>JAWNOM010000454.1:4000000-4547500 GCA_035045965.1 Drosophila aldrichi
TTATGTACATATGTATGTTCATACATAGTACATCTGTGTGTAGTGGTTATGACAGTCCGTAAGACCGACCAAATGCAAATGCTAGGCTTTAAAATTGCTACAAGCAGCAAGAGTAACGCACGCAGGTCACAAATGCTCATACATGTAGCAAGGGACTACAAGCCTCAACGCATTCATACCCTTCCCATAAATATTTATCGAAACGCTAACATTTTGTTTGCATGAATGTCGCAAACGATTTTAAGTTTCCGGTATACTCTTCACTCAAAAGGAAAGAGCTGGGATCGTCGCGAAGAAATTTCAATTTTTGTGCGCTGCTGAGCTTCATGATTTGAGAGCCCACAGAGAGAGAGAGAGAGAGAGAGAGAGAGAGAGAGAGGGAGAGTAAGACAAAAAACACAAAGCGCATACATGAGTCATGCTGCCAACTCTTCCGGACAAGAAAATGCTAAATTAACCTTTCACACCTGCTAGAAACGGCTAGATCAAATTCAAGAATAGCCAGAAAAATAGCCATTTCAGTTTCTATGAACTATATATTTATGAATTATATTTTCATTCGAAAATTGACACACAATTATCGAGCTCAATCAAATCAAATTTCTCCTCTGCAGTATATGCATTATTTGTGCCAATAATATTTAAGTATTTTGAAGGCACTTCAAAATTGTGGCAACATTTATTAGATCTTCGCAATCCATAACTGTAAATAAAAAATCCATGCTTAAAAGGAAGTTAAAGTTTTTAATATTGTATTAAAATTATTATTTACCGTATGTGCAAAATCGAATTAAGCGTGCCAATGTTCATTGAGTTCCTCAGCTTCGATTTTACAATGTTCATCTGGCTAAACACTCGCTCGACTTCCGCGTTTGACCACGGCAGCGACAGTAGCTTAAGCACAAAAGAGGCTAACGCTTTAAAACGGTGATTATCTCCCGAATCCACATAAGTATTCACTTCAGCCCAAAATTTCACGGTGCAATCCGTATTTTCCCATTTTATAAAATGTACGCTGCTGTACTGAGGAACGATCTGTTCAATTGCAGTGACAGACAATTTGAAATGCTCTAGGAACTATTCTCAACAGAAAAAATTTCGGTTTGCTGCAGTATTTGGAAGTTGTCTGGTAATCTAAAGAAAATAAGTGTTAGCCTATTTAACATTATTTATAAAAAAATACTTACCTTTGTTTAAGCTCATCTATAAGAGCAATTATAAATTCCGTGCACCTAAATCGTACTTCTGTTTCCATTTCGGTTGAAATATTTTCTTTTAAGTTTTATATTAATATTTCAAATGCATAGCCTAAATGCAGATTTCTCTTAACATGTAATTTGTATTCCGTATTTAGGACGTCAACGTTGTCATCTGGGGGTATTATTTTTGCTTTTAATATATCCAAATACAAGATCATTTAAAAGTTTGCTTGCATTTGAATTGGTGGCATTTCATTCAATACAGGCCTTAAAAATGTTAAATATAACAAATTAATTTCGTCGCTATACAATTGATGCAATTGCTGCGCTTTGTAGCATTTTTCTTTTGTTGCTGCAATGCTAAAATGAAGCTTGAGTTCAACCCACTGATCCACAATTCTGGCCACTGCAGTTTCAATTGATAGCCAGCGTGTTTCGCAGACTCTCGGAATCTTGAGTGGATCCTTAAATAAGATAAAAGTGTTATAAAACAGAGAAAACAAGACTGCGAAAAAAGACAAGACTGGACAAACACAACACGGATTAGTCAGATCTAAAAAGACAAACAAAAATATTAAAGAGCAATATATTAAGTAATAAAACATACACATAACACTCAGATTCTAACTAACCTTATCATTATTGATTACCTCGTAAATTTTTAGATAATCTGTTTGGAGCTTACTGCTTTTTGAGAACCAGTTAAAGCTTTCATAAACAATATATTCTAATGATTCCGGCAAAAACTTTGTGCAAGCCGAATTCACTGCTAATTGCACTGAATGGCATACGCATTTAATTAATATTAAGCTTGGTACGTCCTTCTTTAATTCGGTAAATACGCTTTGATTTGAACCAACCATTACGCTAGCGTTGTCTGTACCGATTCCAATTAACTTGTTAATATTAAGTCCCAATCTTTTTAGCTCTTGACGGAGGCTGTCAGCTATGGTGTTCGAATCTCCTGCATCAAGTTGGACAAGAGACAAAAATGTAGATACCATTAACTGCCGGTGGCAACTAAAATAATTAATTACAACACCTGAAAATAAGTCTCCTATGGATTATCCATTTTATTAATTTATATATTTTATTTTTAATTTACCAAGAGACTTGCAAACACTGACATCAGTAATTTCGTCCAGCAATAAACTGAAGTGAGCATCACCAATATCAGTTTTTAATTCCTCCAGAAAACATGGACCCAAAACATTTTTAATTACATTTGTACATTTCGTTCTATGAACTTTCACATTTCCTCCATCGAATTTTGTGGCGCACAATATACCCAAATGGTCTATTGGTGAAATCGCAGAATGGGTGGAAATGTACAAACACAAGGCTGCTTCTTGTTGTTTTGTTTTAGGAAGCATAGTTGATGATTTTAGTCGTGATTTTATTTTTTTGTGTGTAGCAGCTTGTCTGCTGCTTATGTTTGTTTGTTTTGGCATGTGCCTGCAAATCGTATATTTTAGAAACTATCCTTAAACAATGGATCCTGCAGCCAGGTTTCCTGCGGTTTCTGTTTGTATTGAATTTTTGGCATTTTATTTTGCAGATTCTTTCGCGTCTTTAGCTCAACGAACGATTTCAAAAATGGTGAAATTCTTATTAGAGATGGAAGAATATACAATAAGATGGTAGGGCTGCAACGATATATTGTAGTGCAACAGCTGATGATGATAATACTACCTTTCATAATTTGAAGTAGTGCTACCAGTATTAAAAAAAAAAAAAAAAACGCGAAAAAGTGCCAGTTTGATTTCTAAAAAATGCCACATTTCCCGCCACCAGCTAGCTTACAATTTTTCCTGCAATTGGCAATTGAAAAAGGCCAGATCTGGCCACTAAATGGCTAAGTTGGTAGCCCCGTACATGACCATTTCGTTTGCGTGCTTGGAGCGCACTGATTTCATCGTGCTATCTTTCATTACCCGAGCCATCCAATACCAAGCCGAGCGAATACGAAGTTGGCCTGGACCTGCTAGACAGAGGTTGCGGTGTGGAAAAACGTTGCTCTACATGTCTAGTCTATGTGTTGTATGCAGTGTTGTCGAATCAGCTATTTTGTAGCTAGATCTGGCTATTTTTCAAGAGCGATTACTACAAAAATTTTCAAACAACTATTAGCTACAAATCTGGCTATTTTCAAATATTAAATTTAGCTTAAATGCAAGCGAACTGATAACAGAATTGGTTAGTTTTGTGTAGAATTAATACTACAATTGAAGAAAAGAGCTTTAAAATGTCATTGAAAATTCATTTCTTATCAGTTCTATTTTCTTTTTTTTTTTAGAATTCCGGATAATTTTATTGTTTTAATGTCGAAAATGTATTGTTAAGGCAATATGACAGCTTGCACTATAATAATTGGGAAAATCTTAATAATACGGAGAAGTTCTGGGCCGAGGTATTGAATTATAAAGACTCGGCCCTCACTAATTTATATGAAGAGCTGGCTAGCTTCGCTCTACAATTATTATCCGTGCCCTGGTCAAACACTGAAGTCGAGCGCCGTGTTTAGTCAGGTTAACTTAATAAAAACTAGGCTGAGGAATAGAATGAACTACACGGTGCTAAGCTCAATATTAGCAATAAATTTTAATTTAAATGTTGATATAAAAGTTCTATGAGATTTTACGCCGACATGGCAAATGTCGCTATGAGTATAGCGTTCCACCCAATTACCTTAAAAAGACAAATTATAAAAGCGAGAATGGTGAAAATGAGAATGGAAAAAGTTTAAAAATGAACACCAAAAAAATTGCATTTATGCCTAAATTTCAGGTTTTTTTCCTATAGTGCACTGCAGCCCAAGCGCAGTCGCTGCTTACTACGCAGTTAGCAGAGCGCGGGCTTATGCGTGCGTGTGGATGCATGTGTATGTATGTGTGCATAACAGAAATGCAGAATGATTAGAATATCAGTTTGGAGGGTTCAGGGTATCTCCTCGTCGAGCAGTCTCGACTAGAGCCTTCTTACTTGTTCAAAAATAAATTTGTAATATTGAAAAGTATATTGACAATCTCTTTCTTGCATATGATATTGATTTTTTATGCCTTTTTTAGAATTTTGCTTATAATAACCAAATAATAACTCACTGTACAGTAAGTTATCTGCTCACCAAAACAATGTAGAGTGAAAGCACTGTACAATATTTTTTAGTGTACTCATTTAGTACTGTACAGCATGAAATTGAGGGAGTACACCAACTGTTAAGATACAATGTTGTACAATATTAACAGATACTTATTTTGTGCTGTACAGGAAAAAACGCGTTCTCAGTTTCAGAGTGAATGATTCAATTGGCCTTTTCGATTCATCCATGTCTATGTCTAATGTATGTACATATGTATGTACATACATACATATATATGCCGGAGATGGCCCTAGATTACTTTGCTCCATTATATATTTTTATACCCTGAACCCATTTTCAATGGGAAATCAGGGTATAATGGTTTTGTTAAAAGTATGTAACAGGGAGAAGGAGGCGTGGCAGACCCCACAAAGTATATATATTCTTGATCAGGGCGACGAGAAAAGTTGATTTAGCCATGTCCGTCTGTCCGTCTGTCCGTATGTATGAACGCGTCGATTTCCGAAGATACAATAGCTAGAGACCTCAACTTTTTTTTAAAATGTCCGTATATAGCGCGCGCATATCGAGTTTATCACTAGAAATCGATAACTCGTCCGATTATTTTTTTATCGATGAAAAACCTTATCGAAAGCCAGTTATAAAATTATATCTCCTACATCTTTTGAGCTAGAGTCTCCAAATTTTAAATGTAGACTCATATGTACTTTATAGAATTTCGGTTTTTGTTATAATACACCCCCCACCCCTATATCCACCCCCTCACCCTCACCTTTGTAAAAAGCGTATTTCAAATACTAGAGACTTGAGTTTCGGCATATACACCCATAGTAATAATATAATCACAATCCAAAAGTTTCATGAACGTACGTCCACAAAAAAAGTTATTAAACAATTAAGTTTCCATGAGAAGCCCACACTGCAGCCCATGCGTGTTTATGCGTGCGTGCCTATATGTCCCTATGTACATATGTGTGTTTCTGTTGTAAGCAAAAAGAAGGGTTCAGGGGATTTCCTAGTCGAGCAGTCTCGACTAGAGCTTTCTTACATGTTTTTTTAATTATAGCAGTCGTAGTTATAAGAGGCGGGCAAATTTGAGCACAGATGATTTTATACATGTGCTGCAATTGAATTGCTTTCAAGTCAATGACAGGAAATTTAAACACGTAAGAACGTTGCAGTCGGGCGTTACCGACTAGAGAATATTCAGCTCTTCAAATAAAATGATTTCTGGCATACCGGAAAACGCATTTTCCGATTTGCCACTGCCAATGTTAGCACTTCAAAATTCCACGGTATACACGATTTCAATTTCAAGCCTTTAGCTCCAGTAGCGTCGAATAGAACTGCATTCATTCGGTCGGACAGACGGACCAATATACTCATTTCACTTTCGTGAATGAGTATAATGTTCCCAGCATGCTGCAGCAAACAAAAATATTGGTGAAGTACCAGACGCACAGAAACGATAATAGGATGCAAAATGTTCGCTAACATTGTATTAAAATAAAATACTGTACTGTCATGTAACAGCTTGTTAGCATAATACTGTTATTTCCCCTATAGTTAACAGTTTGTTAACATAATTATGTAAACAATAAATGTACTACTGTTAACTAACATTTTTCACCGTACTACCATTTCTGTTTACCTAGTACTTTCAGAACTTCCACAGCCCTGCAGCTCTACAGCTTTTGGTGAAATACCAGGCGCACAGATATGATAAGTAGGGTGAAAAATGTTAGTTAACAGCATATAAACTGTAAAAAGTTACCTTTGCTGTTACTTAACAACAGTGTTGCCGAATTAGCAATTTGGTAGATCTGGCTACTTTTTATAGCCAATTTTTCAAAAATTTTAAAACAGCTATTACCTATTTTTTAAAATTATATTAAATTGTATATAAAAAACAAACAAAAGCGACGGCGTTGAAAATGACGAGTTGATGGTCATTGACGAAATAATAACATGCCTAAAATAATAAGGTTAAGTTTTCATTAAAAAAAAAAATACACTTTTCTTTATAGCTACTTTTTAAATTTATTTTAGAAGCAAGTTAGCTGCTTTCGGCCCTCGGTTTAGCTACTTTTCCTGACCAAAATTTCGACAACACTGCCTAACAAAGTAATAATAATGTTCTGTTAAATCATATTACATTTTTCATTCTGCTACTTACTTCTTTTCGCCTGGTACTTTTGGCGCCAATCTAGAGACTTGAAATTTGGAACTACATACTCCGCCACATGGCAAATCGTAAAATGCATTTACCGATATCTCAGAAATCATATTAGTTGATAAGCTAGAGAGCTGAAATTTGGAATGCAGATCCGGGTCGACCACCCAAGATCACATGCTATGGCGGATATATCTATGCCCATTGGGGGCGTGGCACATCGGATAAAGCTGTATCTCCTAGAGTTCTAAAGCTAGAACGTTGAAATTTTGTATGTGAGCTAATGTTATGATTTTATAAAGATTGATGAAATAATTATATACTTACGCTCATTAAGGGCGTGGCATATATCTCCGCCCAAAGGGAGCGTAGCGAACCGCAAAAGTTTATATCTCCTAAAGTATAAGACCTAGAAGCTTCAAATGTAGATAGTTAAGTTACTGGTAACCTCCTCTAGCAATGCCCCAAAAATAATTTTTACGCCTCTTTAGGGGCGTGGCATATCGAAAAATACCCTGTCATTTTCACATTTTTGGAGCTTAAGCATTCAAATTTGGTACTTACGTTACCGTTCTTTTTCTAAGAACTGGCCAAAATTGCAGCGTCTACACCCACTAGAGGCGCGGAAAATCGAGAAAAACTGAATTTTCTACAGTATTAGAGCTAAAGTTATATACTAAATTGCTGATGGGATGTGAATAAGTATCCCGCAGTCGGTAACGCCCGGCTGCAACGTTCTTACTTGTTTTTTTCTGATATAAGAAAAAACTCTGTGTTCGTCTTTCCCTCTCCATTTCTCTTAGGTCATTGGACCTTATGTATAAAAATTTCGGGATCTTTATCTTTAGAAAAGTCGTAGAGGTAAAAAAGAACCCCCATACTCCCGAATGAGCTAAGGGACCAGGAGATCCCGCACCGTTACCTCTCGATATAAACTTGCCCAAGCAAAAAATCCTCCGGCAAATTCGCAATGCTCCCTGGTACATTGAAAAAGATCTCAAGATCCCCAAAGTCATGCAAAAGGTAGCTGCTAGCTACCTTACAAGACTCGACCCAAACCCTTTGGCGAGAAGACTTAAAGACTTAAAGAAGCCAAAAAAAGAAGACTAAAGAAGTGACATCCACAGGACCTCCCTACGAGGTTCCTATAAAATATTTTTTTTTTAAATTGAATGTGATTTAAATGTAAATGTAAATGTAAATCGCTATTGAAATTTCTGTAGTGTTCTACTGTAAATAATCCTGCCTTTATGTTCAAGTTGTTAAACTGCCAATTAGGTAGTAAAAAGTCTGTTTAAATGAAATAATATATATATATATATATATATATATGTGGGATTTGTAAAAGTTACATCCCTGGTCGATGAACCGCCGAATAGTTCGGAGTGAACGCAAGCTTTGAACAAGATCAATATTCGTTCTTAGAAGAAGAAGAGTCGGTAGTTAGTTGTCGGACAGTAGTTGTGATGTAGTCGTCGTACAGAAGGGTCGTCATGTAGTCGTCAAGCAAGAGAGTCGTAAGAAAGTCGCCAAGTAGTTGAGTCGCACCGCGAACGTAGATAAAGAAGAACAGAATGCATGAAAGCCAAATAGAGGTCACAAGAAGTGATAGAGATCGCCCGAAAAGATCGCGTTTCAATTAATTAAATAACCTAAGTGTAACTGAAATTAATCCATATAATACAATATAGTATAATATAATTTTGTAGACATTTGTTGTAAAACTCGTTATAGTTTAAAGTTAAAAGAAAATCGCTAAATTGACTTTTAATTTAATCAATAAATATAACCCTACAAATTGGGGGCTCAACCGGGATTGGTCCAAGTTACACCTCGAACAAATAAATTAATTGAACCGCGAAAGACAAAATTGCAGAAATTGTGAGAAATTAACAATTATTGCGAGGGTGTGAGCGAGACAAAAAGAGACGCTCAGTGACAATTTCAAATTCTGGTGAAGTTCACTTTTCTGCTGAAAGCAACACGCGAGCAGAAAGAGTGAAAGACAAAGACGAAAAAGTGCGAGCAGAGATGTCGAAGAAGTCGGTGGATGAAATTTTTGCTGATACGCAGGCGGATGAGCTGGTGCGTAAAGAGACGAAGTTAATCAAGAACGCGAGCAAGGTGGCTGCGCGTTACGATTAAGTACACAAAGTTGCTGGTGAGATTCGTCGTTGGACGTAGTTGATCAAGAGCGCAAGCAAGGTGGCTGTGCGTTAAGATCAATCACGCGAAGTTGGTGTTAAGATTCGTCGTTGGACGTAGTTGATCAAGAGCGCAAGCAAGGTGGCTGTGCGTTAAGATCAATCACGCGAAGTTGGTGTTAAGATTCGTCGTTGGACGTATTCGATCAGGAACGCAAGCAAGGTGGCTGTGCGTTGAGACGAAGTACGTCGAGGGAATCTTAGTCGTGGTGGCGCAATTAATCAGGAATGCAGGCAAGGTGGCTGTGCGTTGCGATTAATTACCCAAAGTTGCAGGTGAAATTCGTCGTTGGACATAGTCGATCGAGAGCGTAAGTCAGGTGGCTGTGCGCTAAGATCGATACAGAAGTTGGTGCTGAGATTCATCGTTGGAATCACAGGCGGACCATAAGGTGGATAGAGAAACTGAACGCAGTTGTTCAAGAGCGCAAGCTAGGTGGCTGTGCGTGGCGTCGAGGGAGTCTTACTCAAGGTCATAGAAGCTGGATGAGCGGTGATCGAGCAGTGAGAAGAAGAAGAACGGGTGCTTGATGAAATTTTAGGTTGCTTTTATGCAACAAAAGTAAATTGTTTAATTTAAGTAGACGCTTCATAGCAACGAGCAATTGTAAGCGAGCAAAGTTATAAGTGTTAATTAACATAACCGAATCTGTTATTCTAGCGTCATCTAACATAACATAATCGATTATATGTAAATTCACAGCTGATTGGGCTGTTGAATAATTCTAAAAACGAAAAGCGAGAAGTTGAAATTTATAGTTTAAGTAAACTGATAAATAGCTGCAGAATGGAGAGAAGCGAGATTTTAGGGCTTGTTGTTGGCCAATTGAGAGATAAATTAGAAGAAGTGCAACTGAGTACTGCTGGACGCAAAGCAGAATTGCAGAACAGGCTATTAGAGTATTATGGTTTGGCAGTAGAAGAAGAGGACTCAGATGATGCAGTAGTGAACACAGTTCCGTTGGCGCGTAATGTTGAGCAAGGCAGATCGTGGTTCACACTTAAAGATGTAGAAGATAGTGTAAATAAGTTTGATGGCTCGAGTTCAATGGATGTAGAACAGTGGATTTCAGAAGTTGAAGAGTGTGCAGTTACAGTTCAGTGGTCAGATTTGCAGTTGTTTGTGTATGCAAAGCAATTACTTGAAGGTGCTGCTAAGTTGTTTATTCGCAGTCAGAGAGGTATCAATAACTGGCAGAAGTTGAAAGCAGCATTGAGAAGTGAATTTGAGGTAAAGGTGACATCAGCAGAAATTCATAGAAGGTTGAGAGAGAGACAGCTGAAAAAAGGTGAGACACTTCAGGAATATTTGTATGCCTTGATGGATATAGCAAAGAATATCGATTTAGATGAGGAGAGTTTGATTGATTATTTTATTGAAGGGATACCAGACTCCAAAATAAATAAGACGCTTTTGTATCAAGCTAGATCAATTAAACAATTGAAGTCACAGATGGAGAGTTATCAGAGGTTGCGATATTCAAAGGCAGTGTCGAATAAAGCCGAGTCGGCAATGGTCGAGAAAGATAATTCAGCAAAAGATTTTCCAGATGGCAAGGATAGAAAATGCTTTAAATGTGGAGATGACTCGCATATATTGAAGGATTGCCCTAAGAAAGAGTTCTGTTGTTTTAAATGCGGTAAGCCTGGTCATCGTGCAGTGCAGTGCCAGGGCAGAGTTGAAAATGAGCAAAAGAAATCTGTGAATGTTGTTAATGGAGAAAAGTCAACTCAAAAGTGCGCGAGGAAATTCGTTAGTTCTGGAGTAGAATTGAAAGATATAGTTTGTGGCGCAGTGATTTGCAAAGGCTTAGTTGATACTGGAGCAGACTTGTGTCTCATGCAGAAGAATGTATACCGAAGGTTGGGAATAGGGCAGTTGACAGGCCTTAGTAAAACCTTGAAGGGCGCAGGTGATGGTCAAATATTGACGTTTGGAAGTTTTACAGTAGCAGCAAAGATTGATAATGTTGAAATGAATATAGAATTTCATGTCGTGCCAGATGAGGATATCGCAGTCGAGGCAATTCTTGGCACAACAATCTTAAAATTCGTTGACATAGTAGTAACTGAGGATAGAGTATTATTACAGCCTAAAGTTAATGAAGTATGCATAGAAAGTAACGTTAATTACAATTCTAGCATTGAAGTGGTAAATGAACTTGAAGTCATGTGCATGGTAAGCTCTGATCAAGATGAGGAGCAAGTAGATTTAGAGTCGTCGGTGCATCAGCATCCGAAACAAGTAATAGATAGCTGTCAAAAGACTGGTCGAAAGATAAAAGATTCGGTAGCGAAGCAAGCTATTAGGCCAAGAGTTTCAGAATGTGTTTCTCCACGTAGGTTAGAGACCAAGAAGAACAGCGAGAAGCGCTTAAGTTTGTACTGTTTTAAAATAAATGAAACGGTGTTGCACAAAAAATTGTTGAAGAGAACAGACGGGATTAAAACGAAAATGAAAGAAGAGAAGGTAGTTGGAGAAGGACCTCATAGGAAGACGGCAGTGGCAGAGTATATAAAAATGAGGATTCCTTCGGGTCGAAGGACTTGTCAGGAGGGCCGAATGTGGGATTTGTAAAAGTTACATCCCTGGTCGATGAACCGCCGAATAGTTCGGAGTGAACGCAAGCTTTGAACAAGATCAATATTCGTTCTTAGAAGAAGAAGAGTCGGTAGTTAGTTGTCGGACAGTAGTTGTGATGTAGTCGTCGTACAGAAGGGTCGTCATGTAGTCGTCAAGCAAGAGAGTCGTAAGAAAGTCGCCAAGTAGTTGAGTCGCACCGCGAACGTAGATAAAGAAGAACAGAATGCATGAAAGCCAAATAGAGGTCACAAGAAGTGATAGAGATCGCCCGAAAAGATCGCGTTTCAATTAATTAAATAACCTAAGTGTAACTGAAATTAATCCATATAATACAATATAGTATAATATAATTTTGTAGACATTTGTTGTAAAACTCGTTATAGTTTAAAGTTAAAAGAAAATCGCTAAATTGACTTTTAATTTAATCAATAAATATAACCCTACATATATATATATATATATATATATATATATATATATATATATATACATATATAAAGGTGAATATAAACTAGGGTTTGCTTAACTTTTTCCACATTTAATTATTTTATATTAAAAAGAAATAAAAATTGTAATATTTTCAGTCAAATTCAAATATATACTATTCACAGTTCATTTCAGCATGCAAACTATTTTACAACTTGGCTCTCCATGTGGGTTTGTAATTGTGATTTGTCAGCAACTAAAGCAATTAAAGCAAATACTTAGTAACTAGTTATTCCGTTGCTAATAGTTTCAGTTCGGTTGCCCAGTAACTGTTTGTCTAATTGTTTTATTTGGCAGCATACTTGCCACTGGACTAGCCGCTCTGGCTTCAACTTCTTCATTTGACTTTCGCCCAACTGTTTGACTCCTTGCAACTTGTTTAGTCAACTTTTCAAATATATCAAATGTGTCCTTGCCATGATCGAAGTAAAGTTTTTTACTCAAATGTTTTAAATTTGTTGAGCAAAATTAAATATGTATTTCGCATTACATATTAAATTCATATAGAATTTGAGCGAGTTCGACTTTTTGATATATTTTACACTGGCTTCGTGTGGCTATATAATTCGATAGTTTACGTTTACTCACAGAGTAATAATCAACATGCCATCGTCATATACATAAATATACATATGTATATATGCATACTTAGAGCTCTCTCTTCCTAAACTTAAAACTGCTCTATTAACTTATCTTAGGGAAATCCCACACAATGCCCAGGCATAAGCATTGGAATACATTTTTCGTTGCCAATGTTGTGTTGTGCATTCTCAATTCTATCCTTTATTCTATTTTGGCTCTTCCCTTACTCTTTTCTTTTTTTATTTCTTAGTATCTGTATTAACTCTTTTCGCAACTTCTTTTAATACCTTCCTTTTCCTTTTTCAATACTAAATCTTTTTAAATTTATTTATTTTTATTCTTTTTTTAAGTTTTTTTATATAGTTAATATATCTTCATTTGAAATTTTGTTTAAGTTTTCTTACTAACACCTTTTTTTCATAGCTTCACTAGTAGCACTGATCATATTTGGCTGTCAAACGTAGGCATAGCTGGCCGGACTGGCAAATAAAACACCCCCATCGGGTCGGTGCTACTAGTGATATTTATATCCTGTACTTTGTTTAGGCTTTTTTAATCTTAAATTGACTCTAGGTTTGTCAATTAGCTTTAAGAAATAAATAATTAAAATAAAAAATAAATAAATAACCGCATTCCACCGTAGTTCTTTAGGGACTTCATAGGGACGATACTCCAGCTTCGTATTGCCAAGGTAGGGTGGGTAGAGACGAGTGACGACCAACATCTAGCTTCTCTCCGTCAGTCAAGTTTACATATTTATACTGCGTGTCGGCGCATCCATCTACCATTGACATTTTGGAGGTATAATTTCTGAACGCACACTAAAAATAAAGTGTGTTAGGGTGCATCAGTGTAGAATAGATAGAGAAGAACCGCGACAACCCGGCGAGCTAGTGACGAGCAGTTGTCATGGAATGTTTCCTATCTCGGAACTGGGAAATATCCCACATTAACCCTCAACGTAGACCTCTTCTACCTATTTTAGGAGAGCACTGTTATCTGCTCCTCCGTCTGGATGGCGCCATCAATTAGATCTGAATCTTTAATGACGAAAGTTACTGTTTATTAAAATCGGAGTGCGAAAGATTGTGAAAGGAAATCAAGTAGGATTGAGAATCTCTGTACTACATTCGTTTGAGCCTACGAGCAATATACATATATTAAATTCGGTAAGCTAACACTTAGTCTAGCCGATAGAAAATCGTTTCTCTCATTTTATTTATATATTTATTTTATTATTATTTTAATACATGTCCAATGTCCGACTGACGGACGTGACAATCGTATATACAGTTTGGCCAGCCAGATAATCCTTAACCTTAACTAATTGCATGTGGACTGTAGACTGTTTTGTATTTGTTTTTCTTTCGTCTGCTGTCAGTTAAATTGTTGAAGCCACTAAACGACAGTTTGATGGCGTGTGCATAAATGTGAATGCAGGCAGGGGCAAGGGAAGAGGCAAGGGCGGAGGCAGACAGACCTTCAATACTGCCAAAAATATCATTTACAGCTGCTCACAAATGATAAAATAACAACAACAAACACATTAACAACAACAACAACAACAACAACAATAACAACAGCTAGCGAAAACTAAATACTTTTTATATAGACAACATTTTGGCGGAAAAGTTTTTGTTTTCTTCGTGACAACTTTGTTGACAGTTGACGGCATTTTGGCTGACTTTGCTGTGGTAGCTGGCCCGCGCCCCATTCCCCAGCCCCGGAACATATTTCTGGTCGTTTACATATTTTTCGTGAAGTTTGCCAACTAACAAACGCAACAACAACAACAACAACATCAGCGCAAAGGAAATTAATTTAAGCGCCACATGCAAAGCTCGCACGCCTAGAGTGTCACCTTCACACTCACCAAGCCCAGGCCAGCCTCTTTGCTTGCGGAAGGGGGGGCGGGGTTGCCGGGATGCTCGGGGTCTGGGCATTGGGGCACGTTACTTATACATGGCACTGTCTTGTCATGAATCTCAAATGCGCACTTCTGCCAGACTTGACGCGCGGCGTCGCGAGTTGCGCTTTCCTTGACGCCACGCCACGCCCCTCCCGGCACCCGACTCCTGGTGGGCGAGACACGCACACACACACATACACTATGTGAGCCACTGCGGCGAGGCAAAAACTTTCGCCTTATTCTCGTATTTGTTTAGAGCATTGCCTGAAATAAATCATATGCAGCGCACATACGTGAGGCTTTGAGCGGCGTCTTCTTCTTGCTGTTGCCGTTGCCGTTGTTGTTGTTGCTGTTGTTGTTCTTATTGTCATTGCTGCAAATGGGAAAAGTTTGAGTTAATTAGCGCTTAGAAGTCTGGCGCTGCGCTGCGCTCTCAAAAAGATACACAAAAATCAAGCAGCACAATACAAATGTCAATAACTTGGCCACAGCCATGCGAATACAAAAACTGTTGGTTGCAGCAAAACTTCAAGTGTAAATAACCGGTAAGTTATACAAGTATGCAAGAGCTGGTGGTATCCGAAAAGGAATTGGCGGACGGACGGGCAAACGGGCGGCCATCTGCGAAGATTTCACATGAGCAACTTTCTCGACAACTGTGCACCCGCAACAGCAACTGCAACAATATCAACAGCAGCAGCAACATCACACCCATACAAACTCGTACCAGCTGTATACATAGCTACTCACGCATACTTATGTATGTCTCTGGTGCTTTGCTACTTGCGACTCAGGACAATTGCATGCGGAAGCGGAAGTGAACATTTCTATAAATAGCTGAAAGTCCTGACGTAGCCAAAAGTCAAAACTCTGTGAGTGTGAGGGTGTGTGGGTATCTGATAATAGATGCAGAAAAATCCAAGGCAAAAACATAAAGTTTATATTAAGAATATCAAAATTATCATTGGCTGGAGCCTAAGGTTTGCATCTCTGGAGCCCAGTCAAGTTTGTACCAAAGCAAGCTCGAGCTCGATAGGACTTAAGCAAAACTTTCGACTCTACCCAACGGTTTCCATATATACCACAATATATCGTATCTGTAAGCCTCTAATGGGCTATATTGGAGATAGTGCACATTAAAAATGAAACTACAATGTGGGAGCCACTGCAAAGACCTTCTATTACAGCAACAAAGTCCATTGTTCACTTTTGAAAAGACAGCAAAAGAACATCGGGTATCTATTTTTGCCCCTACCATCTATTATATGCTTGCATAGATGATCCCAAACGGGAAGATGACGTGTAATATAAATAACTTTTCCCGTTATTTTGTTATCGATTAAAACATTATCGAAAATCAGTAATAAATTTATATCTGCTACATCTTTAGAGCTAGAGTCGCCAAAATTTAAAAGTAGATTTTTATGTATTTTATAGAATTTCGAGCCAACACTGCAGCCAATGCTTGTTTATGCGTTTGTGAGTATACCTGTCTGTGTGCGTGTGCGTGTCCATGTGTTGTTTATTATGTAAGCTGAAAGATGCGAAGAATCATGGAAATAGCAGTTCCTCGAAGGGTTCAGAGGATCTCGTAGTCGAGCAGTCTCGACTGGAGCTTTCTTGCTTGTTTAAAACTCAACACGCGCGTGACATACACTAGCTTCAAATAAAAGTTATATCTTCCGAGATGGAAGCGCTCAAGCGTACGGATAGTCGGATGGACAGGGCTAAATCGATTCAGCTCGTCGCCCTGATCAAGAATATATATACTTTTGCTTGTCACATATATTTTCACAAAAAATGTTATACCCTGATTTCCCATTTTTAATGGGTTCAGAGTATACACAATATATTATAAGAATATAATGAAGTCTCTGTATTCTTACATTCATTATGTATGTACATATATTATTTACTTTATGTATACATATACATATATGTAGCTTTAAATCCCAACTATTTGCACATACTGCATTTAGTTTTTAAGTATGCAGCTAGCTTTGACTCGAAAATTTTGAAACCATCATCTAACAACTCGGCCGCCATAATTTCAGATATTGGGATAGCCAACGACAGCCTTACTCTGTTAAACTCCATTGTTTCCTTTCCTTCTTTCTTTCTTTAAACATTTTTATCCTTTCTAACTGGCTTATCATACTTTACAAAAACTGTTGCTAAGAATCTAACCACATTTACATAAGTGAACTTCGCTCAACAAATACATTAAAACACAAATACATTAACCTAGTCTGAAAAGGTAATGAATGCAATAAAGTCTTTATGGTCTACCTTTTCAGAGTATTTACAATTGAATACATTCTATCTTTATCTAATCGTCTTAAACCATTTTATTTCCATAAACCAAAGTGAGTTGTTTCTTATAAGAATGAAATGGTATTTTTTAAATAAAAAGCAATTTCGGATCGCAGCCTATGCAAGCAACTGCTGCTAGAGCAGCCGTGGCGCGCGTGCGTTTATCATTTATCAGGTGAGCCAGTTATTATCGGAGCGCAGGCGACTATTAATAGACATGCTAAAGTAATACTAAATAAGCTGGAAGTACTCGCATTCGCAAAGTTTTGCAGCTGAAGCAATAAAACCGCAAGCACCGCATCGTCACCCCCTCCTTTGTCTGCTGCTGCTACTGCTCCTGCTCCTGCTGGTGTTGCTGCTGCAGACTGAGAATCGTCCAAGATGTGTTTACCGCACAATGTGCACTTGGGTTAATGTGGTATCGCTGCCAGCTTAGTTGGCAACTGTTGTTGCATGCCTCGCCTCGGGTTTGTTTGGCTGTTGCCAGATGAAAGGAGCGGGAGTTTTATGCAGGCCTTTGAGGAACAGGATACACACACAGAGACGCACACACACAGACAGCACACAGAAAGTTGCGCCTTGGCTACGAAGGAGCTGCAAAAGAAATCAAATAAATATACAATCATGTGAGGAATGTTGAATGCAACCAGCACATAAACACACACACACACACACACACACTGAGGACAATCTCATTGTCCTGCTGCTGCTGCTGCTAAGCTAAAGTTTTGCCGCATGCCTCTTTTAAATGTTTTATAGGTGATAGAAAAATATTTTTCACACGTGATGAGAATTTATGGTTGCTGTCGAAGCTGCAATAAATGGACCAAAAAATCAACACACAAATGCCAGCCCAGCAGCTGGTAAACATTCGCATCGTCTCATTGCTAATAACAATGCCCGAATACAGCTTCAGGTGTAGCTGGCAAATAATAATAATAATTTGAATATAAATGGATTAGTTCATAAAAATCCATAAAGACGACATATGTAGCTGGGCTATGCACTAAGTGCAAATACCCTTGTAGGAACTTTTAGCATTACTTTTACAATTTCAATTCTATTTGAATGTGATTCAAATTTTACTAAGTTTTATTATTAATGAAATTGAGTTTAAATATAAATTGAAGCCAGAGGCTTGCTCTAGTCGGGTATGCCCAACTAAAAGCTATTGGTTTAATTATTCTAGGCCACCTGCATACATGTACATATATAAATATATATAATGTATATTTATATAACAATATTTATATGTATACATATGTGTATATACCAATAGCAATAATAATAATAACATACACACACACAGTGACTTTCCTGAGGCTGCATTCTGGGCAGGTAAATCTATGCGAAATTATGTATTGAATAACTTTTGTTCGAGGCATACTTTCATAACGACATTTGCTGAGTGTAATAATGACAATATGATTTGTAATTGTGCCAAAGCATACAGTTTGCAAATATTCCTAAACTCACTTAAAAAAAGCGTTTGTCAATTTCGGATTTAATTGGTGCACTCATTCATGAAATTTAAAAGCAAAACTCATACTTTGTATTTATGAGGATAGGAAGACGGACAGACAAGCACACGTGGCAATTGGCTCAGACGAAGAAGGAAGGAAATAAGAATTTTTGATGTATTTATCTTTACGATTACGTTACTCAATATTTTAACAATGTTTTGGTTTCCTCTATAAATAACACTCGGAAAAATGAGTATGTCTCTTTGTCTAGCAGATCCTATTCTGATAACGCTATTACAACATACATATGTACATTTTTATGAACCCATTTTCAATGGGTAACTCATCCCGTTTTTTTATACCCTGAACCCATTGAAAATGGGAAATCAGGGTATAATGGTTTTGTTAAAAGTATGTAACAGGGGAAAGGAGGCGTGGCAGACCCCACAAAGTATATATATTCTTGATCAGGGCGACTGTCCGTCCGTCCGTATGTATGAACGCGCCGATTTCAGAAGATACAATAGCTAGAGACTTCAACTTTTTTTTAAATAACCGTATATACAGCGCGCATATCGAGTTTATCACAAAAAAATCGATAACTCGCTTCGTTATTTTTGATCGATAAAAAACCTTATCGAAAGTCAATTATAAAGTTATATCTCCTACATCTTTTGAGCTAGAGTCTCCAAATTTTAAATGTAGACTCATATGTACTTTTTACAATTTCGATTTTTGTTATAATTCACATCCACCCTTATATCCACCCCTAAATTTGTAAAAAGCGTATTTCAAATACTAGAGACTTATGCTTCTGCAAATACACGCATTAATCATATAATCACAATCTAAAAGTTTCATGAAGATAGTACATCTACAAGAAAAATTATTAAACATTTAAGTTCTCATAGTAAGTCATTAGTAGATAAAGTTTTAGGTTAATCAGCAATTGGCAGTCGCATCCGTAGATAATATAAGAATTCAATTATGTACGGTGGCATGATTTTTTCTCTGCTGTCCTAGAGCCACAGCATTTACCTCTCAGGACTTTTCACTGTTGAAATGAAGTATTATTATTAGAAATTTACATCATTATATTATTATTATTTAAAAATTATTGAATAAAATTACTTGTAGTTTGATTTCATGCTAAACACTGAGAGTGGAGTGTAAGTAAAAGCATTTAGAATGCATTTGTTCAATCCATTCTAATAGTCTAATAGTCTTCTCTTTACAAATACTAGTACATGATATCATATTAGTATTACTATATCTTCGGTACATAGTTAAAATCAGGAAAATAGAGTTTGCTTCACTAGTTTGAGTCACGACCTCAAGCATGGATATATCAAAATAGTATAAGCATATCTTCTGCATTTAGTCAAGTTCAGGGTTAACTTGCTTGCTTCAGCAATCCAATTTCAACGATGTCAGTCAATGAACTTTACAGTCTGTTACAACTGTCGGATCTTGTGATCATTTTATTATTTGGCTGCATTGGATGAGATGTCGCTTGCATTTGACCATTTAAAATAGCGGCGCCCGAGCTCCACTGACTGCTGGGGGGTTGGGGCTTTCATCGTTTTGCCATTGTCGGGCAATGCCGGCGCACTGAAGAATTTAACAAACCGTAAGAAATGAACATTAAACAGGACGTGGACTTTGTTTGCTTTTTGCTCTCGTTCACTCGGGCTCGCCCCCCTACTCTCTGCCTCTTTCTCACTCGTTCTATTTTTTTTTTTTCTATTGTTGTCTCTGTCTGGCTGGCTCTCTTGCCCTTTTCGATGTGCGTCGCTTGACATAACTATTGCTGTTAGTGTATCTGTGTCTGTTTAAGTAAAGTGCGGGTTTTGTGATTCGGAAAAGCGAAGGACGCTGTCAGGTCAACGGGCGTGGCTGTGTGACAATCCAAGCACACTCACACACGCACGCACACACGCACACTTTAGTCAGGCAATTCAAATAACGGAGAAGGCGAACGAGTCCTGGTAGCAATGAACCTTTACAAATTGAATCGCTGATCCTTTTGGGATGTTCGAAGTCAGGACAGTTTTGACACTTGTGGACACACGCGAACATACGGACATACACACACGCACACGCACACTATAGAGACACTTATGATTGTGAGTAGATGTTGACTTTTTGTTATTTGCTCGCTTGTTAAGTTTAAACGCTGTAAATGGCTTAGAAAACTGCCAGGCAACCAATCATTTTCACCAGCAACAATAAAATTGGACGCAAATAAAAATGCTATTGACACAGTTTGTCAAAACTGTCTCAAACTTTATTATGGCGTCCCTTTGGCTTAAGGTCCGCAATCCCAGGCGAACTTCATCCACCCAGCCCCGTCTTCCCCCTGCGTTCGCTCACAGCATCTGTTTCCCTTTGCTGTTGTTGTTGGTGTTTGTGTTGGTGTTGCTGTTGTTGGCCCTTTGATATAAGCTTGATAGAGTTGCTATGGCTGTTGCCATTTGTGCTCATCGCTGTTGATTTGTTTTCTCTCGTGTTGCGTTTGCCTTCGCTTTAGTCTTTGCCTTTGTTGCTGTTGTCATACTCATTGCCATGGTCAGCTGGCCTGAACCCTTGGGCAAGAGGGCTGGCCCGGGGGGCCACAAGAAATGAGCAGTCAAACTGTTCGCCAAACAAACAGAACAGAAACAGAATCAGAAACAGAACATAGGCCAGTCAAGTGTATTAAATGTTGGCCAATACACACACACACATACATATATATACATATATAGACAGTCCATGAACCGAATCTATATAGCAACACCCGAAAATCCGACACCCTGTGCAGAGGCCCTTCGGTGCGGTGACAATGACGAAGTGTTGACAAATGTGTTAAGGGATTTGCGGTTGGTTGACTTTCATTTTCGTCAATGATTTTTGAGTGTATTGTTCTTGATTTACTTTGCAGTAATTTTACTTTGTTTTTTCTTCGTCTGTTTTTTCCCTTCTTACTTCTTACTTTTGTTTTTCCAGGCGCTGAACTTTGATTATGTATTCCCGGTGATCTCTTGAACTCCGAGTCGATTCCCCGGCCCTTGCTGGGCTGTTTAACGAAAATATGTTGAAATGCTGAGCGTTGGGTTCACTTGGGTCATGGGCAAGTGATGAATCTGAATGAGTTGGCTTGTTTTTGGCCATAAAATCAGCAAAGCAGACGCCATTAGAGCAAAGTGCAACGCTTGTTAACTGAGATAATCGTAGTCAATACTGATTTTTTTTTTGTTTTTTTTTTTTTTTTTTTTGTTGGGCTGAGGTAGGAAAAAATGCTTTATGTACCGTCAGTCATGTCGTCACTTTGACCGGTGTGTCGAACTGCATAACTGCTTACCGACTAAAAAATCCTCCTCTTCTGGGGCTCAAATCCACTTTGGAACCAGGAGATATCCCGCATTAACCTTCAGGGTGGAACCCCATAGTAAGCTCTAAATGAGCGTTGCCCTCTGTGTGCCTGCGTCCAGGTCATACTTCTTCCGCCGCAGAACCTTTTCGGCGAAGTCATAGACTTCATTCCAAGCGTCTATGCTGCTGCACATTTGCTGTACTAACGTCTCTACTTTTACTTCACCTACTGCTTCTGCCAGGTCGATTCTTTCTTCCGACCATCTTTTGCAGTTGAAGAAGGTATGTTCTGCATCGTCCATTGCATTTTCGCAGTAAATACAGCTGGATTCGGCAGTTTTCCCCATTTTATTTAAGTACCTTCGAAAGTATCCATATCCGGAGAGTAGTTGTGTCAAATAGAAAGACGTTTCACCGTGTTTTCTATTTATCCACTTCTCTAGATCGGGGATTTTTTAGTGGTCCATCTTCCATACCTTTCGCATGACCATCTCGGTTTCCACAACACTATGGTTTGCTGTCGTATGCTCTTTGCCGCCTGTGCTGAGAATTCTCCTCTTTGCCGAAGATTCCATATTTTTTTGCGTTCTTGGGCAAGCAAGTCAACCGGTATGACTGCTGCTATCACAGTCACGGCAGCCCCGGAGACCGTGCGGTACACCGATGTTATCCTTAAGGCTGCTCTTCGTTGCACAGATAACATCGGTTTTCGCCTTACATTCGCCTTTAAGGTGTCCGCCCATACTTCACATCCATATAGCAATATTGCATTTGTCCATGAGGAGTCTTCGTTTTCCTGCCGTCGGGCCGTCAACGTTTGCCATCAGTCTACTCAGAGACCCCGTTGCTGTCGCTGTTTTCCGCGTGGCATACTTCAGCTGTTCCCAGAAGGTAAGTTTACTGTGTAGTCTGACGCCTAGATAGTTCACTGTTCTCTGCGTCCTTATCAGGTATCCGCTTACTCGCATCTCTATTTCGGTTGGGATCTGCTTCCCCGTGAACAGAAGTAACTCTGTTTTATGGGTGGCAAGCTCCAATCCTCGAGAGCTGAGCCATGTCTGTGTGCGGATCATGACTTGGGTAAGTCTCTTTTGGGCCTCTATGGTGTTTCTGGCAGTAATGACGGCTGCGATATCGTCGGCATAACCAATAAGGAAGGTGTCTTCAGGCATTTCCAGTCTTAGTATGTCGTCGTAGCTGATATTCCACAGGTCTGGTCCCAGGATTGACCCCTGTGCAGCTCCTCCAGTCACTCTGTATCGTTTTGTTCCAGTTTGCGTAGAGTACAGGAGTATTCGATCCTGCAAATAGCTCCTGATCATATTCATGAGGTACTCCGGTATCTGGAAGCTGTATTCCAAGGAAGTAAGCATATTGATCCACCTTACACTATTAAAGGCGATTTTAACGTCCAGCGTTGCTAGCAGAACAACTGGGCGCGAGTATGCATTTCCTCTTTGCGTAGCTCTGGCTGCCTGAACCACTTCATCGATAGCTCCCATTGTGGATTTTCCAGCTCTGAACCCATGTTGCCTGGGGCTAAGTCCTTCAGCAGTCTCTTCTGCGGCGAGTAGTCTGGGTCTTATGAGCTTTTCTAAAAGCTTCCCAGCTGTGTTTAACATACACAATGGGCGATAAGCCGAAGGTGTGTTGGGATCGCCTTTGCCTTTGCTAATGAGCACCAGTCTCTGTTCTTTCCACGCTATGGAATATCCTTTCTTTTAGACATGCGTTATACATTCTAAGTAGAAAAGTAGGACGTCCTGATGCTATCACCTTCAGTATCTCTGCCGGTATATTATCTGGTCCCGGCGCTTTCTTGTTCTTCAGGGAGAGAACTGCAATATTGAGTTCTTCCTCGGTGAAATCTGGGACTGAACCATCGAGCTCTACGGGTGCTCGCTCATGCGCCTCGTGGATGTGTGCTGGAAATAGTGTTTCCACTATGTGATCCATCGTGTCATCATCCACGTTTGGCACTGCTCCGTAGTTTCTCAGCTTCTTCACGACTATCTTGTAGCCAAGTCCCCAAGGGTCTTTATTTATATCTTTGCAGAGCTCTTTCCACTTGTCATGCTTACTGCGTGTGATAGCAATCGACAGTTCTTTTCTCGCAATGTTGGCTGCTAACGCTTCCGTCGTGAAATTTCCAGAGTGTCGTGCCCTTGTTAGCCTTCTTATACATTGTATGCATACTTTCCTTTTTTCTGCAATATCGTGGTTCCACCAGTACGCCTGTCTTCTACCTCCGTGTTTCTGTGCGTTCTTGGCATCGATACGTTACACGCTCTTTCCATAGCTGTTAGGCTTCTTTCGACCACTTGCTTCGACGTCAATGTGCCGTCGAACTGTCGTTCTCGCCTATCTAATTCAGCTAGTAGTTTGCCTGTATCCACCTTACTTATGTCCCATCTATGGGAAGTCTTTCTTGAGTATGACTAGTGGTTTTGCTGATTGGTATTCTAGAAGTCATATGAGATATACTCGTGATCACTTCCCGTGAAGTCATCGAGTATCTTCCAGTCCTTTATCCGATCTACGATGTGTTCGGATCCAAAGGTTACGTCAGGTATTGTGCCCTCACATCCCGGCCTATGGAAGGTAGGTCTGCTTCCGCGGTTTGCTACCACTAACCCGGACCTAGCGGCCATATCCATAATTTTTCGTCCTCTAGAGTTAGTAGAGGACATTCCCCAGTCTACTGCTTGTGCATTCAGATCGCCTGCCACAATGAAGGGCTGCCGTCGATCCACGAGGAGATCCTCGATTGCATCCAGTTTATTCTGGAAGGTGCTTATGTCATCGCTAGGGGTTAGGTAGCAACTGACTACTGCGACTTCTCTGAAGCGTGCGTAGACGTAGCAGTTTCCCATCTTGCTTTCTAGTGGCTGTTGTCCACTTCTACTGGGGATCCATATGGCCGCAGTTTTGGTGTCGTCCTCTAACCAAACTCCGTTATCTTTTCGCTTATATTGCTCACTGATGATTACTACATATGTATATAGCACGTTCTGCTACTATCTGTGTCAAAAGTGCATCTGCCGTTTCGCTCCGGTGTAGATTACCTTGGAGAATTTTCAACATTTTGCTGTAGTTTTAAGTGTGCTTGGGCATTTCTGCGATCCCGGCATGTGAGCGACAGAAGTACGCCCCGCATCCGTGCAAATGCAGCATTTTGGTGGTTCTTTGCAGTCTTTCATCTTGTGACCTGATTCACCACATCTAATGCAGATGCCACCACCACTTCTGTCCTGTAGTTCTGGTTGTAACTTTTCCCCTCTGCTCAGTTCTACAAGGAGTGCCCCGGATCGGGTTTTCCTTATGCCTCTCACGTTTGCCTTTTCGTCTTGTTGGATTGTGCTGCGTATGTTTCGTAAAACATCTACGTAGCTTTGTCCACTTTCAGGTTTTATGAGGACTGCTTCTGAGCGGGGAGGTTTCTTCTTCTCTTTTTTTGCTGGTTGTGTTACTATTTTCGGCTTTTCTGCGGGTGCCGAAGTAGCCTTTTCCGCTCTTTGTTTCGAAGTCCCTTTTCTGGTGACTTTTTGCCACAAGTTCTGTTGTCCCTTGCAAAGTTTTTTGCCGGACTCAGACTCTAGGGGGCTAGGGGCTTGTCTCTTTTGAATGGTAGGTGTTTCCACCGTTTCCAAGATCCGTGCCTCTGCTGCTGGTTGTAATTGCTTCTGCTTAGTTGCTTCAGCTTCCAGCTTCTTCCAGGAGTTCCTGCAGTGTCCTAGAATATCGAGTAGTTCGTCTAGGTCGGATACCCCGCTTTTAACATCCAGACTGATGTTTTTTTGCTTAGCGACAGCGGTCTTTATACGCCGCAGCGCCTGGCGACATTTTAGAATGGCATCCTCTTCCTCGGCCAGGAGTTTCAACATGTACTCTTGCCTTGGAGAGATTACCGCCTCTGCAACAGTGTTTGGGACACCTACTTCCGCCGCAGCGGTTTTTGGAGTTTCCTCCGACCTTCTTGGCGCCTGTGTTACAGGGCTCCTTTGCATTTTTGAGCTTTTGCCAAAGCCCAGCCGTGGGTCCGTGAAACGGGCCTCACTTTCTTCTAGTGGTGTTCCACTGATTGTTTTTTTTTTTTTGCTATTGGGGTCTTTCTAGATTCCAATTTAAGGGGTCCCGACTCCAAGCCGCTATCTTAGATCGGGTGTACAGTTACTCAAGCGATCCTCATGGTTATCTGTGCATAGCAGGGAGGCCATGCGAGGGTTGACGTTGGTCCTTATGAGAGCCAATGCTCAGAGCCAGGATCCCATTGAAAATGGGAAATCAGGGTATAATGGTTTTGTGAAAAGTATGTAACAGGCAGAACGAATCATCGCAGACCCCACAAAGTATATATATTCTTGACCAGGGCGATGAGCTGAGTCGATATAGCCCTGTCCGTCTGTCCGTCCGTATGAGTGCGTCGATCTCAGAAGTTATAAGAGCTAGAGAGCTGAAATTTTGTATGTAGACTCGTGTATACAGATTTTAGATACCACGCCCCCTTCGCCACCAATTCGTAAAAAACGTGTATCAAGTACTAGAGACTTGTGACTTGGAACGAACACACATTTGTACATTATGATTACGCTCTAAAAGTTTCATTAGGATCGTACGTCTACAAACAAAATTATTCAACAAATAAAATCTCATAATATTGCCCACACTGCAGTGCAGCCCAAGCGCAGTCGCTGCTTACTGCGCAGTTAGCAGAGCGCGGGTTTAAGCGAGCGTGTGGATGCATGTGTATGTATGTATATATCTGCATGAAAGAAATGCAGAATGATTAGAATATCAGCTTGGAGGGTTCAGGGTATCTCCTAGTCGTGCAGTCTCGACTAGAGTCTTCTTACTTGTTTTGTATTAATTTTTAAACTTTTTTTATGCCCTGAACCCATTGAAAATTGGAAATCAGTGTATAATGGTTTTGTTAAAAGTATGTAACAGGCAGAAGGAGGCGTGGCAGACCCCACAAAGTATATATATTCTTGATCAGGGTGACGAGCTGAGTTGATATAGCCCTGTCCGTCTGTCCGTCCGTCCGTCCGTATGAACGCCTAGATCTCAGAAGTTATAAGAGCTAGAGAGCTGAAATTTTGTATGTAGACTCGTGTATACCATACGCAGTACAAGTTTATCATATTTTTCGATAACTCATTCGATATCTTTTTTTATCGAGGATATTCGATAAATTTATATTGTTTTTTCAGTCTAATTTGAACACTTTTATACATAAAGACTTCAGATTTACTGTGTATACGCATTAGATGGATATACACATTTTGTCATTTACAGATTTTGGATGCCACGCCCCCTTTGCCCCCAATTCGTAAAAAACGCGTATCAAGTACTAGAGACTTGTGCTTTAGAATGTACACACATTTACACGTTATGATTATATTCTGAAAGTTTCATTAAGATCATACGTCTACAAAAGACATTATTCAACAAATAAAATCTCATAATATTGCCCACACTGCACTATGGGAAAAAAGCCCGAAATTTTGGCATCAATTCTAAAAATAGAGCTAGGAGGTTGAAATTTTACATGCACCTAAGATAGACTAAGTTAGAATTTCGAATTTTTTTTTTTTACGATTTGACCACGCCTTTTCCCCGCCTCCTTGTTACCCATTAATGAAATCATGTGTATTTTATACATACATTTTTTAAATATATGATATATATCTTACATTACATATTTTCAGATAAAAATGAATGAATACAGCTTATTATATAATCAAAAAATTAAATTTTGTATTATCATTCCGTTTATACCCTGTAAAATTAAGAAAAATATGAAGAAAATTTTTGTTGTATGTATTTTTATTTTACAATAATTACCACATACTCAAAAAATTAACATCAATAATCATAATTTTCTTCATCCAATTCGATATTCGGGTCGAAATTGTTTGCATCATCCTCATCCTCATCTTCAGCTTCTAAACTTTCAGTTTCATTTGTATCATCTTGATGCGCGATTTGCGGAGGCTCAATCAGAGCAAACAGATCAATCACTTCGCTTGGAAATTTTAATTTTTTGTGAAGCTTCTGTCTTTTTTTAAGACAAAGAATTGACAAAAGCATATGAATCTAATGCCCTGTGAAAAACATCAGTGATGTTGTTTAGCCTACTGCTGTTTCTGGCATGCGACCTTCTGTCATTTTTATAAATTTTGTTTCGAGTTTCTGATGCGTTTTCTCCGAGAACATCAACAGGAACTATGCAGCTAACCATTATTTGGTATCCATGGATCAAAACTTGATGCACAGTTGGGGACATGGGATACCAAGAATAGTTATTCATATAGATTTCAAATGTACGGACGCAGAAAGCTCTAAATTTATCGCTATTTATATAATGTTCGGAGGAGATAGCAATTAAATATATGAAAGTTCCTGATAACTTCGTAATTAAGATTTAGTATATCAGATAACTTTCTAGGATCTGAAAACGCTCTTCGGGCGGTGTTTCCATCATGACTGCTACCACTACCGTTCTGTTTGGGTTTATCCACTATAAGACCCATTTCCAACCATAACTTTTATTGTATATGTTGACTCCGTGCTTTTAACAAAAGCAATAAACTGGGCAACTTGGGTAGAAATACTGTTTTCTACATTCTGATCCACATTATTATTAATTTTTTCAACCATAAACAATTTCATCGCGTCTGCTTGGCGATTGTTGCTTGCCCATACGTCTAGAAGCTCTGAGCGCTTAAACTCATACTTAGCTATAAAAACGTTATTTTTTCCAAATGGAGCAAAAAGGAGCAAAAACGGTTAATAGTCTCTGATAATAGAGGGTTCAGACAACACGTTTGCAATTAAACTTCATCACTAGTCTCCTCTATTTTTTAGCTAAAATACACAACAACAAAACATTGAAATATTAGGCAATCAAACAAATGTACTCAAAATTTTGAATTGACAATTTATAGTACATACCATCAGTAATGTTTTCCATTTTTAACGTTATAAATTTTCTTTTTATTTACCGCAGTACCAAACTTGAAAGTTGCACAATTTTTCCCGCGCTTTTTTTGCATTCAAAGCAACTCTGGGTCAGCTGACTTGCAGCCCAGTGTTATATAGTAGGGGCAGTTCATAAAATTTTTTAAAAATTCGTTTTATATTAGTTAAGATATTTATTATTGGAAAATAAAAAAAAAAGTTTAAAAATTGATTAAAAAAAAATTGTATTTATGCCAAAATTTCGGGTTTTTTTCCTATAGTGCACTGCAGCGTAGCCCAAGCGCAGTCGCTGCTTACTGCGCAGTTAGCAGAGCGCGGGCTTAAGCGTGTGTGTGTATGCAAGTGTATATACATATGTGTGCATAAAAGACGTGCAGAATGATTAGAATATCAGTTTGGACGGTTCAGGGTATCCCCTAGTCGAGCAGTCTCGACTAGAGCCTTCTTACTTGTTTTTTTTTTTTTTAAGCAGAAATACGCGATTATTGAAATATCAGTGCTCCGCAAGGTTCAGGAGATTTCCTAGTCGAGCAGTCTCGACTAGAACTTTCTTACTTGTTTATTTTCTAATA
This sequence comes from Drosophila aldrichi, assembly GCA_035045965.1. Taxonomy (NCBI): domain Eukaryota; kingdom Metazoa; phylum Arthropoda; class Insecta; order Diptera; family Drosophilidae; genus Drosophila; species Drosophila aldrichi. The sequence goes on from JAWNOM010000454.1 coordinate 4,028,921, forward strand.
ATAAATAATTGCAAACGTGTTGTCTGAACCCTCTATTATCAGAGACTATTAACCGTTTTTGCTCCATTTCGAAAAAATAACGTTTTTATAGCTAAGTATGAGTTTAAGCGGTCACAGCTTCTAAACGTATGGGCAAGCAACAATCGCCAAGCAGACGCAGTGAAATTGTTTATGGTTGAAAAAATTAATAATAATGTGGATCAAAATGTAGAAAACAGTATTTCTACCCAAGTTGCCCAGTTTATTGCTTTTGTTAAAAGCACGGAAGCAACATATACAAGAAAAGCTATGGTTGGAAATGGGTCTTATGGTGGATAAGCCCAAACAGAACGGTAGTGGTAGCAGTTTTCAGATCCTTAAGGTTATCTGGTATACAAAATCTTAATTATGACGTTATCAGGAACTTTCATATAATATTATGTAACGAGTTACATTATAAAGCGCAGATGGTGGAATAGGAGGATTGGATCAGTGCACGCGCTGGATCCGGCCATTAGGTCATCAGGAGATGAGAAGAGGGTAAGAAGAGGGGAACTGCGACTCCTAGCGCTGCCAAGATATATTTATTAATAAAAATCGCGTGCAAACGATTATCGTCGGCCACTTGCTTAGAAGAGAGAAAAGAAGAAAGAGAGAGATAGAACAGATTTAGACACACACAAACATACCTGTCCAAGCTGGGTCTCGCTGCGCAAGCAAATACATATGTGCCTGCTCAGCGAACGTCGGCCTTCGATATATTGTCAGCGATCCCATTCCCAGCTTGGAGAGCTAAAAACCTATAAAAACGCGCCGCATGGCCCCAAAATAATGAAACTTAATTAAACTTCATTGGATTTAATATAAACAAAATAATTATACATATGTAAATTGTGCTTTTGGGCATAAAGCATAAGAGAATATAAGCAGACGAAAGAAAGCTTTTGGGGAGCTTTTTCTCTCAGCCTTAAATTAGCTGATCGAAATGAGGAATGTGGAAGTGGAATAGAATAAAGATTAATGATTGTTGTCGTGTGGAGTCGTCAGATAAGGACACGTGGTGGAGTGATTTAAAATTATTTTATTCAATTTAAAATATGGTTCGCGCAAAATTGCGATGTTGTATATTCACAGTAGGTTAACAAGAAAGAATGTCAAAGTAATAGTACTTGGCGGAGGGCCAAGTACTGAGAGCAAGCGGTTATGCTATTAACAGAAAGCTGTGAATAGCATAATCGGGCTCGGTGGGGGAGGAGCAATCCTGTTAATGGGATCTGGCATTAACATACTCCCCCCCTTGCAAGGATTGCAATATATATCGGTGCAGATTATTGGCAGGAACCTGAAAGGACCCACCCGAAGACGGTGTTCTGGGCCATGGGACGACCGTCAGTGCTGGGGACGATTCCTGGAAGGATGACGTGAGAATACACGTCAGCCCCCAGCACAACATACACCGTACTGGGTCGAGCCCAATTGCTGTCGGCGAGCGTAATCCCAGCCGGATTGGCTGCGTGCTTGATCGGGCGGATTGGCGTCCGGCAATTGAGCTTCGGGTCTAATTGCAGGATAGCATTAATATGGAAATCGGATGTTTTCGAACAGATGGTCGCCGTGCAAACCTCTCCCGAACCCACGCTAGTGGCGGAAAGACCCATGGCCCTTGCCAATGAAGCATGGATCCGAGTAGTAGGGCTACACGGATCGATCAACGCCCTCACATTGAAATTCTTATGGTCCGTTTGCACAATGACAATTGCATCAGCGTGCTCAGCGGCGGCGTAACTTCCCTCGTGGCCCTGGATGCTGCCTGGTGGCGTCGTCCTTTGCGGGATCCTTTTTGTGGTGCAGGTGTCCCGGCGAAGGCGGAGGAGGTGGGCCCGCTGATAAGGGCTGCAGCGGGACGACGTCGCTGTCGGCGACGAGCTCCGGGCAGATGCAGCAGCGTGTGATGGCTCTGGCCACATGTCTTGCATTTGGCCTTGCTGCGGCAGGATTGCCCGGAGTGCTGGTGCGCCAGCCAATTCGCGCAGTACTTATTGATTAGTACGGCGCGAAGACGTTTTTCGGCCGGAAGGCCCAGGAAGCGACTGCACTTCCGCAGAGCGTGGACCCCTCTACACACGCGGCATCGGGAGGAGTTGATGCCAGGTGTCTCCACGGATTGAACAGCTGATGGCATAGCTGAAAAGGAGATATGTGCCGGGTGGTAAGTGATGGAATTAGATGCACATAAAAGTTACTCATTGCAGGATTGCAATGTGGAAACACTGGCCTCATATGACCCAAGTCGAGATACTCTTGCAGGAAAGCTTCGTATTCGGCCTTGAGTGTCGGACTCTTGGACAACCTGCTCTCATTTTTGAGAAACTGCCCCAGAGCGATGGATCGCGATTGACCTAAGTCAGGGTGATCCGGATTTTTGAACAGAAGAGTCACGACGTAGGAGCCAGAGTTGTCTCTCCGTGTGGTTCGGGCAAAATTATCCTCACACGCAGTGTCCGGCTCACTGGCTACCTTGGGGAGATTCTCCACCTCCCAAAATTTGGTGATGAGGTGGTCGAGTTTTTCATCGTGAAGAACGGTAACCCTAGTCGTGGAAGCGGAAATCGACTATTGAGGCTTCTTTGTGACTGGACCCGTAAGAATCCAGCCAAAGATTGTCTCTTGGCCCATAAGGGATCTGCAGAGGTTAGGGCGGAAGCCCTCCTGAACGATCGACGGAAGGATATGCGGGCCTAAAAGAACGTCAATTTGAGCGCTCTTGAAGAAGAGTGGATCAGCTAATGGGATGTCGGGCAGATTGTTTAAGAGCCGTTGCGGAATGGGGTACGATGGCAGATTGCCGGAGAGCCGTGGGATGACCAAAGCTGAGGCCTCAATTCGAAGTCGGGGTTTCAGCGGAGTGCCGATATGGAAGTCACAAAGCTTCGTTGATTTTGCTGCCACAGAGTGGCCTAGACCGGACACCTGCGTTTGCACGGATCGGAAAGGTAGCTTCATCAGACGGAATAATCGTTCGGAAATGAACGTCGCCTCGGACCCCGAGTCGATTAGAGCCCTGGCTGGATATGTGACCCCCAAGTGACACACATCAATTACGGCCGTTCCAAGTAGGACCCCTGGAGTATCGGCCGTGAAATACGACTGCACATTACGAGGTACTTCGGACGTACCTGGAGTCACAGCGGCTCCGGATGAGGAGCTGTTTGCTGTGGAGCCTTCACGGTGAAGCTGTGTATTGTGCCTCCCTTTGCACTTGGCGCAATTGTGTATGCTAGTGCAGTCGCGCAGTTGGTGACCTTGAGCGAAGCAGTTCAGGCAAAGTTGCCTTCGCTTTATGTATGTCTCGCGCGCTGCCAAAGACATTTGAATGAAGCGAGGACACAGACGAACCGGATGGTTCTCTTTAGCACACAAATCGCAATTTTTGGATTTGGAGTGGACTTGTGACTTTTAGGCATGGACCTTTTTGTGAGAGTTGCTAACCGTGGATTTCGGGTCTGAACCTGGGACTATCGGGAGGGACCTATCACCTTCCATAGCTTCAAGCGCGCGAGCATGCTCGCTAATGAAAATACTTACGTCTTTCCAGGCTGGGATGTCTGATTTTCGTGTTAAAGAATGCTCCCAGAGAGATCGAGTGTATTCAGGTAACTTGGAAGTGCACAAGAACACAAGGATACAATCCCAGTTCTCCGTAGAGATTTGGGCTTGCTCGATGGCAGTGACACACCGATGAATGGTGCCATGCAATTCTCTGAGAGCCGCGCCTGATTCCTTGGTGACTTTGGGGAGATTGAGAAGGATCTTGAGCTGGCTGTTCACTAACAGTCGCTTGTTCTCGTACCGGTCACATAAGGCGTTCCAAGCTGATGCAAAGCCGTGAGCGGGCACTCGGCAACTAAGGCATTTGGCTCACCTGCTCTCTTTGAGTTGAGGTGGAATAACTTTTCCACCGGAGTTAGGCGCGGATTCTGAATGTAAATTGCAGTAAAAGGGTCACGGAATGTTGGCAAGCGCAAGTAGTCGCCATGGAACACTTCCGTATCAACGGGTGGTAGACGACAGCCTCCAGACGAGGCGAAAGGAGCGGACATAGGAGCGGGCGGTGTACTCGATGCGGAAAGTGCATCGATCTGTACACCCAGATGGGTCGTACACCGCTCGTAGACAGAGTAACAGTTGTCGAATTTGGCCTCCATGGCTTCAACTTCGCCACTGCTCGCTCCTTGGCTCAATGCTCTGGCACAGACCTTCTACTGCTGCTCAGCATCATCCCATAATGCCTTGACACGATCTCGGCGGATCTCGAAGGCCCGGAGCTGAGTCGCATGAGTGGCGTTAGAATCTCCGGGACCGTCGATGCGGGCTTCGAACTTAATGAGCCTATCCGCAGCAGCGATGAAATCGGACAGAGACATATTGACTGATACTGCTGGCTTCGGACTGGACCGTGTAACGACCGGACTGCGCCTGAAAGTGCTGGCGGTCTGTGGTTTCCCGGACGGAATGGGAGATGCGGAAGCACTGCGCCTGATCAGACGGGAAGCAGGTACACTCAACTGCGCTCGGCTAGAACGATCGGACATGGAGGTTACTCGGAACCGGGGTTAAGCAAAGCCTGGAGAGTCGGCAATGAAGGCAGAGTTCGATCACCGAATCGAAATTTATCAGACCCAAAAAAAAAACGTTTTATTTGGGAAACAATAAATAAAAACACAAAAAAAGGAGAAAAAATAACAAAAAACAAACGGGAAGAATATTAACTAAATCCTCAAAGAGAAACAGAAAAAATGCAAATCGAAGAATAGAAAAAAAAAGTAAAAATTAAAAAAAAAATAAATAAAAATGCATATGTATCAGAATATTCAAAAAAATTAAAATTATTAAAATGTACGATTTTATCTGTATTTACTATTTAATTAATTATTCCTCCACTCTGTTTTAATTTAATATATTTTTTTTGTTTTATACATTTATTATTATTTTAACTATCGGTATTAAAAACAATAGTTGCGCGCTGCGATCTCTAAAGAAACAAAGTATCGCCACGGAATTGTGGCGGCTGTCGATGAATCTTGTGATCGGTATTTACATGAAAATTTTTCTAAATACGATCACTAGCGTTTGCACACGGAACAACAAATGGAATATATTTATTATTGTTTTTGCAAGTGTTATGAATATAGATGTGTGTTTTGTTAATAAGTTAATTAATTATGTGTTAATTGTGTTGCTGCTCTAGTTGTATATGTTAAGTTGTAAAGATCCAATTTTCCAGCTGGGGCAGCGTCAGTTTGCCCAGGGTGGATGCCACAAGAAAATTTGTTATTTGCGGTGACCGGACTTCAGAGAGGAGGGCTTCAGAGGGGGGGGGGGGGGGGGGGGGTACCAACGGGGAACAATGCCGAGGGTTTGGCCTCTCAGCGAACGGGCATGGCCGCGTTCTCTACGTTGACTACTTTTACAGTCGGGCGTTGCCGCGACAGATTTTCTAATAATCGTAACAAACAAATGGTGGGGGGGGGGGGGGGGGGAGGTGTAGGGATTCACTATCGTTGTTAGTATTCAACGAATTTAAATCATAATATAAAAAAAAGGCACTCCAAGTTCAACTTTCAATTTCTATTTCATTTATTGAACATATTTCATTTAACAATAGCCACTCATAAACTACTTGCACGCCTTTATTTTAATTTACTTTCGTTTTGCTTCTATCATTTCACTTAAAAAAATCTAATCAGCTATTTTTCGCTCACCCGCTTATCTTCGCCGTTCGCGCACTAATGATTATCTTGCTCTCAGCCGAACGCCTGCAAGCCTCCGCCGCGATCCGCCTCGGCGTCGGCAACGCAATTCACCACGGCGTCGACCCTTCGAACTTTCGCCGCAAAGGGCAGAGTTGCATTGCCGATCGCCGCGACTTGCGCGCGTCCCTTGACCCATTTCAATCGCAGAAGTTATGTGAGGCGGTTCGGCGAGCCGCCTTACACCCCCCCCCCCCCTCCCTTACTTTGCAGAGCGATGGTCACGCTTCCCGAAGGCGCGACTGTCACATTTACAGCGATCCCCTTGATCCAGATGCGGAAACGTGTCCTCCTGCGTGGCAGCCTCCGCCTCTGCAACTCCCGTTGCACCGCCTGGATTGTGAGTTCGTCCAGCGTCGCGCCTGCTGGACGGATCCGCCAGCCGTCTAGGATGGTCGGTGTTGGCTCAAACGGGATGGAGCCCTCCCCCATGAGGATTTCGAATAGGTTCGGCTCCCACCCGTCCAGAATGTCGGCCATGTCGGCCAGCAGTCTGGCCTCATCTTCCTCCGGCTCTGGCACTACGCACGGCTCTTCTTGTGGGTCGTGCCCGCCTTGTTCCGGACCCCGGGCTCGTTCTCCTTCTTCCGGGATACTTTGATCTGGCTCAAAAGGGGTTGTGTGGCGATTGCCTCCCGTCTGGCGTAACTTCGCCGCCACTTCCGCCAAATCGACCCTCGGTACCTTTCTGGCCGGGCTCTCCGACGGACTTCGCCGGCAACGGCGTCGGAGTGGGGGGCTCGATTCGCTCTCCTCGTCGCTGGATTCCGATTCGAACGGTGTGGCTCGTGCCTTCCTCCTCTCGCCTCGCCTCTCCGTCGCGGGGACAGGTAAACGTTTTATTTGGGAAACAATAAATAAAAACACAAAAAAAGGAGAAAAAATAACAAAAAACAAACGGGAAGAATATTAACTAAATCCTCAAAGAGAAACAGAAAAAATGCAAATCGAAGAATAGAAAAAAAAAGTAAAAATTAAAAAAAAAAATAAAATAAAAATGTATATGTATCAGAATATTCAAAAAAATTAAAATTATTAAAATGTACGATTTTATCTGTATTTACTATTTAATTAATTATTCCTCCACTCTGTTTTAATTTAATATATTTTTTTTGTTTTATACATTTATTATTATTTTAACTATCGGTATTAAAAACAATAGTTGCGCGCTGCGATCTCTAAAGAAACAAAGTATCGCCACGGAATTGTGGCGGCTGTCGATGAATCTTGTGATCGGTATTTACATGAAAATTTTTCTAAATACGATCACTAGCGTTTGCACACGGAACAACAAATGGAATATATTTATTATTGTTTTTGCAAGTGTTATGAATATAGATGTGCGTTTTGTTAATAAGTTAATTAATTATGTGTTAATTGTGTTGCTGCTCTAGTTGTACATTCATATGGATATATGTACATATGTTTACTACTTTTTTTATATATTTGGATGGCAGAGCAAAGCGGAGACACAATTAGCACACACACACGTAAAATAATAAAAATGCAAATATAAAAATGTGATGTATTTAAATATATAATAAATATATGATGTGTATAAATATGAATATATATGGATTTAAAATAAATTGTAATAAAACGACAAGGATATATGGATATATGTACGGACATATATTGCAGTGAAATCGCAATTGAATATGTGCAATCGGACGATTGGATTGAATGTTATAGATGAATTGCGACAAGACACAAAGGATATGTTGTTATGTCTTAGCAAAACGGAAAGAATCGGAATACGTGAATATGCAACGAACTTGAAGGTTAGTGCATACATACATATATGTATGTATGTATGGCTATGGACAGATTCGTGTCTAATATATAAGAATATTTATATTCCGATTCGTGTCTAATATATAAGAATATATATATTAGTGGAATTCAACTTGCACAACAATGTACAACCACATGTGGCGGAAATTTTTAACAAATGCCGGTATGCACTGATCTATGCAAGTTGCAGTGAGGCGAAAAGTAAGCAATTACTTATCTGATACTCCCAAGAATCGCTGGTGGATATGTTTGAAGAACTCCGGCTCGAAGGACCAAATATTGTCGTGTGCAGTCGTCAGATAAGGACACGTGGTGGAGTGATTTAAAATTATTTTATTCAATTTAAAATATGGTTCGCGGAAAATGGCGATGTTGTATATTCACAGTAGGTTAACAAGGAAGAATGTCAAAGTAATAGTACTTGGCGGAGGGCCAAGTACTGAGAGCAAGCGGTTATGCTATTAACAGCTTTCGGGCTCGGTGGGGGAGGAGCAATCCTGTTAATGGGATCTGGCATTAACAATGATTATGCATTATGTTCCTTTTTTTTATGCAGCGGGTGTTACTAACGCTGACGGCGAGTAATAAAAAAATTAATATGGAAATTGTTGGGCTCAGCAATCATCGCTTCATTGCAATTAAGAGCGGCAGTTCATAGAATATGTTATCATTTAAGAGAATTTGTAACGGAGATCACGCTCTCCCTTTTGCGTTGTCTCTTTCACCCACGCACCGGCTCAGCTTAATCCGCCGGCTCGCGTACATTGTAATTAGTATGCAATTAACTCTTGTTTAGAGCAGATGCAGTGTTAGATTGACTATTACAAACATAGTAGCGGACAGCACGACAGCCTAGTCGCTTGCTCGCGTCTATCACATAAACTCTGTAAACTCTAATAATTGCTAATAAACTAATCATTAAGTAAATTCAATCGTTTAATAATTTAAAGCTATTCGAAAAATCTCGATAGCTCAACAGAAATTGTTAAATATGTAACAGAGCTCCACTTACAGTGCTATCCCGCGATGAAAGCGCTTCCATTTCGGTTTGGCTGCAAGATGTACTAAAAAAAATGTATATGTAACTACCAAAAAAAAATATGATGCATAAAATGAGAATGAGAAATGTTCATCGGGAAGAGGTGGAGGTTATGCTTAATGACTATTATTATTGTATATTATTCTACTATTTAATTATTATTTAGTTCATTATTAATTCAATCGAAAACAGTGCAAAAAGATAAACTCTTTGCCGATAGTACAAATTAGTAAATCAGTATGGGCCAAAAATTGGCCAGAAGGCTGTGCCTTCTTAAATCAAATGGCTTGGTGTACAGCAGGTGCAGGTGCGAAGATATAAGAGGCGGTATTCAGCAGCCAGCCATACAATGCACTGCTTATAAGTAGTTCTGCGCAGATGCAGCCATCCAAATGGCGCGATGCGAATATTTAGTGTGCGCGGATGCAGACACAATTGCACGTTGGCAAAAAAAATTTAAATTTTTGCTGGGTGCCAAACCTGCAAAGAAGTTTGTGCGAAATGATTTTATACATATATACTGACTTAATGAAATGCCACTACTTTCTTCTTACCGAATTAATTAGTTTGGCACTTGCACAAAAAAATAATACCTTCAATTCTCGGCTTAACTTTTCACTAGTTCACAGTGAAATTTTTACACAACCTTTTTAGTCGGTGGTTGAGATTGGAAAAGAAAGAGGAAAATATGGCCGATCCCATGAAGCGGCAAGTCATCGCTTGCGAAGAGTTTTTGCCACATCCGTGATCCCGTGATCAACTATGCTAAGCTACTTACTCCATGCTCAGCGGATTGCCTACTTTTAGGCTGCTTCTTTTTTCCTCTATTCCAGCGCCACTACAATTAATTGCTATCTCCTCCTAACATTATATAAATAGCGATAAATGTATTGCTTTCTGCGTCCCTACATTTAAAATCTATATGAATAACTATTCTTGGTATCCCATGTCCCCAACTGTACACAAAGTTTTGATCCATGGATACCAAATAATGGATAGCTGCATAGTTCCTGTTGGTGCTCTCGGAGAAAACGCATCAGAAGTTCGAAACAAAATTTATAAAAATGACAGAAGGTCGCATGCCAGAAACAGCAGTAGGCTAAACAACATCACTGATGCTTTTCACAGGGCATTAGATTCATCTGATCCGCTTTTGTCAAGTCTTTGTCTTAAAAAAAGACAGAAGCTTCACGAAAAATTAAATTTTTCAAGCGATCTGTTTGCTCAGATCTGATCGGTTTGCTCTGATTGAGCCTCCGCAAATCGCGCATCAAGATGATACAAATGAAACTGAAAGTTTAGAAGCTGAAGATGAGGATGAGAATGATGCAAACAATTTCGACCTGAATATCGAATTGGATGAAGAAAATTATGATTATTGATGTTAATTTTTTAAGTATATGGTAATTATTGTAAAATAAAAATACAAAAAAATTGTTTTCATATTTTTCTTATTTTTACAGGGTATAAACGGAATGATAATACACATTTTAATTTTTTCATTATATAGAAGTAGAAAGTATTATTCGAATAGAATATCTTATCGATATATCGGTTCATGCTTAGTATTGGGTGACATTGATTGAGTGGTTTGTTAGTTAACACTGATATCGAGTGTGGTCCTGACGAAGCTGCCAGTTGGTTGCGATAAGTGTAATCGAACGTGCGAGTGAAACCCGCAGTTGGTTAGCAAGAGGAAGAAGGGCAACAGTGCAGGGACACGCTGCACTCCTTAAAATGATTTAATCTGAAAATATATCCGACATCAGAAGTGGGATCAACTTTTCGCTTACAAATATGGGTGAACAACTACGGGCACTAATGGATAATCAATATCTGAAGTGTGTGAAGTTAAAAAAAAAATAAGTAAATGTTAAGAAGCTGTGCGTGCTGAAAAAGAGATGTAATATGTGTGGTTGATAAACCGAAGATAAGTATGCTGTTCCGAGGTGAGATCTTTCCAATTACATTTGATTATGGTGTATTATTCCTTGGTTAATGTTAATGCCAGATCCCATTAACAGGATTGCTCCTCCCCCACAGAGCCCGATTATGCTTGCCTTCCGCCAAGTACTATTACTTTTACTTACTTGTTAATCACCTTGTGAATATACAGCAACGCCATTTTTAAATAAATCATTGGAAAATTAAACCACCAACGTGTTTTCATCTGACTGCTCCACACTTCAACAGTTAAAGATAGCTTTGCATAAAACCTAAGTGCAAAATGGATAAATATGGCTAAAATAGCCAGGTTTAGAGCGTGTGATATTGTACTGGTTAATAATTGAGAGAAGGCGGAAGGTGTATTGCGATACACAGTTGTCGATTGCTACGTGGTGGTACCTGGCCCAAGAGGTATATGTTGATGTGAAAGAGTTAAAGCAAATAAGTATAGTAAGAAAGTTTTCCAAAACAGACCGCTTGTTATGAGAAAGTCCGATTCGACAAAAATATGCCAAAAGTTGTTAGATTTAAAGTCGGCGATTATGCACTGCTCAAGAATGAGGAAAGATACCAAACTAAATTAGATTATAAATTTAAAGGTTCGTTCATAGTGACAGAAGTTCTCGATGGAGACCGATATGTTGCGAAGTCTTAGGCGCACGAGGCGTTAAGACGTATGCCGGTGGAGGGATTCACATAGAGTTGGAAATGTGCAGAGACGGCGTTGAAAGAGACGTCAATGAAGGCGCTGAAAGAGGTATTATTTTTTAATGCCATAACGAGGCTTCAGTATTTTCTAGCAGTGTGGAAGATTGCGCTTGTCGTGATGATCCACAAGACTGGCAAACCTGAGGAAGACCATTCTTCATACCGACCTATCACTCTCCTACCTTCTTTATCGAAGCTTTGGGAAAGACTTGTCATCCGTCGGCTGGTAGCAGTACCGGAGACAAGAAAACTCATTCCAGCAGCTAGTTCTCAGCAGGGCATTCGACAACAAGAAGCACTGTAATGCGATCTTCCTGGACATCGAACAGGCCTTCGATAGAGTATGGCACCTAAGACTGTTGCAGAAGATTAAAGAGCAGCTGCCCTCACACTACTTCGCTCTGATCCTATCCTACTTGAAGGGTCGTTCTTTCAGAGTGAAAGTTAAATCGAGTCAGTCCTCAACGTACTCGATTGTCGCTGGCCGAGCAGCAGTATAAGGTCAGCGCCAGAGCGTTGAGTCAAGGGGCGAGCAGTGGTGAAGTTGAAGCCATGGAGGCTAAATTCGATAACTGCTATACAGTGTGTGTGCGACGCACCTGGGGGTGCAAATTGAAATCGGAAATTGAATCCGGATCACCCTGACTGGGCAGTTTCTCAAGAATGAGAGTAGATTGTCAAAGAATCCGACACTCAAGGCCGAATACGAAGCTATCCTGCAAGAGTATCTCGACTTGGGTCATATGAGGCCAGTGTCTTCACATTGCAATCCTGTAATTAGTAATTTTTACTTGCCTCACCATGCTGTCTTGAAGCCCGACAGCACTCCCACCAAGGAGAGGTTGGTGTTCAATGCATCGTGCCATCTTCAAATGGAAGGAGCCTGAATGATATTCTTCATTCAGGCCCGGTCCTACAGTCCGACCTCACGATGCTAATCCTCCAATGGCGATTCTACAGATACGTGTTCAACGCAGATATCACAAACTGTGCTCCCTTCCGGGCTCTGAGAGTTCTCAAACAGCTCGCAAGTGACGTGAGATCCCGTTTGCCTCTCGCCATCAAAGTCATCTCCGAGTGCATGTATCATCTGCTCCAAAACATCGGAGTTCTCTCACGAAGCCCTCCTCCAGATCGACCAGCAATTCGGCCGATCGAGCACGCAGCCAATCCGGCTGGGATCACGCTCGCCGAAAGCAATTGGACTCGACCCAGTACGGTGTTCGTTGTGTATCCTCACGTCATCCTTCCGGGAATCGTCGCCAGCACTGTCGGTCGTTCAATGGCCCAGAACACCGACGTCGGGTGGGTCCTTTCGGGTTCCTGCTCGTAATCCACCACAGCTATATATTGCAATCCTTGCAAGGGGGGAGTATGTTAATGTCAGATCCCATTAACAGTATAACCGCTTGCTCTCGGTGCTTGGCCCTCCGCCAAATACCGCCATTACGTTTTTTTGTGTGAATATACGACATCGCCATCTTGCACGACTTTCCAATAAATATTTTGAAAACCTACAACACTTTTTATACTCATTCACGAAAGTGAATTGAGTATATTGGTTTTGTGCAATGTCCGTCTTGCTGTCCGTTCGTCCGTCCGTCCGTCCGTCTGTCCGTATGAACGCAGTTCATTTCGGCGCTATTGAAGCTAGAGACTTGAAATTTGGAACACATACTCGTGTATAGCTCCCATTTATAAAGTGTTAAAATTTTCCCGATCCGCCTACTAGGGGCGTGGCAAATCGGAAAATGCATTTTCCGATATTCCAGAAATCATGTTAGTTGAAGAGCTAGAAAGCTGAAATTTGGTATGTAGGTCCCACCCAAGTTCAACAAGCTATGGCGGATATATCTCCGCCCATTGGGGGCGTGGCAAATTGGATAAAACTGTATCTCTTAGAGTTTTAAGGCTAGAACGTTGAAATTTTGCACGTAAGCTAATGTTATGATTCTAAAAAGGCTGATGAAAAATTTATATGTCTACGACCACTAGGGGCGTGGTAAATCGGACCTGAAGATATAGTGATTATCCCGATTTTGCTATATTTTAGACATTATTGATGCTAGAGACATGAAATTTTGTATATATACGCGGGTTGGCCACCCAAGTCCAACGAGCTATGGTGGACAAATCTCCGCCCAAAGGGGGCGTATCAAACCGCAAAAGTTTATATCTCCTAAAGTATAAGAGCTAGAAGCTTCAAATTTAGATAGTTGTGTTACTAGTAACCTCCTCTATCGATTCCCCAAAAATAATTGTTACGCCTTTTTAGGGGCGCGGCATATCAAAAAATACCCTGTAATTTTCACGTTTTTGGAGCGTAAGCATCCAAATTTTGCAATTAGGTTACCGTTAGCTCGTTCTACAAACTGGCCAAAAATGAGGTGTCCACGCCCAGTAGGGGCGTGGCAAATCGAGAAAAACTGCATTTTCCTCAGTATTAGAGCTAAAGTTATGTACTAAATTGCTTATGGGATGTGAATGAGTATCCCGCAGTCGGTAACGCCCGACTGCAACATTCTTACTTGTTTTTATTATCTGAATGCCAACACTTCATCAACATACATATTTTTAAAATTTAAAAAACATTCGACATATAATTCTTAAAGCTTCAAAATTTATTTAAGTACAAGATGATGCCTTGACAGGGTGCTTCACAGTTTTACCTTAAGCATGACAAATCTGATTTTAGTCAAAAGATGCGTGTATTTGTATGAAAAACATACAGTCTGTCAAGAACGAGTTGGCATACTGAAAAAAATCTAATTTTTTGACTTTGGATGCAAATATCTAAGTCATTAATGCATAAAAATAATTTTTTTCAAATAGGAATATGTTTAATATTATTTTATTAACTTAAATATAAAAAATAGAGAACATAACATTCAATATGTAAAAAAAAAATCAACAAAAACAAAGATCACTCAGAAATTACAGTGTCAATAATGTGTTGGCACTGAGCGCTTTGCACATCTGCTTTGCTCTTATTCTTAGAAGTAACGGTATTTTATTGTTATCTGTTGATATTCTATGCATCTATGAACGTTTTCTTTTACATTTCTTGCCATTTGATTGTCAATTTTCGCTAGTTACGCATTTAAGCACACATTTCATATTTTTTTAAAATGCCTGGAAAGCGATTAAGCTTTGAGATGGTGCAACTCATCTACTACAACCACGAGATGGGCAAATCCGTTCCAGAATTGATGGACATGTTTTCTGTGCCCAGGAGAACGGTTTATAATGTTATAAGCCGGGCCGAAAAAGAAAATAGGCTGCTTTTAAAGACGGGAGGAGGGCCGAAAAAGAAGATCACTGGAAGAGTAGAGCGTCTTATTCTCAGAAAAGTGAACGCTAATCCGCATATTTCTGTGAGATGTCTTGCTAAAGAGCTGAAGCAAGAATGTGGCATAGATGTCTCACATGAAACGGTGCGCAAAGCCATCATTAGCCATGAGTACAGTTCGAGAGTGGCGCGGAAAAAGCTTCTTTTATCAAAAGCAAATATCGAAAAGCGTTTAACTTTTGCTGTTAACATGGGTTGTTACCCCGCTGAATATTGGGATGACGTCATATTTTGTGATGAAACGAAAATGATGCAATACTATAATGATGGTCCTCCCAGGGTGAGTGATCTTTGTTTTTGTTGATTTTTTTGTACATATTGAATGTTATGTTTTCTATTTTTTATATTTAAGTTAATAAAATAATATTAAACATATTCCTATTTGAAAAAAATTATTTTTATGCATTAATGACTTAGATATTTGCATCCAAAGTCAAAAAATTAGATTTTTTTTCAGTGTGCCAACTCGTTCTTGACAGACTGTACATAGCTTGCAAATGATACATAGTTGATTGTTTTTATACCCTGAATCCATTGAAAATGGGAAATCAGTGTATAATTGTTTCGTTAAAATGTATGTAACAGGCAGAAGGAGACGTGGCAGACCCCACAAAGTATATATATTCTTGATCAGGGCGATGAGCTGAGTCGATATAGACCTGTCCGTCTGTCTGTCCGTCCGTGTGTTTGAACGCGTCGATTTCAGAAGATTTAAGAGCTAGAGACTTCAACTTTTTTTTAAATGTCCGTATATACAGCGCGCCTATCGAGTTTATCACAAAAAATCGATAACTCATCCTGTTATTTTTGTATCGATAAAAAACCTTATCGAAAGTCAGTTATTAAATTATATCTCCTACATCTTTGAACACTAATTACCAATTTGAACACTATTAACTCGGAGTCTTTAAATTTACTGTGTATATACATTTAATGGATACACACATTTTGTAATTTACAGATTTAGGATACCACGCCCCCTTCGCTCCACATTAGTGTTGGGTAAACGTTGCTCAATTTGGTGAACATGTTCACTTGTTCTTTTTTTCGAAGTGAGTCGACTCGCTCACTTTGCTCAGTTGCTCATTCATATTGCTCACTCACATTGCTCAGTTGCTCACTGTTCATGAACAGCTCAAAGCTACTGAATTCTTCACACAACAGACAATAAAATACGTTATGTTCCATTTTAAATATTTTTTTAATGATTTTTATAAGTCTTGTACTTAAAACTAATTTAAAAAAAAAAAAACAAACCAAAAACATATAAAACTTGTACTTAAAACTAAATTAGAAAATAAAAAACAAAAAGTTAAAGTTAAAGAAATTCCCTTTATTGAAAAACAGCTGAGCATAAGAGCATATGAGCAAAAAAGAACAAGTGAGCAATAGTGAGCAATAGTGAGCATGTGAGCAAAAAAGAACAAGTGAGCAATAGTGAGCAAGTGAGCAAAAAAGAACAAGTGAGCAATAAAGAACAATTCGAGAGGAACATGTTCAGTTGCTCAGTTTAGTGAACAACTCTATTTTGTTCACTCACTCATGACCAACCCAACACTACTCCACATTTGAATAAAACGTATATCAAATATATGCACTGCCCATTATTTTTGAAAAGTTTGGTTTAGATATTTATAAAAACTCCAAGTCTGTAGGAACTTGAAAAGTTATTCTCCTTATCCATATCTAACGATCGCCGCCTTGCCACAAAGTAAAGTAGATTTTAGATAAATTAATTGGATATAGACGGAAGCACGGTAATTTGCTTGTTATTGAACTCACTAAATAAATATAATACGCCTAACAAAATTAAATCAGAGTGAATATAACAATGAGCGAAAAGTTAAACATATATTGTACATATAGTCAACGATCTATAAATACATACATACATGCATAATCTTAATGCTAATTATCTTAGATAAATTTCTGTGGCTATTATACAATATAATTTACATAGCCCCTCTTTGTAAAGCGCATACCGGGTGCTATTTCCCTTAGGAAGTAAAGTAGCTTAGCTTTGTCGGAGTACAGAGCCCCAATTTAAAAGGAAAAATATGTAAACCTGCAAAGAGTAGTGCACTGTGCAGCAATAGGACTGGCCCGCCGTCGTTTCTTGTTCAGAAATGTATTTAATGCTAGACAAAAGGCGCATTAACTGCAAAATCAGCTAAACCAAAGAAGCAACCAGCTCGCAAGGCAATGAGCTAGTAGCAGGAGTTGGAGCAGTAGCAGGAGCACGAGTGCGGGCGGCAGCAGTAGGGTCCAGCTAAATGGTAGGTTGCATTGAATTGCATATAATGCATGGGCCAACATAATTTTAATGAGTTTGCTCTTAATCCGTTTGCAAGATGCTGTCAATGAGATCGCGGTGGCCTTTTATCCTGTGTGTCGTGCATGTTACAGAGCTCTCTGTTGTTTTCACCAGCGTCCACGTTGTTATTCCCTGGGTGTTGCCTGGTACTTCCTGTGATTATGTATACCCTGCAAATGCTGAAACGGGTGGCAACTGCCAGACATATATATTCCTCATCATTTCAGCCCAGGTGAGAGCCATTTGAGGGGGAAATGAATGGAAATTGGAGAGAGCATAACTTGACACCCACAGTTTGGCGTACCCTATTCAAATACGAGCCTGAACAGCCTCTGGTTACAGCAGCTGCAAACTGTGCACAGGGTATCGCTTTGTCAGGTCTTTTCAGCTGGAGGCGCCTTACTTGTTTCATAATGCAACGCTGCCGGCGTCGCACTGTGGACAAACTCGGCACGTTTCGCGCTTAAATTCCGAAGAATTTCCAACACTAAATGATGTGCTGATAACACATAGTCAACTTCTTGATAGCTCAGTCGAGCTCTGCACAATATGCAGTACGCAGCATGGTAAATAATTAAAGCCAGTCTGTTAACTATTCGAGAACTCCTCTTAACGGATTGATGCAGATTCGCTGCTTTCCCGCACAAAAAGTTTCTTATTAAAAGCGCCATAAAACAACAAATTGAATGTTTGACAGCAAAACAGTTAAAACTACGTACAGTGCACTACGGCGTACCCGGCTCACGGCTCACAGTTCTCTGCAGTTGCAATGAGTCGACTCAACTGCTGTCTGTCATCGTTTAACGCTTCACATTTCCCCAGTGTCTATATATTTATATATATGGGTGTGTGTGTGTGTGTTTGGAGGTATGTTTGTCTCTCTATCTGTCTCTCTGTATGTGTGTGTGTGCTCATGTTTTCTTTCTATCTGTTCTGCTACAATTTCCCTTATGCCCTTAGCATTTTGCGCTGCCAGTTTATTTTTGCCAGTTGCTGTTTGTTATAATTTTCCGCTCTTTGCAGCATTTTAATTTGATTCTATAAACGTTCTTTTGCGTCTCAAGCCTTTATTTCTATATTAATACCCTTTGCGAATTCGGCATTACAACTTGCTTATCCAGCATATCAGACTAATGAGGATTACCAAACGCTAGAGCTTAGTTATATAGGTTTTGGTAGTTTTATATTTTTTAGTAGAATTAAAGTGATTTGGCTTAGTATACTTAAATTATATAAATATTTGGAAGGAAACAAATAAATCTGTGATCTCATAAAGTATATGAAATATCATTCTGTTTTTAACATTAGATTATAATTCCATATTTATTCCACCACAAATAACTCAAATATGGAATATAAACAACAGAAAATAAAAAACAAACTAAATAGAATCTCCTGCCAACAAATTTGAGTGATCATTATCTTTATAAAAAATACATTTCAAGACCTCTACATATTCGATATTTCTACTCATATAGTCGGCTCAACTGTAACTACTGAAAAGTTAGGGCTTAGGTCCTTCGACTTGGGCCAAGTCAAGACTTTGCTTGAAGTTTTGCTTTCACAGTTTCCAATTACTCGAAACTGCATCTGAGTGACATATTTCTTTGATACTCACTTCGCGTACAGAAGATGGGTATATTCATTTGATGAAATGCCCAACAAGTTGCCCACCGCTTAGTATGTGAAACTTGCATGCATATTATTTGTGCATTTCAGATCGACTATGATGCAGGATGATGAAGGAACTGTAGGATATTCCCAAAGTCTATGCGTCTGTAAGTTTTCTAAGTAAAAAGAGGAGACTGCTGAGACTTATTTATAACAAACCAAATGAAAGCCTGACGGCAATTTTCTGGGTATTTAATAAAATCTGCTATGCTCTTTATCTATGTTTGGGAACTGAAGAATTAAATAATGATCACGAAGATCGTCGAGTACAATCGACAACATTTCCTCCAAAATAAATAGTATGCGGACTCCGATATGCCACACCCCAAAGAGGCAGAGCATACAATTTAAAGATCTACTCTAGCCAGCAAGTAATTTCATTTAATTAAAGCTCAACATTAGTTCTGTTGACAAATATTTGCCGTATAGGATGTTTATTCGATGCAATGGCTTCATTTATCATTGTGTAGGGCTGGCTTCTTCAGGCAAGTAAGAAAACGCTGGGTAGATGGTTTCAAAATTCTTCACTTTTTTACTGTCGCACTTAAGGGCCCATCCACTCGTGAACTTTTTGCCGATCATATTCTCCGAACACAATCAGTTTGCCCACCAACTAGGAAAACATTGTTCGTCGAAGATCGTTTTATAAAATGTTTTGAGAGGGAAGCATGTCGGAGGAGCGAAATAAAATCGTTGCCCCGGTTCCAGACTTTTCGCTTCTTATTCTTTGCAGCTCACGCCGATAGGCCGCGCGCAGAGAATTAACTTTTTTCGTTACTGACTGTATTTTAGAGTTTCCCAAGATTTGGTCGTCTTATTCTTGTCCTTGTAGCTCTCGTTTTTGTTTTG
This sequence comes from Drosophila aldrichi, assembly GCA_035045965.1. Classification (NCBI taxonomy): domain Eukaryota; kingdom Metazoa; phylum Arthropoda; class Insecta; order Diptera; family Drosophilidae; genus Drosophila; species Drosophila aldrichi. The sequence continues at coordinate 4,048,381 of JAWNOM010000454.1, forward strand.
CCACAAGCATGGCTCATTTTTAAAAGCTTCTATAAATTCCGACAAAAATTCTTTGCTCATTTTGCACGTGTTGATATCAGAAGAGCAAAAACTTAAATGATGTTCGTGCGAACATGCCCATCCACTTGCGAACATTCGACGAACACATGTTCGCGAACATGTTCGCAAGTGGATGGGCCCCTTAAGCCATAGATTGAGATCGTGCAAGTATAAGTGCATTTGAGTAGAGGCTATTTGGGGCGACTTCTTGCGACTCAGTATGGCGGTATCGTCTGCGTACGTCGCCATAAGCATATCGCTATTGCAGGGAGGCAACGGCATGTCAGCGGTGTATAGTGTGTATAACGTTGGGCCAAGCACACTACCTTGGGACTCTGACTGGTCGACTCGGCGATTTTGCCTGCCCTTTTAGGACTTGGAAGCTTCTTCCTGACAGATAGGAAGCCAGCATCTTGAAGAGGGAGACAGGGGCTACCTGCTGGGATAGGGGAGTTCATGGTTCTTCTGATGCTCTCAAGGTCGGATAGCTCGGTTGCTTGCAGCAGCGACTTCGGCCCACGTACCCGTAGCGCTCAGGATGGGGTGAAGACGTAAAGACTACCTTTTGATATTTCGCGTATACAGTCATAGCTGAAATTCTGGAAATGTGTAATTACTCTAGATAATGATATTTGATAGACTTTAAATCAAACTCTGGTCCAGTCCGTTTATTAATCCCTAATTAAGGAAGTATCTAAACATTTCAAGAGGCAAGGGTAGATATGTATATATGTCGTATCATTTCGATATTACGCCGTTGTTGGAGTTGCAATTCGATTTCTTTATGCAGTAGTATTGAGAAAGACTGACAGTTCGTATTAATCGTTCGATTTAGTATTGCAATGGCAATTAAAGGATGTATCTAGAAAGAGACAACTACAGCTGTTGCTAAACGTGGTCCCGGATGTCGCTGGATTAGAGTGAGACGGCTAGTTATGTCATTCGCACAGGGTCGCTATGCTTTCGATGTTCAAGAATATGCGACCAGAATGAGTTTTGACAGACGGACTTGGTCAAAGAAACTTGAACAAGAAAGAGCTGAAAAAGAGAAGCGACTCCGAGAAACGCATCGCCACGACATATACATATGTCAAAGCTCTCTATAGATGGATACACAGATGGATAGATGGACAGCCCCAATGAGAGTGAATGACAGTATGAAAAGAAAAAGCTGTTTATAAGCAGAATTAAAGGATTTTCATGCATGCGCAATGACAGATCATATTTTCTATTCTTTTCAGTATAATTAAAATCAAATGTAATTAAATACATAAATAGTAAACACAGTTTTTTCCGGACACAGCCACTAATACTGGCATTTGTGAATTAACTTTAATTAAGCCTAATATAATCCTCAACATAAAACGCGAATTAAATGGAAAAATATGGTTTTGCAGGCAAGCTGTATGAAATTCGAGCTAATTTGCGGGCGGTGGAGAAACGGAGCGTTCTGGCCAGGTGCGTACGCATTTCGTGCTTGGGCTGGGGCTGAGTTTGGGCTACAGTTTGATTTAACCCTTGCCCGGTTGCCTGGAGATGCGCTCAAGGAAATCAGAAATCAGAAACTTCGAATGCCTGCGCAACCGGCAGCCCGAAATCAAATGCTAAGGCCCAAATCAATTGAGCGAAATACCAATTAAGCAACAAATGTATCTGACCATCGGCTTTCAAAGGGAATGCTATGCTAACCTGCGAATGCATAAGCAACAGTCTGGTATTTTGGGCTCTTCGGCTGGTGCGCCTGTACGGCTGTACGGCTGTCCGGCTGTCCGGCCAGGAGACGCAGCTGCTCGCAATCAAAGCGCATTTCGGATACGAAAATGCTGAGAATTTTGTAGAATATCCAAACATGATTTCGCTGCTTGCGGCTGCCCGAATCCCAATTGGAGAAGGCATCGAAATCAAAGCTCGCTGAACTACAAACGAATATTTTGGCGGCAATGAATAATAAAAATATCGTGGCAAACTTTGGCGGGCCGTAGCCGTAGCCGCAGAAAATGTAAAATATTTTCAATTAATTTGACGCCGCGCTTCATTTCGAATTCTAAAATAAGAATATATTCATTTGGCAGGCCAAAGTCAGAGCGACAGCCTGAACCATGGCCAGTGCCAGGGCCAGGTCTGAATTCGGCCAACTCACTTTTATGTTGATTGCTCATCTAAGGCCTCAAACATCTTCCACTCCAATTGCCCGGCAGTATTTGCGACCTCTGCCGGGCCGGGGCCGGCCAGCCCTTTCCTGGCATTCATTTAATTTGGCAGCGTTGTTTGTGCAACACTCGAGCGCGTATCAAACTAAAATAATTTATTTTTGCCTGGTACGCTCAGCTCGCGTTGGTTGCCTGCCATCAGTTTGATTGGAAGGTAAGACTTGGAACTTTTGAGGAGGTGCGCTCATATACCTTGCACATGTATATATGTACATACATATATATGTATGTATGTGTGTGTGTGTGTGTGTGTGTGTGTGAGCTGACTTTGTTTTAGTTTTTTGCGCTGCTACTGCAGACAATTAAAATCGGTTTTTAATAAAACTAAGCTATGTTTTAATCAAACACACAAGCGCACACACAGACCAACGAGACACGGTGGACCAACATTCAAAGTGGCTGCACAAAGGCCTTGTCGGTAATGCGGCTTATCAGCAATGCGGATAAAGCCAGCATAATCCGTGAGTGTGGGCGATAAACGTGGCCAAATTGATATTTTGCAAACATATAGAACACATTCAAACACACACACATGGGTATATATGTACGTCTGTGTGTGTGTGCTTGTGTGCATGGGTAAATATTATATAATGGGCGGCATAAATTCGCATCGTTGTCGCTTGACGAAGCGTGGAACACCGTGACAAGGGCCCGGCCATCATTGACATTCATTGGATTTGGCGGCCATTCGCACCTGATGCCCAGACAGACCTCGAAAGTGCTTTACGTGTATTCAAATGCGACAAGTCCGTGTTTCGCGATTCGCATTTCGCATTTCAGGTGCCCTCAACTGCCAAATGATTTAGAACATGCATATGGAACGAGCTTGGGTTTTCCGCTTTGCCACTGCTCCTGAGCTCACTCAGTTCGACCCGTATCGCAGCTTTATAGCGCTCAATAATTTTTGGGCGATTATTGTGACCATGATTTATGATACAAGAGAAGATTGAATAAGGCGCACATTCACACACATGGGCAGTAAAATTAATAACATTCCGAATGTATCAGTCCCCTATTGTTAGCATAACTAAGTATATGAGTGTCTACTTCTTGAATTGGGGAATATACATATACTATATTTCAAGTATAATCGCTATGTCGGACATCATGAAGATACTCTTTGCTATCCATTGATGTAAGGTAAAATACAATTGGCATAGTTATTTCAATAGATTTATAAGGACGTCATTAGAAAGCAGGTGGGCAGCAAATATGTTGAAAGTATTTTGAGGCCCATAATAACACATAATTGGCTTGAAAATTGTTTAAAAGTAACTTGCAAAATGAAAGGTTTGTAATGTAACGTGTCGTCGTATGATGAAGGTGAAAAAGCACTGCTATCATCAATATGCTTACATATCTAAATATATACATATATACACATAAACATATACTAGACGTGGCTCGGGTAAAGGCGGGCGGGATCCTCTTGTTCCCTTTAGCTCAATAGGCATGGGGGTGGGTTTTGCCATTCCGTGACCATATATACACAAACTTTAGATTTTTAGGATTCCTTGACATAGAACATAGGCTTTAGACGGCACTAGTAAAAACATGCGGACAAGGAATAAAAAAAAAAAAATCTTGCATTAAATACCTGGACTTATTCCTCTGCTCGCGTAATCTTTGTTGCTCACGGCAAATAAGCGCGTATATATGTCACCGACTGATCAGCTCTCAGTACGATGGGCGAAAATTCAAAATATTCTTTGTTTTTTTTTTTCTTGTCGCCAACAAAGAAAACAATTTTTAAAATTATTTTATTATTATTAATATTATTATTTTTAAATATATATATGTATATATATTTTTATACATATAGTATATAAATATTTGTTGAATATTTTTAACAACGTTGGTGTCTTGTGTTCTGTTAATGTGGACCGGAAAAAAGACTGAGCTGGGCAATGCGACCGCGCTTCATAAGCCCACATTCCAGTGTTCTTTTACTCAGTCGTTTCGCTCTCTTGGGAAGCTTCGGGCAACGGGATGTAATTGAGCGGGTTTCTCTCACAGTGTCCGAAAAACTTTAGCGAAACGCAAGCTTAGCGAAAGCTCGATCGCTAAAGCTCCGCTTATCTCAAGCTCACTCGCATTGCAGCGCAGGCGACAATGTTGTCGCAAACGATATGCGCTGCAATTAGTAATCTCGCATACATATTTGCGACCATTACAGGTTCTGCTCCGACTTTTTTCTACTCGCACAATAAAGCAGTTAGTTATTTTAATATATTTATAATATATGAGTGTATATTGTTATTTTAATTTATGTACATAAATCAAATAAATTAATAATGAAAGTTTCATGATTTGCTTATAAATACATATATTCCATTAAAAAAGAGAAAAATTCAAAAATGGCAAACTTAACAAGAAAAATACAAATTTAAATGGTAAAGAATTCCAAAATAAATTCCATTTGCTGTGAAAAATTTGCATTTTGGAATTTAAGCTGAAAAATTATTTTCATTTTTGAATAAATTCTCTTTTGCGCATTATGATCTAAAATAATAAACCAACTGATATCGATTATGCTTTAACTAAAGAAAATTCCTTGTGACAAATTACAGAAATATGTTAAAGCAGTTTGCATTATTAATGTAGAGTAAATGCATCAAACTGCTTTTAGAGTGAGAGCTCACTAATATATATATATATATATGTATATATATTTATATATGTACTCTTAATAGGGTTAGATGTCCTGCTTGTCTATTAGATATTAGCTGAGTATATGATTATATAAAAATGTTCCGGCAGATCGACTAGGAGATACCCTAAGCCCTTCGAAGATTCAATATTATATTATTTCTTTATTCATAAAAAAGAACACACGATTCTTGGGTTTTGAATACTTTTTGAAAGTTTAGAGGAATGAGATACGGTGGGAGATATATCTAGATCGGCTCAGCTCTTTATGGGGTCCGCCAGGCTCTTTTCAGGTTCCCGATTTCGCATTTTGATAGTCGTCAGGCTAAAACCCCTTTAATACTTTTTATTTACGCTGCAATGACTTAAATATTGCAAACAACAGAAACTTATTGGATTACACTTTAAAGAGATAGGCTGTCAAACTCTTAGAAATACTCGAGGCATTGATCTTCATGAATCGCTAGTCGTTGCTAAAAGGAGTCCAACCAGGATATCAATAAGTTGAAAATATTTTCTACTCAACAGACCAAATATGTATAAACATATACATATATTGTATGTCTATGTATTTACACAGGGTATTTGCTGGGAAGGCATTTCGCCTCAACTTTACAGGACTCTCACTTGTTTATTCACCTCGACTGTCTAAAACCATAGCGAAGTTGGAAACGAAACTTTATTTTGTATATCCAGTCCAACTTTTCTGGGCAATAGCTTTCACCTCACTCCGACACACAGGCACACAGATACAAACATATATCAAATGGTTAACTTTGTACATATACAATAAAAATTGCTACGCCAGAGGAATACCGCACAGACAGACGTTGGCAGACGATGGAGGCTCAATGTGGATGGTAACGACCCGACTCTTCGGCTAGTTTAACTGTTTGCCTCGACGCCAGACAACCCCCGCCGCTTTTGTCCGCTGGGCAGGTGGACTGCCAGAGTGTCCGGACGAACAGTGACAGCTATCCGTGTGTACGATGTCCAAGTCAAATGTGCATTCTGCAATGTCCAATGCCAGAGTGACATGTGCATTGGTCAAGGCACTGCAGCTCGTGCCCTGACATGTTGCACTGCTGACCATATTTTATTTCGGCTCACAGCAGTTTGTGCGCCCTGGCAGAGGAATATATGTATATGCATACGTATGTATGTATGTACAGGCATGCATATACATATGTACATATGTATATATAAATAAAATACAAATATACTTTTGCGTTCATTTTATTAATGATTTCGGCTTATTGTTGTTTAAAGCTGATTTATTGCGTATTATACAAACAAAAGCGTTCCATATGAGGCGGACCGGCTAGAAGATATCCTGGAATGAGTGAAATCACGGAGACGTCCAGATGTAAGATATTAACTGAATTTGCTATAGAGATAGAGATAGAGAATTTAAAAACTCTAGCTCTTCAGCTTTGAGATAATTATATTTATACCTGGACTGGCTCTACACCTATAACTAAACATAAATACATTTTACGATCTACCACATCTCTTTCATACCGTTACATACATTTCCATATAAACGACATACCCTACATTAATATTTTCAATGGGTGCAGCGTATAAATTGCAGTTAAAAGAAGTCACTTTATTGCATGAAGTCGGCAGCCCAATTTACAGAGTTCTTTATTAACACGAGAATGCTTAAGTGTAATTATATATATTGCATATAGTTGTTTCTTCCGATGTTGCAAATGCCATTTATATTTATTGATTTATTTTCCCATGTACGTTGCACTGATTTTTTCTTACTTAAAAGAGAAAAACTGTTATTAGTTTAGTCCCACCTCAAGCCCATGGACAGTGGCTCTTCAATATAAAATATAGAGCTTTGGTAGAGGCCAGCTCTACTCGAGTACGCCTTAGTGATACTAATGCGAATGCATGGATGGACGGAAGCATCACACGCTAACGACACGTGCAAAGAGTGGAATTGGTAATTTGGTACGGCGCCGGGCCGCCTGCAGCTGTAAGGGAGAGGCCATATCAGGTGGATTTCAACAAAATGATTTGGGTGCCAGAGCAGAACCTCATTATGAGCAACCTCATTAGCACCAGGTCTGCAGCCCGAAATCGAGTTACTGCGCAAATACTGTTACTGCACGCCTGCCAGTGCTAATGATAAACAAATTCAAATGGCCTGCTGATGATAACCGACTAGAAAAACCGATTGCACTTTGCGCGCAGAGTTGCAGGGAAATTCGCAGAGTTCAGTGCGCAAAGAGCATAATTCATTAACTGAAACTAGTCCCATGAATGCTTGATCATACTTCAAGCATCTCTATCGATTATCGCCTCTGACCTTTCGCGTTGAAAAGAACAATTTAACCATTTCACATTCACACTCTTTCGATTATACGTAGCAATTGAATTATTATGAGCAAATGAGTATATTGGTTCTGTTTAATGTTCGTCCGTCAGTTCATCCGTCTCCACGTGAGTCCGGCAGTCCGTCTATCCGCTTACCGAGCCGTCTGTATATCCGTCACTCAGATTGTCCGTCCGGTCATATCCGTATCAACGAAATTAATTTCGACACTATTGAAGCAAGAGATTTGGTATTTGGAAAACCTGGTAAAGTGAAAAGATTTCACGATACGATTTCATTTTCCATTTTCCAATTGAAGTTCCAAATTAGATAGATTTACTGCAGACTCCTGTCCGACTTCTAGCCTAAAAAGCTGCAGCTGTTTTTATCAGTAAAAGGGTATTACGCAGTCAGCAATGCCCATTTCAGCTTGCTTTTAGCTGAACTCCACTGCCAATTACGGCAACACCTATGCCTGTGTCCGTCTATATAAATGCGTATACTTTATTTATTCTCAATTATGTCTGGCTGTCTGGCTGTCGGATATTGGGGTTTGCTGACCTTTGTCCGCGCTGCGGGCCAAAGCTTTAATGACGTAGCAATCTGTCGCAGGTAGCTCATGAAATTAGACACGAGTGTCCGGTTTGGAGGCGGGGCGGGGCGGTGCGGTCGTGGCGCCACGTCCACCTCTCTCGCCCACTCTCCAATGGGGCCGCAGGTAGGCGCATAATGCCTGGTGATTTGTTATGTTTTTTCATTTTTTTTTTCTTCTTTTTGTTGTTGCCTTTTGTTGTCCCTGGAGATTATTTGGCGGGGTGCTATTAAAGCATTCACCTGAAAATTTTACAATGGCAGCGTGCGACCCATGGTCAACCGGAAGGCTGGCTGCCTTGGCTGTGTTGGAAAATTTGCCAGCTATTTGTGGTGAATTTAATTTAATATTTATTTAAGTTTTCCAGCAGCCTTTGGCTTGCGTTTCGATGGCCTTTAAATACCCTAGCCAGGGCACTTAAAGCGATAAGACAGAGAGTGTAAATATTCAAAGAATTCCTAATCAAGACATTTAAATATATTGTATTTAGATTGAATCTATGTAAAGACAAAAGCTCCCGTATGAATATGAGGATATGGTGTCTAAGATTAATATTTCGGCTCTTTCATGTCTCAACATTAAGTGCAAATAAGACATGTTATAATAATAATATTATAATAAATAAGAGAAAGATAATGAACATTACTTTGGACTCATTTTTTCATCAGAGTTATCCAACAGATATCTGGAGAGGAAGGATCAAATGGACAAGTTGGACAGCGCTAATGGGCTCGAGCTATAGAAGTCATTGAATCTTTATGCAGACCTTAAACCAACTCTATATATTTATGAGCTTTAATACTATATGATAATAACATTATGAATTTCTTATTGCTTAGATAGAAGTGAAATGGAAACATTTAGTCAATAATCATTCTATGTAATTTGTTTACTATCTCTTAACCCTTTTATTCGATCTATGATTCGGTATTCGTCTGTGACATAAACAGTCTGCCACAGCGGCTATCTCATATTTGGCAGTAGAGCTAATCTCTTGTGTTTTCACACTTGTTAAGATGTTTGCTCTGCCTACTTCTTGGCTGCTTTTCGACATGATTGCACCTAAGAGTTGCCTTGAGCACATTGCTCGAAAGGTAATTACACTAATTACAGCAAGTAGAAGGCGTTAAACTAAATATTTATCTTGTGTGATTTCTTCCATACTGACTCAGACCCTTAAAACATTTTAAATTTATATAAAAATTCTTCCAAAATATGCCCATTGAATTGCGAGCTGCCGGCTTAAGAGATCTAAGTCTAGACTTTTGCTGTTGTATTTGGTTAAATTCACGTAATTAATGACGGCGCTGAGAGTCGAATGATGTTTCCCCTTTAAGGGAGCTCCCCCAGAGAAATGTTCAAGTCAACATAATGCGGCAGTCACATTTTAAGGAACAAAGCCTCTTTGAGCTCGTAACACACTTTGCAAGCAAACAGCATGTCGCACGGATGCCAAGTTCAAGTTACATGCACTGAAATAAATTAGTAATAAGTGAAATTGGGGCACATAACTAAATTGGACTGAAAGCTCAACTACTCATCGAATCACAGAGCTGATAGAAGGGGTCGCTGGCTCAGAGGAAATAGAATAGAAATAGAATGATAGAGGACTCTTGAATTAGGGAGCTCATTACTCCGATACGTCCAGTACGGCAATCCAGTATAGCGCTCTATCTATTGATTATATCAGACCAGTGAGTCTTACTAATCAATACTCCCCAATTAAGCTATGTATCTTCCAATGAGTTGTTCAGCTCTCTCCCTCATTCTTCCATTATGAGATGAGCTCGGGATATGCGAAAAGAAGTAAAATTCACACAGGTAACGCAAGTTACCTTCTATGCTCCAAATAGGGTATTGCACGGGTCGGTAGGCGGGAACTGCCTTATCATAATTGGTTTTTAATTGTCCGTTTAAAATGCCCTCGCTGGGCGAGAACTATGTATGTATGCAGGAATAGCATTTCAGAGTCAACTCAGACGCTCTCAACTACACAGCGTAATTAAGAGTTTCAGGTGCTAATACCTGGCTGTTAGGTGAATTCGGGAGATTGTTTATTTGTTAATCGTTAAAAGGCAACGGCAATGCAGCAAAGCTCGCTAACACGCCTTGGCTTAGATAAATCGAAATAAATTTAAGGCTAATGCTTGAAAAAATACTCTCAAGTAGGCGAGCTGCCTGCCATCTTCGAGTTGGTGGTGGCTGAAAAACAGGGAGAGAGAGAGAGTCTAGGTGTGTGTGTGTATGTGTGTGTGCTGCGTGGATGTGCGTATAATTAATGTGGTTGTTTTTTTGTTTTTTATTTATTTATTTATTTTTTTTTTTTGCTAGCTGCTCCACCCGCTGTGGCTGCGCCTCTCAATGTGGCTGGCCGTTTGCTTTTGGTTACACTTTATTTCAAATTATTTGCTGCTTTAGCGCGCTGCCTCGATAGCCGCAGCAACAAAGATAACAACGCAAACAAGTAAAAGCTCGGCGATTCGAGTGTAATCCAACTCGGTTTATACTCTGTACAACCAAAGTTGGTATTACTTGGATATATTTCTCTTAGATTTTTAGTGACTCTATGCGGCATGGGGAGTAGAGATTGAAGTTAGTCTTCATGAAAATTTAAAGTCAAGGGCAAATACTATAGATAAGACATTCAAACACAATAAAATAATTTAGTTTGCAGACTATTTGATCAGATGATAGATTTCTATATTTTGGTTTATATTCCAATCAAAAATAATACAATTTGAATTTAGCCTCAAAATTAAAATCTGTTTTGGCGATTATTTATTTATCGAATCATTTTGCTATCGATTTATTGATTTAATATATCAATCTATTCATTTATTTAGCTGAGCCACATACACCCGTCTGGCCTTAGTGCGTACAGGGCAACAGAAAAACAGCAACATTATTTTCACATCATTTAATTTAATGTGTAGCTAGAGGCGGGCAAAGGCCAGCCAGTTTGTTTGCTTTGTTTTATATATATTATTTCACTTGTGGTGTCGGCAGCGACAGCGGCTATAACACCAAACATAAATTCCAAGGCAACGCGACGTTCGCACTACAAATTCGTGCACGGGCCCAAGTGGGACGTCGCACGACACGGCGCGACACGACACCCAGTTTAAAAACAGTAATTATTTTAAGGGATTTTTTATGCTAAATAGTATGGCTGACATATGTATGTATAGGCACACACAGACAAGCCCACACACACACAAGCACATACATAATTGCCTAGGCCAGGGAAAACCGACATCCAGGTGGATTGAGGGTGGCTTTGACTGCGGTGAGCCAGCCAGCCAGCCAGCCAGCCGCCTAGTCAGGTGTGAAGTGGCCATGTCGCAGCATTGAATAATTACATTTTAATAGAGTGTCCGCCGAAATGTCTTAAAACCAATTTTTAACAGAGTCCCCCGCATAAGGCAACATCAAATAACAACAAAACAGAAATGTCCCTGGCATGACGAATCTCGAATACCCTTGCAGGCGAATGTGACGTACTCAGATATGTTAAAGGGATTCTCGGACTGCTTTTAATTCCAGCCTCGACCACCAGACATACTTGTAAAGGATCATCTATGCAAAGCTGACCATACTATGTTAATCAAACTGAAAAATCAGTCATGCTTTGAGGTAGAGTATACGATGCCGTAAGGAACAGTGTGTGGCTGTGGTGGGACATTCCAGCTGCTTCAATAGCCACTTAGTACCGCATTTACAAGTATAAACTTCTGAGTGAAATATCTTGAGTGTCCTCGCACTCAAGTGTTCCCCAATAACATGGCCTTAAATGAGACGCCACTTTACTACACTTATGCTACAAATTTCATAATTCCGGCCATTTGACATTTCACGCAATTACGAATTTTGTAGTCAAGTGCCATTTTCGAAATGAATATAAATGCTATACTGTTTTTGCTAAAAGTAAGCTATATTTTGAAGAGAGAGAGAGAGAGATAGAGACAAAGAGAGAGAGAGAGAGAGAGAGAGAGACAAAGAGAGAGAGAGAGAAAGCTATAACGACACTCAAGGGACCGTCTTTTTAGCGTCGCTATAGCCGGAAATCGCAATAACCGAACGGGCGCTATGAGCGGAGTCGTTATAAGCGGATTCTACTGTATTTTTAAATACAGGGAGAGTAGAGATGTATAGACTGATAACTGAGAGTGAGAGGAATAGATTTTTTTTTTTTTTTTTGGAAAAAGTTTTATATATTATTAACGAGCTTACTGCTACCTTAGTGGCAGCTTAATCTCGTTTTACATAAAAAAAAGTTAAAGAGGAATAGATAGAAACAAAACACTACTTTATAGACTTAAGAGACAAAGTGAGAGGCAGAGATAAAATACGAAGAGCGAGAGAGAGAGGGAGAGCGAGAGGGAGAGAGAGAGATGGAGAGAGAGAGAGGGAGAGAGAGAAAGAGTGACTTAGAAGTAGTAGCTAAACAGTTTTTTAAGATCCTTGATGTTTCATATTGCATGTCGAGTCAAATTAGATTAAATATAAATTCCGTATATTCCGCTTATCAAAACAAGCTTCAGTTTGATTCTGCAATTTAACATTTATTGAGTTGAATTGTCTTTCAATTACTATATTGAGATGATCAGAGGGATCAATGTAATATTCTTTCGGCTCCCATATTAATATACTTTTGCTACACTAATCTATTCTCATTTCAAGCAAGGGCCTTCTACAGCACATTTGCCTTTTTTAGTTTTATAATCATAATTTGATATATGCAAGTTTAATGGAACGCTTGGTAGATGGCGTGATAAGCTAACAAGTATAAAAGCTAAAAAAAAAAAGAATCGATGACAGCTTCGAGCTTTTGTTAAAGAGACCTGTTCATAGCTCTGCTCCATTTTTGTTAGGGTATTCAGATGTCGTTGTAGCATCGTACCTGTTCTTGTACAAGCTAAGCCTGCCGTGGCTTCTTATGAGGCTGAATGGCTATTTTTATTGGCCATAAAGTAGCCGGCTGAAAAGAGTTGCTGTAACTACCTTTGGCCGGACGGACATAAAGCTCTGCTGCCTTTGCCATAGTCGGGGATATACTTTTGTTAAAGCCGCTGGCTGAAACGCACAAGATGTGAGCCGTGTACGAGTATAATAATAAATTTCATCAAGTCACCAAGTTTCGCAATATGCCACACGTACGTCATTAATCTTCAGTTTTGAGCTAAATTTGATGAATTAGTGGCCAATGCGTGGCCGAGCGCACAATAACCGGCAAAGCAAACAAACAGGCAGGCCGACAAACGGACGGGCGGACGGATGGAGGGATAGACGGACGGATAGTTGGACAGCCGGAGGCATTAAGTTTGCTGAAGGTTGCTTTGCCAGTAAATGACGAACTTGCTAGCTACCGACAGCGATGCTCTGGCAGGATATCAATAAAGCCAAGCGGACAGGCTAAAAGCCGCACAAACACTCCCACACCCATACAAACACACACACTCACACAGTCACAGCTTCACACAGAGCAGATTTACTGAGGATGCTTACGTTTGATTTGGGCTTACAACTGCGAGCCGTGAGATTGAGGGCGACTGAAAGAAGTTTAACTAAAATAATAAAAGTCAAACAGTGTACAAACAGCTTTGGACTTGCGCAAGTCCTGGAGAAGGGGCCGAGACTTTATTTAGCTGTGAAGCTATGTTAGATACGTTTTATGTTGGATACGTCTTTGCCGGCGCTTACGTGTTCAGTTTAATTGATATTGTAATCATGGTGGGAGAAAAAAACATTTTTATGGCTCAGCTCAAGGTTTGAATTGGCTCTTCAATTGTTTTCATTTATTATTCAATATGAGAGGATAATGGGAATTTAACAGACATTTTATGATCATGTCTGATCTACAGTGCTTTAGCTCTTAAAAGGCTTAGCTCTGTGGCATTGGTAAAAGCAAGCTAATTATTTATTTCCCATGACATCCTTATTATTCGTGGGCGTGCGCTAAAGCTTAATTGAGAACATGACAACGAATATGTTTCGGTTGCTCAAGAAAACATTAACTCTCAGATGAAAACCAAATATTTGTAGACCATAGTAAACAAGTAAGACGAGACTGCTCGACTAGCAGATGCCCTGAACCCTCCAAGATGATATTCCCATCATTCCGCACTTCTATTATGCACACATATATACACATGCACAGTAAGCAGCGACTGCGCTTGGGCTGCGCTGCAGTGTGGGTAATACTATGAGATTTTATTTGTTGAATAATTTATTTTGTAGACATACAATCTTAATGAAACTTTCAGAACGTAATCATAATGTGCAAATGTGTGTACATTCCAAAGCACAAGCATAGACACAGGAAATCTCCGGGTCTAATAGTGTTCAAATTAGACTGAAAAAACGTACTCAATCTATCGATTATTCTCGATAAAAACGATATCGTATGAGTTATCGAAAAAATAAGATAAACTTGTACTGCCTCTATAACGGATTCAAATGCAAGTCATAAGGAAAGTTTCATTCTATAAACAAAATCCGAGGGATCACCGCAGCCAAGGCGTTCGGATGCCTTTCGAACTGCAGTTCCACCATCCATTAGGAAGCAAAGTTGGTCTGCTTCGCCTTTCAGCTCTTCTTTCTGTTGCCACATTGAGAGCTGGCTAGCCGCCGAAGAAAGCTTTAGGGGAAGCAGCGAAAGCTCAAACGGAGCATTGTTACTTATTTACTTTGTGGGACAACACAATTTGAATGCTCGCATTTCATTCTAAATTTCCCTCTACGAATGCCATAATTTAGCTTTTTCTTAGTTTTTAATCTATTGTCGCAATCGCGTACCCCTTGGCTGTAGCTGAACGTTAAAGGGAATGCCCAACTATAAGCAATTCTGAATTACATACATTTGTTAAGCAAGAAAAAGTTTAGAGTAAAGTCAAGTTATTAAAACGGAACTTCGTTTATTCTTATATTAATATATTTCATACATAGGATATTTAATTTTTGCAATGTTAATTCATAACTGGGTATGTGGCAGTCGCACACCTTCGGCAGAGGCACTTTTAGTTGTTTTTAATTAATTTTTATGCAAGTAATTAAAAATGCCAGCGGCTTGCATTGTCGTGGCTAGTTTTTGTTTTGGCTCTTTATACCCTGAACCCATTGAAAATGGGAAATCAGGGTATAATGGTTTTGTGAAAAAGTATGTAACAGGCAGAAGGAGGCGTGGCAGACCCCATAAAGTATATATATTCTTGATCAGGGCGATGAGCTGAGTCGATATAGCCCTGTCCGTCTGTCCGTCCGTCCGTCCGTCCGTCCGTCTGTCCGTCCGTCCGTCCGTCCGTCCGTCCGTCCGTCCGTATGAGTGCGTCGATCTCAGAAGTTACAAGAGCTAGAGAGCTGAAATTTTATATGTAGACTCGTGTATACCATACGCAGTACGAGTTTATCATATTTTTTCGATAACTCATTCGATATCTTTTTTATCGAGGAAAATCGATAAATTTATATTGTTTTTTCAGCCTAATTTGAACACTATTAGAGATAGAGACTTCAGATTTACTGTGTATATGCAATTGACGATTACACACATTTTGTAATTTACAGATTTTGGATACCACGCCCCCTTCGCCCCCAATTTGTAAAAAACGTATTTCAAATACTAGAGACTTGTGCTTCGGAATGTACACACATTTATACATTTTGATTACATTCTGAAAGTTTCATTAAGATCATACGTCTACAAACGAAATTATTCAACAAATAAAATCTCATAGTATTGCCCACACTGCTGCGCAGCCCAAGCGCAGTCGCTGCTTACTGCGCAGTTAGCAGAGCGCGAGCTTATGCATGTGGAGGCATGTGTATGTATGTGTGTATAAAAGAAGTGCAGAATGATTAGAATATCAGTTTAGAGGGTTCAGGGTATCTCCTAGTCGAGCAGTCTCGACTAGAGCCTTCTTACTTGTTTTGTTATGCAGTGCAAATATCATGCAGTGGAATAAGCATGAAGCGGGAAATTAATTACGTGCCCTCGTTGCGAGCGCACAAAGCTCTTACGTTAATAGTCAGCCGCGCCAATACCCTGCAAATGGAAATCAAACTCTGAATTTGAGCAGGCAAATAGTAGACTAATCTATCAGAGGCAGGCGTAGAACAACTCTTCTAATTCACCAGAACAACTCAAATTTGTTTTCATCTTATGTTTGTTTCTATTTATTAAGCTAAAATATTGACAAATTACTTGGAAACTGATTATAGAATATGTAAATTCAAATATGCTTAAATCAGCTGGGAATGCCCGCTAGAAAAACATTTTGTAGGCAGTTTCTTGATGTTGAAGCATATACACACTATTTTCATATGTTTATATACACACTCATACGCACACACATGCACACATATGTACACTCAGTGCAAGTTTCTCACTTGACTTGTAAATAGTATCTGCTGTGTTGGCTTCCAATTGCATTCATATTTTAAGAGCCTTTATTATATATGGCATCGAAACGTGTGTTAATTCCGAAAGCAAAATGCGATTCCTTTTAGCTATAGGTCGAATCATCTGAACGTGTGTGTGTGTGTGCCTTACGTGAACACTTAATTTACATTTGGGTACCAAATAATTCTTATGAAAGCTAAACTAAAAGCAGACTTAAAGAAGGAGAGCAGCCCATAAATTAGTTTAAATTTGCTGGTAAATAGACGAATTTCGGATTATTTTCGGTAAACTCTGATATATATATATATATATTCATATATATCGAATATCCATATACGATATGCCCTTTAGCATGCATTTTTTCAATGGGTAGCCGGAATAGACAGATTGAAGAACAAAGCAGAAAAAAAAACAACATTCACGCATTGCCACAGCTAACAATAATCTCGCCCGTGCTCGTTTAGAGGGGCTCAACAGAGATTGGCATTTATATATCCTATATGTGTTTGCATGTTTTACTACAAAACTTACGAGCATAGGGGACTGCTTTCAATACGTTCTTTTCACTTCGTTTATGAATATAGGATGTCAGCTATAAGCTTGTATTTAAAGCAACTCCGTTGCAATATCAAATGCAAGAACATTCGCCAGACCAAAACGAAATTTGATTAATGCATAAAATGTTTTATTAGTAACTGATGAACTTGAATGAATTAAGTAATTATCAGAAGTAAGTGGGTCAATTTAATTTGGATATGCAAGACCGGGAATGTGTTACCCATGAGAATGCTCTCCACGTTCGCTTACCGTTCAATTACTGCAGCTGAAGTGAAGGATGAAGCAGAAGCAACTCAAGGCGGTCGGACGAAGTATTCCTTAATGCCAAAGCAGTGGAAAGAAACCGCAAGCTTATCCATTAGAATCTTTAGTATTTGTGTAGAATAATGTGCTCATCCATATAGAACATCATTCAAGTCGACTGCAAACAAGCACAGCCAGGCAGTGAAGGCAAAGTGGAAATGTTTCTTTGAATTAGTGTGAAGCTAGGTCATGGATATGGTATTACTAGTTTATGGTGAATAAAATATAATACACTTATTTATTTATTCAAAATATTGCATATTTGATATGATATTTTGATTTAATATTTTACCTATTCAATTTTAAAAGATAATTTCTTAATTTTTTTAATTGACACCAAAACCTGCATCGGTTGCAGTAGATTCTTAATTTTCCAAATCGTTTCCACTAGATCGTAAATAGTATTTAAACATACATGTTTATGCCTTTAAAAGTCATTAGTCTAGACTAGGAGCTCAGAAATTTATGTATTTTCCAATTGCGAATACTGTTTAAGAAGTATTAGATGAAAAGAGGCGTAAACTAGAGGCGTATTAGTCCACTCTTTAAATGTGTTTGTAGTTGAAATAGATCATGGTTTCAGGATTCGTGTGGTAAAACTAGCTTCATAGTTTGTAGATGCTTTACGGCCTTGCCAATTTGCTGAATGGGTTGTTACCTCGTATAAAAAAGCGATTCAGGCAAGGAAAACTTTCTGACAGATGTAAGAAATTTTCACCTGAGTGGCAATTCATATTAACGGTAAAACTAACTTGAAAGAAAACTTGTGTTAGTCTGTAGTTCTATTTAAGAAGTCAATCGGATCACGATTTATTTATTGAAACTACTGATTAGCTCTCTTGCCCGCAGCTCAATGAAAATAACAACTCAAGTCTAAAACTTTAAGCAGGCATAACTCTTTAGTTGAATGCATGCTGCACCGCATGAGAAAGTAGTAAGTCTATGGTTTTGTTATTTCTAGCTTACTCAATTTAACAAAAATACAGAGTTATTTAAATTGGAACGTTTCCATATGCCAACAGAATTTCTTTTTGTTCTGCATGCAATTTACAATTCTTTGCTACGTTTCTGCTGTGAGTGAGGAAGACCTTTACGTTTCTAATTTCTGCAACGTTTTCGGGTCGAGACCTGAGACTGAACGAAAATTATAAAAAATATAAAAAAAAACAAAGAAGAAAAGAAAAGAATAGAAACAAGTATAGTTACTATTGCAAAATGGAAGAAAACACGACTAGGAAATGCCCTCAACTGAGCTGATATTCTTCCTCTATTTGTGCATTTGTTTGAGCACATTCAGAGAAAGGGAAACACAGAGTGAGAGACAGAGAGGGAGAGAGAGAGAGAGAGAACAGAAGAGCAATACATTAACAGAGAGAGAGAGTCTCCCATCATATACAGTTTTTCTCGCTTTTCTTTCGCCATTCTTAATGGGTAGCGTTGGCTGTTAACATTTCATTTTGTTTGCAAATGTTTTGGGCGTCGCAGCAAACATTTTAATTATGAGCCCAGTTTGTTCAGCTCCCTTGTTTGTGGTTATTGCAAAAAAGCCAAATGAAGAAAGTCATATGAACAAGTGGGCCGTCGTTACAGGTGCGGGCGCAACTGCTGCGATGAGATGAATGTTGAATGTTGAATGTGGAATGTTGAACGCTGCATGCCGCATGCTGAATGTATGTAGTCTGTGTGTGGCCGTGCGGACGTGTGGCTATTGCCGGCGCTAAATGAAAAACAAAATGGACTCGTGGCGGCGCATTTTGTGGCGGCTGCCTGGCGGCGACGAAGATGCCAACAATGATACGGACGGAGGCGACGAAAGTAACCAAATGTGAGCCGGAAGAGCAGAAGGAGGTGGCGATGGTAACGAAGAGGGAGACGGCGAGCGAAAAGGAAAACGAAATGGGGCTGGGGAGCTAGTGACGGAGATGGAGTGCTACTCATACTGGTCTCATTGCAGTATTTACAATTCAGTCCGATGGCGAAAAGTCATTTTTTAAACAGCTTAAAAGAAGCCAGGTCTTAATGCTAAGTACGAAATACCCATGTATTCCTTTGGTATACTCTATATAGAGATTATGCCAGACATTAGAGATGAGTTTTATTTTCAGAAAATCTATTGATTCTTAAATGAAAGGAGTGGCTTATGTCGCATGGGGACAATCGACTGCATATTAAGTATAGAGATAGTATCAGTAAGTAGTGTAAATCCATTTCACGCTTTAAGCCTAGTCACTAGCTCATGTAGATAGCATAGCTGCTGTACTGTACTGTACTTATACTTATTTATTATAATAGATATACTTATTTATTATTGTATTTATTTATTTATTCACATAGAAATAAATTAAATTATAACGGAGTATGTATATACTTTTTATAAATATGTATTTAATTTTGTGTCATATTTAATTTAATGAAGAATTAGATAGATGAAGCGCAATAAATAGATAGATGTCAATAAATGAATAGATGATTAAGAGTTCAAATTGATTAAATGTGACATACACATATATTACATAGTCAATCTCAGAAAAAGTTGTTTGCAATTGCTAATTGATATTGCTACATTTCTGTTAGTCTTACATATATTATGGAACACACTTATATTATATCATATAGTGATGCTTATAAGATTATTCTGATACTTAAATCTCAAAGTTCAAAGTGAGTAACTTATAAGTAAGTACTTAAATATTCGTTTTTTTCTGGAGTTCAATCCATATAGTCTATTTCACTCGGGCAAAGTGAGAGAGACGGAGAGACATGTGGATTGTGTATGTTATATGGTACAGAGTACCCTATGGATAGGGTATATTATAGCAGTGCACACACTAGTAGAGCAGTTGTATATGCTGTGTATGTGCTCATGTGAATGTATCTTAGTTGCCACTCTCTATCTCTCTCTCTCTCTCTCTCTCTCTCTCTCTCTCTCTCTCTCTCTCTCTCTCTCATTCCTGCTCTCTCTCTCTTTCTTTTCGGCGTGCAAGTGTATGTGTGTGTGTGTGTAAGTGACATGTTAACGACGGCGCTTAAATGACTTTTGTGCGGTTTTTAGCCAAACTTCAGAGCACAGCAGCCAGTGAGCACTCTCAGTGTGTGTGTGTGTATTCGTGTGTGTATGTGTTTGTTGCTCTAGCTTCTTGCGCTGCTCGTTTGCAGAAGCATTTTTCAATTTTATGGTTTTCAGATGAATTGCGTTTGGCCATAAGTGAATGCCATGCGATGCCTGCTCCCCGTTCCTGATTTAAAAACGTGGCAACCGCGTCAGCTGCAGCAAACAGAAAACAAAGAATCAGATGCGCCCTCCGACCAGTTGCTGCTTTGTTTTTATGGCAGACGCATAAAGTTAAACTTTTTTTTGTGTTTCTGCCATTCCGTTTGTTTTGTGGCTCTTGCGGAATTGACTCTTGCAGCAGATCTAAACAAGGCCGTCTGCCACTGGACTTCAAAGCCATTAATTAATATACTCCTCGCTATCCATATATATACAACATGCATAGGCGATTTTTTTTTTTTTTTTTTGCTGACTAGCTGATTGACTGACTGGCTGATTGGCGAATGGCAAATCCTCCACTGTACAACTATTTGCTGCGCAAGGTATACATCAGTTAGGTAAAGAATTTTCAGCCCTTATATATATTGTGGTTATCCTCAGCAGCAGATCTGTTATCATCTGCCTGCCAATGGAATTGCATTCCTTTTGATGGTAATTGACAGATAGCAGTGAATGAAACTGGGAAATCGCATTCTTAGCATTGAGACCATAAATATAAACATTTACCTACAGGATATACTTATTGGGGCTTCCATCTTTTCCCACTCTCTATATCTATGTTCGTCTATCCCTTTCCGCCTCTTCAAAAAGTAAGCATCGAACATGTCAATTTAAAACGCTTCGTGTGCGGTCACAGTGAAGAAGCTTTACGTTTTATTTTTATCACATCGTGCAATTTTCCACTTCTTAGAAAATAGTTTTCTTTGTGTTTTTTGCGCTTGCAATGAGCTTTTCCATTTCTGGTGCAGTTTAAACAAGGAATACAGAATACAAGCATGATTTACTAGTCTGCTGCAGACAAACGGGTTAATCATTGTCAAATCAATAGCTAATCGGTACAAAGAAAATGTACAATTAAGTTAGGAATATTTATACTCATTCACGAAGTGAATTAGTATATTGGTTTTGTGCAATGTCCGTCTTGCTGTCCGTCCGTCCGTCCGCCTGTCCGTCTGTCCGTATGAACGCAGTTCATTTCGGCGCTATTGAAGCTAGAGACTTGAAATGTGGAACACATACTCGTGTATAACTCCGATTTTTAAAGTGTTAAAATTTTCCCGATCCGCGGGTTGGCCACCCAAGTCCAACGAGCTATGGTGGATATATCTCCGCCCAAAGGGGGCGTGGCAAACCGCAAAAGTTTATATCTCCTAAAGTATAAAAGCTAGGAGCTTCAAATTTGGATAGTTGTGTTACTGGTAACCTCCTCTATCGATTCCATAAAAATAATTTTTACTCCTCTTTGAGGGCGTGGCATATCGAAAAATACCCTGTAATTTTCACATTTTTGAAGCGTAAGCATCCAAACTTAGAAGTTAGGTTACTATTAGCTCGTTCTACGATCTGGCCAAAAGTTAGATGTCTACGCCCACTAGGGGCGTGGCAAATCGAGAAAAGCTGCATTTTCTGCAGTACTTGAGCTAAACTTAGCTACTGAATTGCTGATGGGATGTGAATGAGTATCCCGCAGTCAGTAACGCCCGACTGCAACGTTCTTACTTGTTTCATTTAATAATATAAAATAAACTTATAAGTAACTCAACTGTTAAGATTTGAAGCTTCTACCTCTTAAACTGTGGTTTACCACGTCCCTGTGGGCGTATATACATATAATATAACCGCTGTAGCTTTTTGGGCTTAGGAGTGCAGCCCTAATATATACTCCAAATTTCAGGTTTCTAGCATTAATTGTTCTCATAATAAAGCAGAACTTGAAGGATCACTATTCCTTCAGATCCGATTCGCCACGCCCCTAGCGAGCGTGGACATACAATTTTCCATCGATCTTTATAGAATCGCAACATTTAAAAATTTCAGCGTTCTAGCTTTAGGGCCGAACACAATTTCGTTCATACCGATACAAAAGCAATATGCTCATTTCACTTTCGTGAATGAGTATAAAAACAACTGTTACAAATATGCTCTTTACAAAATATAGTTGCATAACTTAGGGAGGCTGTTGTAGTGGCCTTTGGCGCCAGAATTTTAACGGCTGTTTTTAAAAGTAACAGGCGAACAGAAATGAGTAGCAGAATCAAGGAGTAAAAAAGCTCTAGGAGGGACTACTCGACTTCGAGATACCCTGAACCCTGCATATTTATACACATATACACAAACACATGCACACATTAATACATATGCATCCATCCACGCCAAGCGCTCTGCTAACTGCGCAGTCATCAGCGACTGCGCTTGGGCTGCATCGAAATGAGTTATCGAAAAAATATCATAAGCTCTTACTGCGTATGGAAAACACAAGTACACGTGCAAAAAGTCTCTAGATCATGGCTGTATCGATTCAGCTTATCAATCTGATCAAGAATATATACACTTTACACAACGCTCCCTTCTGTTTGTTACATACATTTTCATAAAACCATTATACCCTGATTTCCTATTGAAAATGTGTTCAGGGTATAAAAAGTAAAATGGTGTTTGACAGAATATTGTTAGTACTTTGTTAAGTAACAGCATTGTTAACTAACATTTTAGCCCTACTTCTCATTTCTGTGCGCCTGGTATTTTACCAAAATCTATAGAGCTGTAGAACTGTGGAAGTTCTGAAAGTACTAGGTAAACAGAAATGGTAGTACGGGAAAAATGTTAGTTAACAGTATATTATTTTAATTGTTTACATAATTATGTTAACAAATTGTTAATTATAGGGGTAGTAACATTACTATGCTACACTTACAGTGCAATTTTAATACAATGTAAGCGAACATTTTGCATCCTATTATCGTTTCTGTGCGCCTGGTATTTCACCAAAATTTTTGTATGCTGGGAACATTAACTCATTCACGAAAGTGAAATGAGTACCTATATTGGTTTCGTGTAATGTCCGTCTTGCTGTTCGGTCCGTAAGACTGTTTGAAACATACACTCCTGTATACCCTGGAAAAAAATGCGTGTTTATGCGAGCATGCGTATACCTGTGTGTGTGCGTGTGTGTATGTATGTGCTGTTTCTTGTGTAAGCAGAAAAGAAGCGAATAATTATTGAAATATCAGTTTAATTTTATTTTTCACGTCACTATGAAGCTTTACAACATCGCGATGCATCGCAAAGAAGCATCGCAAGATTGTGTCAGACTGGCTTAAACGGCAACGCACCAATACATTGCTACGTCATCAACATTTCACATTCACGTTATTAGCATAACATGCTCCTGTTAGGTTAAATTCTCATGTTAATTACACAGACGTATTTTCAATTTGTCATGTGCTGATTTCAAGTCAATGACAGGAAGCTAGCTTTTCAACTGTAGGAGAGATATAATCGTTTGTGGTTTGCCACACCCGTCATATCTTTTTATACCCTGAACCCATTGAAAATGGGAAATCAGGGTATAATGGTTTTGTGAAAAGTACGTAACAGGCAGAAGGAATCATCGCAGACCATAAAGTATATATATTCTTGATCAGGACGATGAGCTGAGTCGATATAGCCCCGTCCGTCTGTACGTCCGTCCGTCCGTCCGTCTGTCCGTCCGTCCGTCCGTATGAGTGCGTCGATCTCTGAAGTTATAAGAGCTAGAGAGCTGAAATTTTGTATGTAGACTCGTGTATACCATACGCAGTACGAGTTTATCATATTTTTTCGATAATTCATTCGATTCCTTTTTTATCGACGATAATCGATAAATTAATATTGTTTTTTTCAGCCTAATTTCAACACTTTTAAACATAAAGTCTTCAGACTTGTTGTGTATATACATTTGATGGATACACACATTTTGCCATTTACAGATTTTGGATACCACGCCCCCTTCGCCCCCAATTTGTAAAAAACGTATTTCAAATACTAGAGACTTGTGCTTTGGAATGTACACACATTTTCACATTATGATTACGCTCTGAAAGTTTCATTAAGATCGTACGTCTACAAAAGAAATTATTCAACAAATAAATTCGCATAATATTGCCCACACTGCAGCGCTGCCCAAGCGCAGTCGCTGCTTACTGCGCAGTTAGCAGAGCGCGGTCTTATGCGTGTGGGTGGATGCATGTGTATGTATGTACATATGCATAAAAGAAGTGCAGAATGATTAGAATATCATTAGATATTATAGATTGGAGGGTTCAGGGTATCTACTAGTCGAGCAGTCTCGACTAGAGCCTTCTTACTTGTTCATTTTGGGTAGTAGTAGTTTTCTAGCTTTTCAAATAATATGATTTCTGGCATACCGGAAAAATGCATTTTTACTTTTCACTCATTTCATCACATTCCACTTCACCTGAAGTACCAGGCGCACAGAAACGATAACAGGGTGCAAAATGTTCGCTTACATTGTATTAAAATTGCACTGTAAGTGTACTGTTATGTAACAGCTTGTTAGCATAGTACTGTTACTACCCCTATAATTAACAATTTGTTAACATAATTATGTAAACAATTAAAATAATATACTGTTAACTAACATTTTTCACCGTACTACCATTTCTGTTTACCTAGTACTTTCAGAACTTCCACAGTTCTACAGCTCTATAGATTTTGGTAAAATACCAGGCGCACAGAAATGAGAAGTAGGGCTAAAATGTTAGTTAACAATGCTGTTACTTAACAAAGTACTAACAATATTCTGTCAAACACCATTTTACTTTTTATACCCTGAACACATTTTCAATAGGAAATCAGGGTATAAGGGTTTTATGAAAATGTATGTAGCAAACAGAAGGGAGCGTTGTGTAAAGTGTATATATTCTTGATCAGATTGATAAGACTTAAAATTTTGCACGTGTACTTGTGTTTTCCATACGCAGTACGACTTTATCATATTTTTGTCAAAAGCTCATTCGATTATTTCTCTATCGAGAATAATCGATAAACTCATTTCAGTTTTTTTTTTTTTTTTTTTTTTTTCAGCGAATTTGTATTACATTTAGACTTAGAGACTGCAAAGTTATCGCTATCCATCTATATACAACATGCATAGGCGATTTTTTTTTTTTTTTGCTGACTAGCTGATTGACTGACTGGCTGATTGGCGAATGGCAAATCCTCCACTGTACAACTATTTGCTGCGCAAGGTATACATCAGTTAGGTAAAGAATTTTCAGCCCTTATATATATTGTGGTTATCCTCAGCAGCAGATCTGTTATCATCTGCCTGCCAATGGAATTGCATTCCTTTTGATGGTAATTGACAGATAGCAGTGAATGAAACTGGGAAATCGCATTCTTAGCATTGAGACCATAAATATAAACATTTACCTACAGGATATACTTATTGGGGCTTCCATCTTTTCCCACTCTCTATATCTATGTTCGTCTATCCCTTTCCGCCTCTTCAAAAAGTAAGCATCGAACATGTCAATTTAAAACGCTTCGTGTGCGGTCACAGTGAAGAAGCTTTACGTTTTATTTTTATCACATCGGGCAATTTTCCACTTCTTAGAAAATAGTCAGTTTTCTTTGTGTTTTTTGCGCTTGCAATGAGCTTTTCCATTTCTGGTGCAGTTTAAACAAGGAATACAGAATACAAGCATGATTTACTAGTCTGCTGCAGACAAACGGGTTAATCATTGTCAAATCAATAGCTAATCGGTACAAAGAAAATGTACAATTAAGTTAGGAATATTTATACTCATTCACGAAGTGAATTAGTATATTGGTTTTGTGCAATGTCCGTCTTGCTGTCCGTCCGTCCGTCCGCCTGTCCGTCTGTCCGTATGAACGCAGTTCATTTCGGCGCTATTGAAGCTAGAGACTTGAAATTCGGAACACATACTCGTGTATAACTCCGATTTTTAAAGTGTTAAAATTTTCCCGATCCGCCCACTAGGGGCGTGGCAAATCGGAAAATGCATTTTCCGATATACCAGAAGTCATATTAGTTGAAGAGCTAGAAAGCTGAAATTTGGTATGTAGATGCGCGTTGACCACCCAAGTCCAAAAAGCTATAGTGGATATATCTCCGCCCATTGGGGGCGTGGCAAATCGGATAAAACTGTATCTCCTAAAGCTCTAAAGCTAGAACGTTGAAATTTTGCACGTAAGCTAATGTTATGATTATATAAAGACTGATGCAAAATTTATATATCTAAGCCCCCTAGGGGCGTGGCAAATCGGACCTGAAGATATAAGGATTTTCCCGATTTTGCTATATTTTAGGCATTATTGATGCTAGAGACTTGAAATTTGGTATGTATACGCGGGTTGGCCACCCAAGTCCAACGAGCTATGGTGGATATATCTCCGCCCCAAGGGGGCGTGGCAAACCGCAAAAGTTTATATCTCCTAAAGTATAAAAGCTAGGAGCTTCAAATTTGGATAGTTGTGTTACTGGTAACCTCCTCTATCGATTCCATAAAAATAATTTTTACTCCTCTTTGAGGGCGTGGCATATCGAAAAATACCCTGTAATTTTCACATTTTTGAAGCGTAAGCATCCAAACTTAGAAGTTAGGTTACTATTAGCTCGTTCTACGATCTGGCCAAAAGTTAGATGTCTACGCCCACTAGGGGCGTGGCAAATCGAGAAAAGCTGCATTTTCTGCAGTACTTGAGCTAAACTTAGCTACTGAATTGCTGATGGGATGTGAATGAGTATCCCGCAGTCAGTAACGCCCGACTGCAACGTTCTTACTTGTTTCATTTAATAATATAAAATAAACTTATAAGTAACTCAACTGTTAAGATTTGAAGCTTCTACCTCTTAAACTGTGGTTTACCGCGTCCCTGTGGGCGTATATACATATAATATAACCGCTGTAGCTTTTTGGGCTTAGGAGTGCAGCCCTAATATATACTCCAAATTTCAGGTTTCTAGCATTAATTGTTCTCATAATAAAGCAGAACTTGAAGGATCACTATTCCTTCAGATCCGATTCGCCACGCCCCTAGCGAGCGTGGACATACAATTTTCCATCGATCTTTATAGAATCGCAACATTTAAAAATTTCAGCGTTCTAGCTTTAGGGCCGAACACAATTTCGTTCATACCGATACAAAAGCAATATGCTCATTTCACTTTCGTGAATGAGTATAAAAACAACTGTTACAAATATGCTCTTTACAAAATATAGTTGCATAACTTAGGGAGGCTGTTGTAGTGGCCTTTGGCGCCAGAATTTTAACGGCTGTTTTTAAAAGTAACAGGCGAACAGAAATGAGTAGCAGAATCAAGGAGTAAAAAAGCTCTAGGAGGGACTACTCGACTTCGAGATACCCTGAACCCTGCATATTTATACACATATACACAAACACATGCACACATTAATACATATGCATCCATCCACGCCAAGCGCTCTGCTAACTGCGCAGTCATCAGCGACTGCGCTTGGGCTGCATCGAAATGAGTTATCGAAAAAATATCATAAGCTCTTACTGCGTATGGAAAACACAAGTACACGTGCAAAAAGTCTCTAGATCATGGCTGTATCGATTCAGCTTATCAATCTGATCAAGAATATATACACTTTACACAACGCTCCCTTCTGTTTGTTACATACATTTTCATAAAACCATTATACCCTGATTTCCTATTGAAAATGTGTTCAGGGTATAAAAAGTAAAATGGTGTTTGACAGAATATTGTTAGTACTTTGTTAAGTAACAGCATTGTTAACTAACATTTTAGCCCTACTTCTCATTTCTGTGCGCCTGGTATTTTACCAAAATCTATAGAGCTGTAGAACTGTGGAAGTTCTGAAAGTACTAGGTAAACAGAAATGGTAGTACGGTGAAAAATGTTAGTTAACAGTATATTATTTTAATTGTTTACATAATTATGTTAACAAATTGTTAATTATAGGGGTAGTAACATTACTATGCTACACTTACAGTGCAATTTTAATACAATGTAAGCGAACATTTTGCATCCTATTATCGTTTCTGTGCGCCTGGTATTTCACCAAAATTTTTGTATGCTGGGAACATTAACTCATTCACGAAAGTGAAATGAGTACCTATATTGGTTTTGTGTAATGTCCGTCTTGCTGTTCGGTCCGTAAGACTGTTTGAAACATACACTCCTGTATACCCTGGAAAAAAATGCGTGTTTATGCGAGCATGCGTATACCTGTGTGTGTGCGTGTGTGTATGTATGTGCTGTTTCTTGTGTAAGCAGAAAAGAATCGAATAATTATTGAAATATCAGTTTAATTTTATTTTTCACGTCACTATGAAGCTTTACAACATCGCGATGCATCGCAAAGAAGCATCGCAAGATTGTGTCAGACTGGCTTAAACGGCAACGCACCAATACATTGCTACGTCATCAACATTTCACATTCACGTTATTAGCATAACATGCTCCTGTTAGGTTAAATTCTCATGTTAATTACACAGACGTATTTTCAATTTGTCATGTGCTGATTTCAAGTCAATGACAGGAAGCTAGCTTTTCAACTGTAGGAGAGATATAATCGTTTGTGGTTTGCCACACCCGTCATATCTTTTTATACCCTGAACCCATTGAAAATGGGAAATCAGGGTATAATGGTTTTGTGAAAAGTACGTAACAGGCAGAAGGAATCATCGCAGACCATAAAGTATATATATTCTTGATCAGGACGATGAGCTGAGTCGATATAGCCCCGTCCGTCTGTACGTCTGTACGTCCGTCCGTCCGTCCGTCCGTCTGTCCGTCCGTCCGTCCGTATGAGTGCGTCGATCTCTGAAGTTATAAGAGCTAGAGAGCTGAAATTTTGTATGTAGACTCGTGTATACCATACGCAGTACGAGTTTATCATATTTTTTCGATAATTCATTCGATTCCTTTTTTATCGACGATAATCGATAAATTAATATTGTTTTTTTCAGCCTAATTTCAACACTTTTAAACATAAAGTCTTCAGATTTGTTGTGTATATACATTTGATGGATACACACATTTTGCCATTTACAGATTTTGGATACCACGCCCCCTTCGCCCCCAATTTGTAAAAAACGTATTTCAAATACTAGAGACTTGTGCTTTGGAATGTACACACATTTTCACATTATGATTACGCTCTGAAAGTTTCATTAAGATCGTACGTCTACAAAAGAAATTATTCAACAAATAAATTCGCATAATATTGCCCACACTGCAGCGCTGCCCAAGCGCAGTCGCTGCTTACTGCGCAGTTAGCAGAGCGCGGTCTTATGCGTGTGGGTGGATGCATGTGTATGTATGTACATATGCATAAAAGAAGTGCAGAATGATTAGAATATCATTAGATATTATAGATTGGAGGGTTCAGGGTATCTACTAGTCGAGCAGTCTCGACTAGAGCCTTCTTACTTGTTCATTTTGGGTAGTAGTAGTTTTCTAGCTTTTCAAATAATATGATTTCTGGCATACCGGAAAAATGCATTTTTACTTTTCACTCATTTCATCACATTCCACTTCACCTGAAGTACCAGGCGCACAGAAACGATAACAGGGTGCAAAATGTTCGCTTACATTGTATTAAAATTGCACTGTAAGTGTACTGTTATGTAACAGCTTGTTAGCATAGTACTGTTACTACCCCTATAATTAACAATTTGTTAACATAATTATGTAAACAATTAAAATAATATACTGTTAACTAACATTTTTCACCGTACTACCATTTCTGTTTACCTAGTACTTTCAGAACTTCCACAGTTCTACAGCTCTATAGATTTTGGTAAAATACCAGGCGCACAGAAATGAGAAGTAGGGCTAAAATGTTAGTTAACAATGCTGTTACTTAACAAAGTACTAACAATATTCTGTCAAACACCATTTTACTTTTTATACCCTGAACACATTTTCAATAGGAAATCAGGGTATAAGGGTTTTATGAAAATGTATGTAGCAAACAGAAGGGAGCGTTGTGTAAAGTGTATATATTCTTGATCAGATTGATAAGACTTAAAATTTTGCACGTGTACTTGTGTTTTCCATACGCAGTACGACTTTATCATATTTTTGTCAAAAGCTCATTCGATTATTTCTCTATCGAGAATAATCGATAAACTCATTTCAGTTTTTTTTTTTTTTTTTTTTTTTCAGCGAATTTGTATTACATTTAGACTTAGAGACTGCAAAGTTATCGCTATCCATCTATATACAACATGCATAGGCGATTTTTTTTTTTTTTTTGCTGACTAGCTGATTGACTGACTGGCTGATTGGCGAATGGCAAATCCTCCACTGTACAACTATTTGCTGCGCAAGGTATACATCAGTTAGGTAAAGAATTTTCAGCCCTTATATATATTGTGGTTATCCTCAGCAGCAGATCTGTTATCATCTGCCTGCCAATGGAATTGCATTCCTTTTGATGGTAATTGACAGATAGCAGTGAATGAAACTGGGAAATCGCATTCTTAGCATTGAGACCATAAATATAAACATTTACCTACAGGATATACTTATTGGGGCTTCCATCTTTTCCCACTCTCTATATCTATGTTCGTCTATCCCTTTCCGCCTCTTCAAAAAGTAAGCATCGAACATGTCAATTTAAAACGCTTCGTGTGCGGTCACAGTGAAGAAGCTTTACGTTTTATTTTTATCACATCGGGCAATTTTCCACTTCTTAGAAAATAGTCAGTTTTCTTTGTGTTTTTTGCGCTTGCAATGAGCTTTTCCATTTCTGGTGCAGTTTAAACAAGGAATACAGAATACAAGCATGATTTACTAGTCTGCTGCAGACAAACGGGTTAATCATTGTCAAATCAATAGCTAATCGGTACAAAGAAAATGTACAATTAAGTTAGGAATATTTATACTCATTCACGAAGTGAATTAGTATATTGGTTTTGTGCAATGTCCGTCTTGCTGTCCGTCCGTCCGTCCGCCTGTCCGTCTGTCCGTATGAACGCAGTTCATTTCGGCGCTATTGAAGCTAGAGACTTGAAATTCGGAACACATACTCGTGTATAACTCCGATTTTTAAAGTGTTAAAATTTTCCCGATCCGCCCACTAGGGGCGTGGCAAATCGGAAAATGCATTTTCCGATATACCAGAAGTCATGTTAGTTGAAGAGCTAGAAAGCTGAAATTTGGTATGTAGATGCGCGTTGACCACCCAAGTCCAAAAAGCTATAGTGGATATATCTCCGCCCATTGGGGGCGTGGCAAATCGGATAAAACTGTATCTCCTAAAGCTCTAAAGCTAGAACGTTGAAATTTTGCACGTAAGCTAATGTTATGATTATATAAAGACTGATGCAAAATTTATATATCTAAGCCCCCTAGGGGCGTGGCAAATCGGACCTGAAGATATAAGGATTTTCCCGATTTTGCTATATTTTAGGCATTATTGATGCTAGAGACTTGAAATTTGGTATGTATACGCGGGTTGGCCACCCAAGTCCAACGAGCTATGGTGGATATATCTCCGCCCCAAGGGGGCGTGGCAAACCGCAAAAGTTTATATCTCCTAAAGTATAAAAGCTAGGAGCTTCAAATTTGGATAGTTGTGTTACTGGTAACCTCCTCTATCGATTCCATAAAAATAATTTTTACTCCTCTTTGAGGGCGTGGCATATCGAAAAATACCCTGTAATTTTCACATTTTTGAAGCGTAAGCATCCAAACTTAGAAGTTAGGTTACTATTAGCTCGTTCTACGATCTGGCCAAAAGTTAGATGTCTACGCCCACTAGGGGCGTGGCAAATCGAGAAAAGCTGCATTTTCTGCAGTACTTGAGCTAAACTTAGCTACTGAATTGCTGATGGGATGTGAATGAGTATCCCGCAGTCAGTAACGCCCGACTGCAACGTTCTTACTTGTTTCATTTAATAATATAAAATAAACTTATAAGTAACTCAACTGTTAAGATTTGAAGCTTCTACCTCTTAAACTGTGGTTTACCGCGTCCCTGTGGGCGTATATACATATAATATAACCGCTGTAGCTTTTTGGGCTTAGGAGTGCAGCCCTAATATATACTCCAAATTTCAGGTTTCTAGCATTAATTGTTCTCATAATAAAGCAGAACTTGAAGGATCACTATTCCTTCAGATCCGATTCGCCACGCCCCTAGCGAGCGTGGACATACAATTTTCCATCGATCTTTATAGAATCGCAACATTTAAAAATTTCAGCGTTCTAGCTTTAGGGCCGAACACAATTTCGTTCATACCGATACAAAAGCAATATGCTCATTTCACTTTCGTGAATGAGTATAAAAACAACTGTTACAAATATGCTCTTTACAAAATATAGTTGCATAACTTAGGGAGGCTGTTGTAGTGGCCTTTGGCGCCAGAATTTTAACGGCTGTTTTTAAAAGTAACAAAGTTTGCAGTGAAGCTGATCAGTGTGCATTCGCGTTCATCTAGTGCTCCGCAAAAAATAATTATTTATCTGAACGCCGCCACCAGATCTATCTGGAAACGGCACAGTCAATTTGTGCGTGGACGCCGCGCATCATACCTTGATAGTGAGCCGCAGACTTTAAAAGAAAAACGAAATAGTGAAAAATATATTTCTTCACAGCGCACGTGCGCGTGTGTTTTGTTTTGGTTTTTGCCAAACAAACCAAAAACTCTAGCCTACTTTTAGGCCGTTAATTTAATATATTCAAGGCATACTTTTAGGCCTAGCAATATAACTTATTGTGTGCGACTGCACTAATACAAGATGCCCAACACCAATACCAGCAAGGAAGCTTCAGGATCCTCAACCCTGCAAGCGGACATACAAGCTCGGTTCGACGCCAATATGGCTAAAAAATTGGCAAACACCCCAAGCGTAGATCTCGCTGCAGCCTCAGCAAAAGCGCAAGTAAACTTGCAAAACCAACTCAAGCTGTTCATGGCTCAAAAAACAAACGCTACAGCGAATTTAGACGTTGCGTCAGTGCAAACCCCTAGAAACGTGAACACGAAAAGGAAACTACTTGCAACTTCTCCAAAGCCAACAAGTAAAAAGATATTGGTAGATGAGCCCAGCACAAGCAAAGCGGCTATGTCTCAAAATCGCTTTGCACTCCTACAAGCGGAAGAAGATATCGACGAAATTGAAGATGTGCCATTGGAGTTCTCACGCGAAACAGCGATGATTACCGCGCTGTCGTGAAGCACTTCACCGAGCAAGGACTGGAGTTCCATTGCTACCAGCTGAAGGAGGACAAACCTTATCGAGTTTGTCTCAAAGGGCTTCATCACAGCACTGAAGTTCAATGCATAAAAGAGGACCTTGAGGCAAAGGGGCACGCTTACGTGTACAACCCAGTCAGCCGCATCGACAAATCGCCGCTCAATATATTTTTTGTTGACGTGACCCAGGCACCTAACAACAAGCAAATTTTGGACTTACGCGTCATCTGCAGACAGCGATGTACGGTCGAACTGCCACAAAAGTTCAACGACCTAACACAATGCTATCGATGCTAGGAATTCGGGCACACGCAGAGATACTGCCACAAAGCACCTAGGTGTGTGAAATGCGCAGGGGATCACGACTCCAAAAGCTGCAATAAAGAGAAGTCACAGCCACCCACATGCGTACACTGCGATGAATAACACCCTGCCAACTACAAAGGCTGCCTCGTCTACAAGCGCCTTCTCAAGATGCAGTCTCCAGCAGAAAAAAGGAACCCTGCATTAGTCCGTAATGGCCCAGGTCACCATTCAAGACCTGCTGCAGCACTACATAGCAGCTCATTTAGCAGAAGTGCCCTTCCTGTTGGTGGCGTATCATATGCTCAAGCCCTGCGCGGAGAGGGTAGAAATCAAATCCAGCCAACAAATGAGAATTTCTTCGCTGAACTTCTCCAAAAGCAACAGGCTCAGTTTGATGAAATCCGGTCAGATCTCAAAAGGATGAATGAGATGTATGTTCAGCAGCAAACAATTCTACAGAGCCTAATGGTTATTGTTTCGAATTTAACATCGAAATAATGGATTTACGAGTGGGCATTTGGAACACAAATGGCCTCAGAAACAAAACTGAGGAACTAGCAGTATTTCTGACAAGCAAGCAAATAGACAAAATGCTAATTGCAGAAACTCATGAATGCCCTCACGTCAAATTACACGGATATGAACACTATCAGGCCTACGGTGGAGGAGCAAACAGGTTCGGTGGATCTTCGGTCCTCGTACGCTCTTCCCTCACACATTCACCTCTACTCCCAATATCCAACCCAACGATGCAAGTTGCAGCCATTCGACTATCTACGTCTATCGGAGAGCTAGAGATCGCATCGCTCTATTGCCCACCGAACGCTAGACTGTGTGAAAATGATGTAAAAGAGCTCCTTGAACAGAGGCAGGACAAAACACTCATCGGAGGAGATTGGAATAGATGGCATCCATTCTGGGGAAGCAACAGCACAAACCCGCGAGGCGAAGCTACCTTCGAGGCTATTCATACAATGCAGTACAAAATACTTGCAACTGGAGCCCCTACGCGGTATCCATTAAATGGACATAACCCATCAGCAATTGATTTTGCTGTTTACAAAGGCATCGCTGACCGTCAGATTGACATAGAAGAGTGCTTCGATCTATCTTCAGATCACCTTCCCCTCATAGTGACAGTGCATGCACAGCCTCAGCCTTTTCCAAGCAAAAAACGACTTCTGCCGCCAGGATCTGATCTAGGAGCCTTCAGACGCCATCTGAACTCTTCGCTACACCTGGAAATGGAGCTGAACACACCTGAAGATGTAGACTATGCTGGCAAGAAACAATAGTTGAAGCTGCACACCTGGCTATACCGTCGTCACCCTATCCGCAGCACATCTGGTGCTTGGTTAACGGGTGATGAGCAACAAGCCGAAGCTTTTGCCCTCCATCTGCAGCAGCAGTTTACGCCTCTGATCAGTGCTGAGCCAAACGAGGTAGATGAGACAGTAAACAACTTACTCTCTCCACTCCACTCAATCAGACGGATCAAGAAAAATAAAGCGCCCGGACATGATCTAATAAACAGCAGAGTCCTAAGATCGCTGCCCGACTCGACTCTGGACTACATCGTCATGCTGTACAACGCCATTTTTCGCATCCGGCACTTTCCAGCTTGCTGGAAACGGGCTATGATTGTGATGATCCCCAAACCAGGCAAACCAGTAGGCGAAATTGGCTCGTACAGGCCAATTAGTCTGTTGCCTGTACTTGATAAAATATTCGAAAGGATATTCTTAGCTAGAGTACAGCCGCATCTGGAATGCAGGGGGATTGTACCAAATCATCAATTTGGCTTCCGAAGGCAGCACGGAACACCGGAACAGGTACACAGAGTTGTACGTCATATCCTTGGCGCCTTCGAGCAGATGATGTATTGCTCTGCAGCATTTCTAGATGTCAAGCAAGCCTTCGATCGCGTATGGCACTTAGGTCTGTTGCAAAAAGCAAGGGCAGCCCTCCCGGTTTCTATCTTTATGCTGCTGTCATCGTACATCACCAACAGAAGCTTCCAAGTGGCTAAGGGTCAGGCTTTATCAAGAGAAAGACCTATCAGGGCTGGATTCCCTCAGGGCAGTGTACTGGGGCCAACACTGTACACGCTATTCACAGCTGATATGCCACTTCCAATGGACAACGGCGGAGCTGCAAACTCGGAAGTGCTGATAGCAACGTATGCAGATGACACTGCCATCCTGTTGAGATCTCACTCTGCGCAAGGAGCTAGCGAAAGCCTCCAGAGATACCTGGACGCATTTGGGTGCTGGGCAAAACGGTGATGCATAACCATCAATGCACAGAAGTCAGCCCACGTAAGCTTCACAACGCGAAGAGGAGACTGCCCTGGTGTAACTCTGGGAGTGCAAATACCGAAGGTCAACAAAGTTAAATATCTCGGTGTAACACTAGATAAAAAGCTGACCTATAGTGCGCACATCACGCAGGCAGTTAACACAGCCAAGATGAGAATCAAAAAACTGGATTGGATGCTGAGACCCTCTAGCAAGCTCTCGCTACGGAGCAAAATAAAAATTTACAATGCCATCGTAGTTCCAACTCTAACATACGCTATCCCCATTTGGGGTACCGCAGCGACGACTCACATAAAAAAAGTGCAAACCCTGCAAAACAAGGCGCTTCGACGACTCACAGGTGCCAGCTGGTACGTCCGCAACTCTGTGCTGCACAGCGACCTAAGCGTACCAACAACCGCTGAACTGATTGGACGTCACTCCTCCAGGTACGCGGACAGGCTCTTGGCACACCCAAATCCACTGGCTACTGACCTGGCAGTAAACAACAGCAGGCGAAGGCTTAAAAGATCTCATCCCTTAGACCACAGACCTTAATGTTGCTAAAATGTTAAATGTTGTAAATATGTAAATACTGGCTTCTAGCCCATAATCTAAGTTAAGGTTTAAGTCAATAATGCGCTAAATAGTCTAAGACAATAAGCTGCAATAAATGAATTTAAAACAAGTAAGAAAGCTCTAGTCGAGACTGCTCGACTAGGAAATCCCCTGAACCCTTCGGAGAACTGATATTTCAATAATTCTTCGCGTCTTTTTGCTTACAAAAGAAACACACACACACATACATATGTACATAGGCACATATAGGCACGCACGCATAAACACGCATGGGCTGCAGTGTGGGCTTCTCATGGAAAATTAATTGTTTAATAACTTTTTTTGTAGATGTACGTTCTTCCTGAAACTTTTAGATTGTGAATATATCATTACTATGCGTGTATATGCCGAAACTCAAGTCTCTAGTATTTGAAATACGCCATTTTCAAAAGTGAGGGTGAGGGAGTGGATATAGGGGCGGGGGGTGAATTATAACAAAAACCGAAATTCTATAAAGTACATATCAGTCTACATTTAAAATTTGGACTCTAGCTCAAAAGATGTAGGAGATATAATTTTATAACTGGCTTTCGATAAGGCTTTTCATCGATAAAAAAATAATCGGACGAGTTATCGATTTCTAGTGATAAACTTGATATGCGCGCGCTATATACGGACATTTTAAAAAAAAGTTGGGGTCACTAGCTATTGTATCTTCGGAAATCGACGCGTTCATACATACGGACAGACGGACAGACGGACGGACGGACAGACGGACAGACGGACATGGCTAAATCAACTCACCTCGTCGCCCTGATCAAGAATATATATACTTTGTGGGGTCTGCCACGCCTCCTTCTCCCTGTTACATACTTTTAATAAAACCATTATACCCTGATTTCCCATTTTCAATGGGTTCAGGGTATAACAAGTAAGAAAGCTCTAGTCGAGACTGCCCGACTAGGAAATCCCCTGAACCCTTCGGCTCTAGTCGAGACTGCTCGACTAGTAGATACCCTGAACCCTCCAATCTATAATATCTAATGATATTCTAATCATTCTGCACTTCTTTTATGCATACATACATACACATGCATCCACCCACATGCATAAGCTCGCGCTCTGCTAACTGCGCAGTAAGCAGCGACTGCGCTTGGGCTGCGCTGCATTGTGGGCAATATTATGCGAATTTAATTGTTGAATAATTTCTTTTGTAGACATACGATCTTAATGAAACTTTTAGAACGTAATTATAATGTGTAAATGTGTGTACATTCCAAAGCACTAGTCTCTAGTACTTGATACACGTTTTTTACGAATTGGGGGCGAAGGGGGAGTGGTATCCAAAAATCTGTAAATGGCAAAATGTGTGTATCTATCTAATGCATATACACAGTAAATTTGAAGTCTCCAGGTCTAAAAATGTTGAAATTAGGCTGAAAAAACAATATAAATTTATCGATTATCCCCGATAAAAAAGATATCGAATGAGTTATCGAAATAATATATAAACTCGTACTGCGTATGGTATACATGAGTCTACATGCAAAATTTCAGCTCTCTAGCTCTTATAACTTCTGAGATCGACGCACTCATACAGACGGACGGACGGACGGACGGACAGACGGACGGACGGAGAGACGGACAGGGCTATATCGACTCAGCTCGTCGCCCTGATCAAGAATATATATACTTTATGGGGTCTGCCACGCCTCCTTCTCCCTGTTACTAATATCAGAACAATATCATAAGCTCTTACTGCGTATGGAATACACAAGTACACGTGCAAAAAGTCTCTAGCTCATGGCTGTATCGATTCAGCTTATCAATCTGATCAAGAATATATACACTTTACACAACGCTCCCTTCTGTTTGTTACATACATTTTCATAAAACCATTATACCCTGATTTCCTATTGAAAATGTGTTCAGGGTATAAAAAGTAAAATGGTGTTTGACAGAATATTGTTAGTACTTTGTTAAGTAACAGCATTGTTAACTAACATTTTAGCCCTACTTCTCATTTCTGTGCGCCTGGTAATTTACCAAAATCTATAGAGCTGTAGAACTGTGGAAGTTCTGAAAGTACTAGGTAAACAGAAATGGTAGTACGGTGAAAAATGTTAGTTAACAGTATATTATTTTAATTGTTTACATAATTATGTTAACAAATTGTTAATTATAGGGGTAATAACAGTACTATGCTAACAAGCTGTTACATAACAGTACACTTACAGTGCAATTTTAATACAATGTAAGCGAACATTTTGCATCCTATTATCGTTTCTGTGCGCCTGGTATTTCACCAAAATTTTTGTATGCTGGGAACATTAACTCATTCACGAAAGTGAAATGAGTACCTATATTGGTTTTGTGTAATGTCCGTCTTGCTGTTCTGTCCGTAAGACTGTTTGAAACATACACTCCTGTATACCCTGGAAAAAAATGCGTGTTTATGCGAGCGTATACCTGTGTGTGAAAAGAAGAAGAAGAAAAGAAGCGAATAATTATTGAAATATCAGTTTAATTTTATTTTTCACGTCACTATGAAGCTTTACAACATCGCGATGCATCGCAAAGAAGCATCGCAAGATTGTGTCAGACTGGCTTAAACGGCAACGCACCAATACATTGCTACGTCATCAACATTTCACATTCACGTTATTAGCATAACATGCTCCTGTTAGGTTAAATTCTCATGTTAATTACACAGACGTATTTTCAATTTGTCATGTGCTGATTTCAAGTCAATGACAGGAAGCTAGCTTTTCAACTGTAGGAGAGATATAATCGTTTGTGGTTTGCCACACCCGTCATATCTTTTTATACCCTGAACCCATTGAAAATGGGAAATCAGGGTATAATGGTTTTGTGAAAAGTACGTAACAGGCAGAAGGAATCATCGCAGACCATAAAGTATATATATTCTTGATCAGGACGATGAGCTGAGTCGATATAGCCCCGTCCGTCTGTACGTCCGTCCGTCCGTCCGTCTGTCCGTCCGTCCGTCCGTCCGTATGAGTGCGTCGATCTCTGAAGTTATAAGAGCTAGAGAGCTGAAATTTTGTATGTAGACTCGTGTATACCATACGCAGTACGAGTTTATCATATTTTTTCGATAATTCATTCGATTCCTTTTTTATCGACGATAATCGATAAATTAATATTGTTTTTTTCAGCCTAATTTCAACACTTTTAAACATAAAGTCTTCAGATTTGTTGTGTATATACATTTGATGGATACACACATTTTGCCATTTACAGATTTTGGATACCACGCCCCCTTCGCCCCCAATTTGTAAAAAACGTATTTCAAATACTAGAGACTTTGTGCTTTGGAATGTACACACATTTTCACATTATGATTACGCTCTGAAAGTTTCATTAAGATCGTACGTCTACAAAAGAAATTATTCAACAAATAAATTCGCATAATATTGCCCACACTGCAGCGCTGCCCAAGCGCAGTCGCTGCTTACTGCGCAGTTAGCAGAGCGCGGTCTTATGCGTGTGGGTGGATGCATGTGTATGTATGTATGCATAAAAGAAGTGCAGAATGATTAGAATATCATTAGATATTATAGATTGGAGGGTTCAGGGTATCTACTAGTCGAGCAGTCTCGACTAGAGCCTTCTTACTTGTTCATTTTGGGTAGTAGTAGTTTTCTAACTTTTCAAATAATATGATTTCTGGCATACCGGAAAAATGCATTTTCACTTTTCACTCATTTCATCACATTCCACTTCACCTGAAGTACCAGGCGCACAGAAACGATAACAGGGTGCAAAATGTTCGCTTACATTGTATTAAAATTGCACTGTAAGTGTACTGTTATGTAACAGCTTGTTAGCATAGTACTGTTATTACCCCTATAATTAACAATTTGTTAACATAATTATGTAAACAATTAAAATAATATACTGTTAACTAACATTTTTCACCGTACTACCATTTCTGTTTACCTAGTACTTTCAGAACTTCCACAGTTCTACAGCTCTATAGATTTTGGTAAAATACCAGGCGCACAGAAATGAGAAGTAGGGCTAAAATGTTAGTTAACAATGCTGTTACTTAACAAAGTACTAACAATATTCTGTCAAACACCATTTTACTTTTTATACCCTGAACACATTTTCAATAGGAAATCAGGGTATAAGGGTTTTATGAAAATGTATGTAGCAAACAGAAGGGAGCGTTGTGTAAAGTGTATATATTCTTGATCAGATTGATAAGACTTAAAATTTTGCACGTGTACTTGTGTTTTCCATACGCAGTACGACTTTATCATATTTTTGTCAAAAGCTCATTCGATTATTTCTCTATCGAGAATAATCAATAAACTCATTTCAGTTTTTTTTTTTTTTTTTTTTTTTTTCAGCGAATTTGTATTACATTTAGACTTAGAGACTGCAAAGTTATCGCTATCCATCTATATACAACATGCATAGGCGATTTTTTTTTTTTTTTTTTTTGCTGACTAGCTGATTGACTGACTGGCTGATTGGCGAATGGCAAATCCTCCACTGTACAACTATTTGCTGCG
This sequence comes from Drosophila aldrichi, assembly GCA_035045965.1. Taxonomy (NCBI): domain Eukaryota; kingdom Metazoa; phylum Arthropoda; class Insecta; order Diptera; family Drosophilidae; genus Drosophila; species Drosophila aldrichi. Next base: position 4,089,440 of record JAWNOM010000454.1, read on the forward strand.
CAAGGTATACATCAGTTAGGTAAAGAATTTTCAGCCCTTATATATATTGTGGTTATCCTCAGCAGCAGATCTGTTATCATCTGCCTGCCAATGGAATTGCATTCCTTTTGATGGTAATTGACAGATAGCAGTGAATGAAACTGGGAAATCGCATTCTTAGCATTGAGACCATAAATATAAACATTTACCTACAGGATATACTTATTGGGGCTTCCATCTTTTCCCACTCTCTATATCTATGTTCGTCTATCCCTTTCCGCCTCTTCAAAAAGTAAGCATCGAACATGTCAATTTAAAACGCTTCGTGTGCGGTCACAGTGAAGAAGCTTTACGTTTTATTTTTATCACATCGGGCAATTTTCCACTTCTTAGAAAATAGTCAGTTTTCTTTGTGTTTTTTGCGCTTGCAATGAGCTTTTCCATTTCTGGTGCAGTTTAAACAAGGAATACAGAATACAAGCATGATTTACTAGTCTGCTGCAGACAAACGGGTTAATCATTGTCAAATCAATAGCTAATCGGTACAAAGAAAATGTACAATTAAGTTAGGAATATTTATACTCATTCACGAAGTGAATTAGTATATTGGTTTTGTGCAATGTCCGTCTTGCTGTCCGTCCGTCCGTCCGCCTGTCCGTCTGTCCGTATGAACGCAGTTCATTTCGGCGCTATTGAAGCTAGAGACTTGAAATTCGGAACACATACTCGTGTATAACTCCGATTTTTAAAGTGTTAAAATTTTCCCGATCCGCCTACTAGGGGCGTGGCAAATCGGAAAATGCATTTTCCGATATACCAGAAGTCATGTTAGTTGAAGAGCTAGAAAGCTGAAATTTGGTATGTAGATGCGCGTTGACCACCCAAGTCCAAAAAGCTATAGTGGATATATCTCCGCCCATTGGGGGCGTGGCAAATCGGATAAAACTGTATCTCCTAAAGCTCTAAAGCTAGAACGTTGAAATTTTGCACGTAAGCTAATGTTATGATTATATAAAGACTGATGCAAAATTTATATATCTAAGCCCCCTAGGGGCGTGGCAAATCGGACCTGAAGATATAAGGATTTTCCCGATTTTGCTATATTTTAGGCATTATTGATGCTAGAGACTTGAAATTTGGTATGTATACGCGGGTTGGCCACCCAAGTCCAACGAGCTATGGTGGATATATCTCCGCCCCAAGGGGGCGTGGCAAACCGCAAAAGTTTATATCTCCTAAAGTATAAAAGCTAGGAGCTTCAAATTTGGATAGTTGTGTTACTGGTAACCTCCTCTATCGATTCCATAAAAATAATTTTTACTCCTCTTTGAGGGCGTGGCATATCGAAAAATACCCTGTAATTTTCACATTTTTGAAGCGTAAGCATCCAAACTTAGAAGTTAGGTTACTATTAGCTCGTTCTACGATCTGGCCAAAAGTTAGATGTCTACGCCCACTAGGGGCGTGGCAAATCGAGAAAAGCTGCATTTTCTGCAGTACTTGAGCTAAACTTAGCTACTGAATTGCTGATGGGATGTGAATGAGTATCCCGCAGTCAGTAACGCCCGACTGCAACGTTCTTACTTGTTTCATTTAATAATATAAAATAAACTTATAAGTAACTCAACTGTTAAGATTTGAAGCTTCTACCTCTTAAACTGTGGTTTACCGCGTCCCTGTGGGCGTATATACATATAATATAACCGCTGTAGCTTTTTGGGCTTAGGAGTGCAGCCCTAATATATACTCCAAATTTCAGGTTTCTAGCATTAATTGTTCTCATAATAAAGCAGAACTTGAAGGATCACTATTCCTTCAGATCCGATTCGCCACGCCCCTAGCGAGCGTGGACATACAATTTTCCATCGATCTTTATAGAATCGCAACATTTAAAAATTTCAGCGTTCTAGCTTTAGGGCCGAACACAATTTCGTTCATACCGATACAAAAGCAATATGCTCATTTCACTTTCGTGAATGAGTATAAAAACAACTGTTACAAATATGCTCTTTACAAAATATAGTTGCATAACTTAGGGAGGCTGTTGTAGTGGCCTTTGGCGCCAGAATTTTAACGGCTGTTTTTAAAAGTAACAGGCGAACAGAAATGAGTAGCAGAATCAAGGAGTAAAAAAGCTCTAGGAGGGACTACTCGACTTCGAGATACCCTGAACCCTGCATATTTATACACATATACACAAACACATGCACACATTAATACATATGCATCCATCCACGCCAAGCGCTCTGCTAACTGCGCAGTCATCAGCGACTGCGCTTGGGCTGCATCGAAATGAGTTATCGAAAAAATATCATAAGCTCTTACTGCGTATGGAAAACACAAGTACACGTGCAAAAAGTCTCTAGATCATGGCTGTATCGATTCAGCTTATCAATCTGATCAAGAATATATACACTTTACACAACGCTCCCTTCTGTTTGTTACATACATTTTCATAAAACCATTATACCCTGATTTCCTATTGAAAATGTGTTCAGGGTATAAAAAGTAAAATGGTGTTTGACAGAATATTGTTAGTACTTTGTTAAGTAACAGCATTGTTAACTAACATTTTAGCCCTACTTCTCATTTCTGTGCGCCTGGTATTTTACCAAAATCTATAGAGCTGTAGAACTGTGGAAGTTCTGAAAGTACTAGGTAAACAGAAATGGTAGTACGGTGAAAAATGTTAGTTAACAGTATATTATTTTAATTGTTTACATAATTATGTTAACAAATTGTTAATTATAGGGGTAGTAACATTACTATGCTACACTTACAGTGCAATTTTAATACAATGTAAGCGAACATTTTGCATCCTATTATCGTTTCTGTGCGCCTGGTATTTCACCAAAATTTTTGTATGCTGGGAACATTAACTCATTCACGAAAGTGAAATGAGTACCTATATTGGTTTTGTGTAATGTCCGTCTTGCTGTTCGGTCCGTAAGACTGTTTGAAACATACACTCCTGTATACCCTGGAAAAAAATGCGTGTTTATGCGAGCATGCGTATACCTGTGTGTGTGCGTGTGTGTATGTATGTGCTGTTTCTTGTGTAAGCAGAAAAGAAGCGAATAATTATTGAAATATCAGTTTAATTTTATTTTTCACGTCACTATGAAGCTTTACAACATCGCGATGCATCGCAAAGAAGCATCGCAAGATTGTGTCAGACTGGCTTAAACGGCAACGCACCAATACATTGCTACGTCATCAACATTTCACATTCACGTTATTAGCATAACATGCTCCTGTTAGGTTAAATTCTCATGTTAATTACACAGACGTATTTTCAATTTGTCATGTGCTGATTTCAAGTCAATGACAGGAAGCTAGCTTTTCAACTGTAGGAGAGATATAATCGTTTGTGGTTTGCCACACCCGTCATATCTTTTTATACCCTGAACCCATTGAAAATGGGAAATCAGGGTATAATGGTTTTGTGAAAAGTACGTAACAGGCAGAAGGAATCATCGCAGACCATAAAGTATATATATTCTTGATCAGGACGATGAGCTGAGTCGATATAGCCCTGTCCGTCTGTACGTCCGTCCGTCCGTCCGTCTGTCCGTCCGTCCGTCCGTCCGTATGAGTGCGTCGATCTCTGAAGTTATAAGAGCTAGAGAGCTGAAATTTTGTATGTAGACTCGTGTATACCATACGCAGTACGAGTTTATCATATTTTTTCGATAATTCATTCGATTCCTTTTTTATCGACGATAATCGATAAATTAATATTGTTTTTTTCAGCCTAATTTCAACACTTTTAAACATAAAGTCTTCAGATTTGTTGTGTATATACATTTGATGGATACACACATTTTGCCATTTACAGATTTTGGATACCACGCCCCCTTCGCCCCCAATTTGTAAAAAACGTATTTCAAATACTAGAGACTTGTGCTTTGGAATGTACACACATTTTCACATTATGATTACGCTCTGAAAGTTTCATTAAGATCGTACGTCTACAAAAGAAATTATTCAACAAATAAATTCGCATAATATTGCCCACACTGCAGCGCTGCCCAAGCGCAGTCGCTGCTTACTGCGCAGTTAGCAGAGCGCGGTCTTATGCGTGTGGGTGGATGCATGTGTATGTATGTACATATGCATAAAAGAAGTGCAGAATGATTAGAATATCATTAGATATTATAGATTGGAGGGTTCAGGGTATCTACTAGTCGAGCAGTCTCGACTAGAGCCTTCTTACTTGTTCATTTTGGGTAGTAGTAGTTTTCTAGCTTTTCAAATAATATGATTTCTGGCATACCGGAAAAATGCATTTTTACTTTTCACTCATTTCATCACATTCCACTTCACCTGAAGTACCAGGCGCACAGAAACGATAACAGGGTGCAAAATGTTCGCTTACATTGTATTAAAATTGCACTGTAAGTGTACTGTTATGTAACAGCTTGTTAGCATAGTACTGTTACTACCCCTATAATTAACAATTTGTTAACATAATTATGTAAACAATTAAAATAATATACTGTTAACTAACATTTTTCACCGTACTACCATTTCTGTTTACCTAGTACTTTCAGAACTTCCACAGTTCTACAGCTCTATAGATTTTGGTAAAATACCAGGCGCACAGAAATGAGAAGTAGGGCTAAAATGTTAGTTAACAATGCTGTTACTTAACAAAGTACTAACAATATTCTGTCAAACACCATTTTACTTTTTATACCCTGAACACATTTTCAATAGGAAATCAGGGTATAAGGGTTTTATGAAAATGTATGTAGCAAACAGAAGGGAGCGTTGTGTAAAGTGTATATATTCTTGATCAGATTGATAAGACTTAAAATTTTGCACGTGTACTTGTGTTTTCCATACGCAGTACGACTTTATCATATTTTTGTCAAAAGCTCATTCGATTATTTCTCTATCGAGAATAATCGATAAACTCATTTCAGTTTTTTTTTTTTTTTTTTTTTTTCAGCGAATTTGTATTACATTTAGACTTAGAGACTGCAAAGTTATCGCTATCCATCTATATACAACATGCATAGGCGATTTTTTTTTTTTTTTTTTGCTGACTAGCTGATTGACTGACTGGCTGATTGGCGAATGGCAAATCCTCCACTGTACAACTATTTGCTGCGCAAGGTATACATCAGTTAGGTAAAGAATTTTCAGCCCTTATATATATTGTGGTTATCCTCAGCAGCAGATCTGTTATCATCTGCCTGCCAATGGAATTGCATTCCTTTTGATGGTAATTGACAGATAGCAGTGAATGAAACTGGGAAATCGCATTCTTAGCATTGAGACCATAAATATAAACATTTACCTACAGGATATACTTATTGGGGCTTCCATCTTTTCCCACTCTCTATATCTATGTTCGTCTATCCCTTTCCGCCTCTTCAAAAAGTAAGCATCGAACATGTCAATTTAAAACGCTTCGTGTGCGGTCACAGTGAAGAAGCTTTACGTTTTATTTTTATCACATCGGGCAATTTTCCACTTCTTAGAAAATAGTCAGTTTTCTTTGTGTTTTTTGCGCTTGCAATGAGCTTTTCCATTTCTGGTGCAGTTTAAACAAGGAATACAGAATACAAGCATGATTTACTAGTCTGCTGCAGACAAACGGGTTAATCATTGTCAAATCAATAGCTAATCGGTACAAAGAAAATGTACAATTAAGTTAGGAATATTTATACTCATTCACGAAGTGAATTAGTATATTGGTTTTGTGCAATGTCCGTCTTGCTGTCCGTCCGTCCGTCCGCCTGTCCGTCTGTCCGTATGAACGCAGTTCATTTCGGCGCTATTGAAGCTAGAGACTTGAAATGTGGAACACATACTCGTGTATAACTCCGATTTTTAAAGTGTTAAAATTTTCCCGATCCGCGGGTTGGCCACCCAAGTCCAACGAGCTATGGTGGATATATCTCCGCCCAAAGGGGGCGTGGCAAACCGCAAAAGTTTATATCTCCTAAAGTATAAAAGCTAGGAGCTTCAAATTTGGATAGTTGTGTTACTGGTAACCTCCTCTATCGATTCCATAAAAATAATTTTTACTCCTCTTTGAGGGCGTGGCATATCGAAAAATACCCTGTAATTTTCACATTTTTGAAGCGTAAGCATCCAAACTTAGAAGTTAGGTTACTATTAGCTCGTTCTACGATCTGGCCAAAAGTTAGATGTCTACGCCCACTAGGGGCGTGGCAAATCGAGAAAAGCTGCATTTTCTGCAGTACTTGAGCTAAACTTAGCTACTGAATTGCTGATGGGATGTGAATGAGTATCCCGCAGTCAGTAACGCCCGACTGCAACGTTCTTACTTGTTTCATTTAATAATATAAAATAAACTTATAAGTAACTCAACTGTTAAGATTTGAAGCTTCTACCTCTTAAACTGTGGTTTACCGCGTCCCTGTGGGCGTATATACATATAATATAACCGCTGTAGCTTTTTGGGCTTAGGAGTGCAGCCCTAATATATACTCCAAATTTCAGGTTTCTAGCATTAATTGTTCTCATAATAAAGCAGAACTTGAAGGATCACTATTCCTTCAGATCCGATTCGCCACGCCCCTAGCGAGCGTGGACATACAATTTTCCATCGATCTTTATAGAATCGCAACATTTAAAAATTTCAGCGTTCTAGCTTTAGGGCCGAACACAATTTCGTTCATACCGATACAAAAGCAATATGCTCATTTCACTTTCGTGAATGAGTATAAAAACAACTGTTACAAATATGCTCTTTACAAAATATAGTTGCATAACTTAGGGAGGCTGTTGTAGTGGCCTTTGGCGCCAGAATTTTAACGGCTGTTTTTAAAAGTAACAGGCGAACAGAAATGAGTAGCAGAATCAAGGAGTAAAAAAGCTCTAGGAGGGACTACTCGACTTCGAGATACCCTGAACCCTGCATATTTATACACATATACACAAACACATGCACACATTAATACATATGCATCCATCCACGCCAAGCGCTCTGCTAACTGCGCAGTCATCAGCGACTGCGCTTGGGCTGCATCGAAATGAGTTATCGAAAAAATATCATAAGCTCTTACTGCGTATGGAAAACACAAGTACACGTGCAAAAAGTCTCTAGATCATGGCTGTATCGATTCAGCTTATCAATCTGATCAAGAATATATACACTTTACACAACGCTCCCTTCTGTTTGTTACATACATTTTCATAAAACCATTATACCCTGATTTCCTATTGAAAATGTGTTCAGGGTATAAAAAGTAAAATGGTGTTTGACAGAATATTGTTAGTACTTTGTTAAGTAACAGCATTGTTAACTAACATTTTAGCCCTACTTCTCATTTCTGTGCGCCTGGTATTTTACCAAAATCTATAGAGCTGTAGAACTGTGGAAGTTCTGAAAGTACTAGGTAAACAGAAATGGTAGTACGGTGAAAAATGTTAGTTAACAGTATATTATTTTAATTGTTTACATAATTATGTTAACAAATTGTTAATTATAGGGGTAGTAACATTACTATGCTACACTTACAGTGCAATTTTAATACAATGTAAGCGAACATTTTGCATCCTATTATCGTTTCTGTGCGCCTGGTATTTCACCAAAATTTTTGTATGCTGGGAACATTAACTCATTCACGAAAGTGAAATGAGTACCTATATTGGTTTTGTGTAATGTCCGTCTTGCTGTTCTGTCCGTAAGACTGTTTGAAACATACACTCCTGTATACCCTGGAAAAAAATGCGTGTTTATGCGAGCATGCGTATACCTGTGTGTGTGCGTGTGTGTATGTATGTGCTGTTTCTTGTGTAAGCAGAAAAGAAGCGAATAATTATTGAAATATCAGTTTAATTTTATTTTTCACGTCACTATGAAGCTTTACAACATCGCGATGCATCGCAAAGAAGCATCGCAAGATTGTGTCAGACTGGCTTAAACGGCAACGCACCAATACATTGCTACGTCATCAACATTTCACATTCACGTTATTAGCATAACATGCTCCTGTTAGGTTAAATTCTCATGTTAATTACACAGACGTATTTTCAATTTGTCATGTGCTGATTTCAAGTCAATGACAGGAAGCTAGCTTTTCAACTGTAGGAGAGATATAATCGTTTGTGGTTTGCCACACCCGTCATATCTTTTTATACCCTGAACCCATTGAAAATGGGAAATCAGGGTATAATGGTTTTGTGAAAAGTACGTAACAGGCAGAAGGAATCATCGCAGACCATAAAGTATATATATTCTTGATCAGGACGATGAGCTGAGTCGATATAGCCCTGTCCGTCTGTACGTCCGTCCGTCCGTCCGTCTGTCCGTCCGTCCGTCCGTCCGTATGAGTGCGTCGATCTCTGAAGTTATAAGAGCTAGAGAGCTGAAATTTTGTATGTAGACTCGTGTATACCATACGCAGTACGAGTTTATCATATTTTTTCGATAATTCATTCGATTCCTTTTTTATCGACGATAATCGATAAATTAATATTGTTTTTTTCAGCCTAATTTCAACACTTTTAAACATAAAGTCTTCAGATTTGTTGTGTATATACATTTGATGGATACACACATTTTGCCATTTACAGATTTTGGATACCACGCCCCCTTCGCCCCCAATTTGTAAAAAACGTATTTCAAATACTAGAGACTTGTGCTTTGGAATGTACACACATTTTCACATTATGATTACGCTCTGAAAGTTTCATTAAGATCGTACGTCTACAAAAGAAATTATTCAACAAATAAATTCGCATAATATTGCCCACACTGCAGCGCTGCCCAAGCGCAGTCGCTGCTTACTACGCAGTTAGCAGAGCGCGGTCTTATGCGTGTGGGTGGATGCATGTGTATGTATGTATGCATAAAAGAAGTGCAGAATGATTAGAATATCATTAGATATTATAGATTGGAGGGTTCAGGGTATCTACTAGTCGAGCAGTCTCGACTAGAGCCTTCTTACTTGTTCATTTTGGGTAGTAGTAGTTTTCTAGCTTTTCAAATAATATGATTTCTGGCATACCGGAAAAATGCATTTTTACTTTTCACTCATTTCATCACATTCCACTTCACCTGAAGTACCAGGCGCACAGAAACGATAACAGGGTGCAAAATGTTCGCTTACATTGTATTAAAATTGCACTGTAAGTGTACTGTTATGTAACAGCTTGTTAGCATAGTACTGTTACTACCCCTATAATTAACAATTTGTTAACATAATTATGTAAACAATTAAAATAATATACTGTTAACTAACATTTTTCACCGTACTACCATTTCTGTTTACCTAGTACTTTCAGAACTTCCACAGTTCTACAGCTCTATAGATTTTGGTAAAATACCAGGCGCACAGAAATGAGAAGTAGGGCTAAAATGTTAGTTAACAATGCTGTTACTTAACAAAGTACTAACAATATTCTGTCAAACACCATTTTACTTTTTATACCCTGAACACATTTTCAATAGGAAATCAGGGTATAAGGGTTTTATGAAAATGTATGTAGCAAACAGAAGGGAGCGTTGTGTAAAGTGTATATATTCTTGATCAGATTGATAAGACTTAAAATTTTGCACGTGTACTTGTGTTTTCCATACGCAGTACGACTTTATCATATTTTTGTCAAAAGCTCATTCGATTATTTCTCTATCGAGAATAATCGATAAACTCATTTCAGTTTTTTTTTTTTTTTTTTTTTTTCAGCGAATTTGTATTACATTTAGACTTAGAGACTGCAAAGTTATCGCTATCCATCTATATACAACATGCATAGGCGATTTTTTTTTTTTTTTTTGCTGACTAGCTGATTGACTGACTGGCTGATTGGCGAATGGCAAATCCTCCACTGTACAACTATTTGCTGCGCAAGGTATACATCAGTTAGGTAAAGAATTTTTAGCCCTTATATATATTGTGGTTATCCTCAGCAGCAGATCTGTTATCATCTGCCTGCTTTACGTTTTATTTTTATCACATCGGGCAATTTTCCACTTCTTAGAAAATAGTCAGTTTTCTTTGTGTTTTTTGCGCTTGCAATGAGCTTTTCCATTTCTGGTGCAGTTTAAACAAGGAATACAGAATACAAGCATGATTTACTAGTCTGCTGCAGACAAACGGGTTAATCATTGTCAAATCAATAGCTAATCGGTACAAAGAAAATGTACAATTAAGTTAGGAATATTTATACTCATTCACGAAGTGAATTAGTATATTGGTTTTGTGCAATGTCCGTCTTGCTGTCCGTCCGTCCGTCCGCCTGTCCGTCTGTCCGTATGAACGCAGTTCATTTCGGCGCTATTGAAGCTAGAGACTTGAAATTTGGAACACATACTCGTGTATAACTCCGATTTTTAAAGTGTTAAAATTTGTCCGATCCGCCCACTAGGGGCGTGGCAAATCGGAAAATGCATTTTCCGATATACCAGAAGTCATGTTAGTTGAAGAGCTAGAAAGCTGAAATTTGGTATGTAGATGCGCGTTGACCACCCAAGTCCAAAAAGCTATAGTGGATATATCTCCGCCCATTGGGGGCGTGGCAAATCGGATAAAACTGTATCTCCTAAAGCTCTAAAGCTAGAACGTTGAAATTTTGCACGTAAGCTAATGTTATGATTATATAAAGACTGATGCAAAATTTATATATCTAAGCCTCCTAGGGGCGTGGCAAATCGGACCTGAAGATATAAGGATTTTCCCGATTTTGCTATATTTTAGGCATTATTGATGCTAGAGACTTGAAATTTGGTATGTATACGCGGGTTGGCCACCCAAGTCCAACGAGCTATGGTGGATATATCTCCGCCCCAAGGGGGCGTGGCAAACCGCAAAAGTTTATATCTCCTAAAGTATAAAAGCTAGGAGCTTCAAATTTGGATAGTTGTGTTACTGGTAACCTCCTCTATCGATTCCATAAAAATAATTTTTACTCCTCTTTGAGGGCGTGGCATATCGAAAAATACCCTGTAATTTTCACATTTTTGAAGCGTAAGCATCCAAACTTAGAAGTTAGGTTACTATTAGCTCGTTCTACGATCTGGCCAAAAGTTAGATGTCTACGCCCACTAGGGGCGTGGCAAATCGAGAAAAGCTGCATTTTCTGCAGTACTTGAGCTAAACTTAGCTACTGAATTGCTGATGGGATGTGAATGAGTATCCCGCAGTCAGTAACGCCCGACTGCAACGTTCTTACTTGTTTCATTTAATAATATAAAATAAACTTATAAGTAACTCAACTGTTAAGATTTGAAGCTTCTACCTCTTAAACTGTGGTTTACCGCGTCCCTGTGGGCGTATATACATATAATATAACCGCTGTAGCTTTTTGGGCTTAGGAGTGCAGCCCTAATATATACTCCAAATTTCAGGTTTCTAGCATTAATTGTTCTCATAATAAAGCAGAACTTGAAGGATCACTATTCCTTCAGATCCGATTCGCCACGCCCCTAGCGAGCGTGGACATACAATTTTCCATCGATCTTTATAGAATCGCAACATTTAAAAATTTCAGCGTTCTAGCTTTAGGGCCGAACACAATTTCGTTCATACCGATACAAAAGCAATATGCTCATTTCACTTTCGTGAATGAGTATAAAAACAACTGTTACAAATATGCTCTTTACAAAATATAGTTGCATAACTTAGGGAGGCTGTTGTAGTGGCCTTTGGCGCCAGAATTTTAACGGCTGTTTTTAAAAGTAACAAAGTTTGCAGTGAAGCTGATCAGTGTGCATTCGCGTTCATCTAGTGCTCCGCAAAAAATAATTATTTATCTGAACGCCGCCACCAGATCTATCTGGAAACGGCACAGTCAATTTGTGCGTGGACGCCGCGCATCATACCTTGATAGTGAGCCGCAGACTTTAAAAGAAAAACGAAATAGTGAAAAATATATTTCTTCACAGCGCACGTGCGCGTGTGTTTTGTTTTGGTTTTTGCCAAACAAACCAAAAACTCTAGCCTACTTTTAGGCCGTTAATTTAATATATTCAAGGCATACTTTTAGGCCTAGCAATATAACTTATTGTGTGCGACTGCACTAATACAAGATGCCCAACACCAATACCAGCAAGGAAGCTTCAGGATCCTCAACCCTGCAAGCGGACATACAAGCTCGGTTCGACGCCAATATGGCTAAAAAATTGGCAAACACCCCAAGCGTAGATCTCGCTGCAGCCTCAGCAAAAGCGCAAGTAAACTTGCAAAACCAACTCAAGCTGTTCATGGCTCAAAAAACAAACGCTACAGCGAATTTAGACGTTGCGTCAGTGCAAACCCCTAGAAACGTGAACACGAAAAGGAAACTACTTGCAACTTCTCCAAAGCCAACAAGTAAAAAGATATTGGTAGATGAGCCCAGCACAAGCAAAGCGGCTATGTCTCAAAATCGCTTTGCACTCCTACAAGCGGAAGAAGATATCGACGAAATTGAAGATGTGCCATTGGAGTTCTCACGCGAAACAGCGATGATTACCGCGCTGTCGTGAAGCACTTCACCGAGCAAGGACTGGAGTTCCATTGCTACCAGCTGAAGGAGGACAAACCTTATCGAGTTTGTCTCAAAGGGCTTCATCACAGCACTGAAGTTCAATGCATAAAAGAGGACCTTGAGGCAAAGGGGCACGCTTACGTGTACAACCCAGTCAGCCGCATCGACAAATCGCCGCTCAATATATTTTTTGTTGACGTGACCCAGGCACCTAACAACAAGCAAATTTTGGACTTACGCGTCATCTGCAGACAGCGATGTACGGTCGAACTGCCACAAAAGTTCAACGACCTAACACAATGCTATCGATGCTAGGAATTCGGGCACACGCAGAGATACTGCCACAAAGCACCTAGGTGTGTGAAATGCGCAGGGGATCACGACTCCAAAAGCTGCAATAAAGAGAAGTCACAGCCACCCACATGCGTACACTGCGATGAATAACACCCTGCCAACTACAAAGGCTGCCTCGTCTACAAGCGCCTTCTCAAGATGCAGTCTCCAGCAGAAAAAAGGAACCCTGCATTAGTCCGTAATGGCCCAGGTCACCATTCAAGACCTGCTGCAGCACTACATAGCAGCTCATTTAGCAGAAGTGCCCTTCCTGTTGGTGGCGTATCATATGCTCAAGCCCTGCGCGGAGAGGGTAGAAATCAAATCCAGCCAACAAATGAGAATTTCTTCGCTGAACTTCTCCAAAAGCAACAGGCTCAGTTTGATGAAATCCGGTCAGATCTCAAAAGGATGAATGAGATGTATGTTCAGCAGCAAACAATTCTACAGAGCCTAATGGTTATTGTTTCGAATTTAACATCGAAATAATGGATTTACGAGTGGGCATTTGGAACACAAATGGCCTCAGAAACAAAACTGAGGAACTAGCAGTATTTCTGACAAGCAAGCAAATAGACAAAATGCTAATTGCAGAAACTCATGAATGCCCTCACGTCAAATTACACGGATATGAACACTATCAGGCCTACGGTGGAGGAGCAAACAGGTTCGGTGGATCTTCGGTCCTCGTACGCTCTTCCCTCACACATTCACCTCTACTCCCAATATCCAACCCAACGATGCAAGTTGCAGCCATTCGACTATCTACGTCTATCGGAGAGCTAGAGATCGCATCGCTCTATTGCCCACCGAACGCTAGACTGTGTGAAAATGATGTAAAAGAGCTCCTTGAACAGAGGCAGGACAAAACACTCATCGGAGGAGATTGGAATAGATGGCATCCATTCTGGGGAAGCAACAGCACAAACCCGCGAGGCGAAGCTACCTTCGAGGCTATTCATACAATGCAGTACAAAATACTTGCAACTGGAGCCCCTACGCGGTATCCATTAAATGGACATAACCCATCAGCAATTGATTTTGCTGTTTACAAAGGCATCGCTGACCGTCAGATTGACATAGAAGAGTGCTTCGATCTATCTTCAGATCACCTTCCCCTCATAGTGACAGTGCATGCACAGCCTCAGCCTTTTCCAAGCAAAAAACGACTTCTGCCGCCAGGATCTGATCTAGGAGCCTTCAGACGCCATCTGAACTCTTCGCTACACCTGGAAATGGAGCTGAACACACCTGAAGATGTAGACTATGCTGGCAAGAAACAATAGTTGAAGCTGCACACCTGGCTATACCGTCGTCACCCTATCCGCAGCACATCTGGTGCTTGGTTAACGGGTGATGAGCAACAAGCCGAAGCTTTTGCCCTCCATCTGCAGCAGCAGTTTACGCCTCTGATCAGTGCTGAGCCAAACGAGGTAGATGAGACAGTAAACAACTTACTCTCTCCACTCCACTCAATCAGACGGATCAAGAAAAATAAAGCGCCCGGACATGATCTAATAAACAGCAGAGTCCTAAGATCGCTGCCCGACTCGACTCTGGACTACATCGTCATGCTGTACAACGCCATTTTTCGCATCCGGCACTTTCCAGCTTGCTGGAAACGGGCTGTGATTGTGATGATCCCCAAACCAGGCAAACCAGTAGGCGAAATTGGCTCGTACAGGCCAATTAGTCTGTTGCCTGTACTTGATAAAATATTCGAAAGGATATTCTTAGCTAGAGTACAGCCGCATCTGGAATGCAGGGGGATTGTACCAAATCATCAATTTGGCTTCCGAAGGCAGCACGGAACACCGGAACAGGTACACAGAGTTGTACGTCATATCCTTGGCGCCTTCGAGCAGATGATGTATTGCTCTGCAGCATTTCTAGATGTCAAGCAAGCCTTCGATCGCGTATGGCACTTAGGTCTGTTGCAAAAAGCAAGGGCAGCCCTCCCGGTTTCTATCTTTATGCTGCTGTCATCGTACATCACCAACAGAAGCTTCCAAGTGGCTAAGGGTCAGGCTTTATCAAGAGAAAGACCTATCAGGGCTGGATTCCCTCAGGGCAGTGTACTGGGGCCAACACTGTACACGCTATTCACAGCTGATATGCCACTTCCAATGGACAACGGCGGAGCTGCAAACTCGGAAGTGCTGATAGCAACGTATGCAGATGACACTGCCATCCTGTTGAGATCTCACTCTGCGCAAGGAGCTAGCGAAAGCCTCCAGAGATACCTGGACGCATTTGGGTGCTGGGCAAAACGGTGATGCATAACCATCAATGCACAGAAGTCAGCCCACGTAAGCTTCACAACGCGAAGAGGAGACTGCCCTGGTGTAACTCTGGGAGTGCAAATACCGAAGGTCAACAAAGTTAAATATCTCGGTGTAACACTAGATAAAAAGCTGACCTATAGTGCGCACATCACGCAGGCAGTTAACACAGCCAAGATGAGAATCAAAAAACTGGATTGGATGCTGAGACCCTCTAGCAAGCTCTCGCTACGGAGCAAAATAAAAATTTACAATGCCATCGTAGTTCCAACTCTAACATACGCTATCCCCATTTGGGGTACCGCAGCGACGACTCACATAAAAAAAGTGCAAACCCTGCAAAACAAGGCGCTTCGACGACTCACAGGTGCCAGCTGGTACGTCCGCAACTCTGTGCTGCACAGCGACCTAAGCGTACCAACAACCGCTGAACTGATTGGACGTCACTCCTCCAGGTACGCGGACAGGCTCTTGGCACACCCAAATCCACTGGCTACTGACCTGGCAGTAAACAACAGCAGGCGAAGGCTTAAAAGATCTCATCCCTTAGACCACAGACCTTAATGTTGCTAAAATGTTAAATGTTGTAAATATGTAAATACTGGCTTCTAGCCCATAATCTAAGTTAAGGTTTAAGTCAATAATGCGCTAAATAGTCTAAGACAATAAGCTGCAATAAATGAATTTAAAACAAGTAAGAAAGCTCTAGTCGAGACTGCTCGACTAGGAAATCCCCTGAACCCTTCGGAGAACTGATATTTCAATAATTCTTCGCGTCTTTTTGCTTACAAAAGAAACACACACACACATACATATGTACATAGGCACATATAGGCACGCACGCATAAACACGCATGGGCTGCAGTGTGGGCTTCTCATGGAAAATTAATTGTTTAATAACTTTTTTTGTAGATGTACGTTCTTCCTGAAACTTTTAGATTGTGAATATATCATTACTATGCGTGTATATGCCGAAACTCAAGTCTCTAGTATTTGAAATACGCCATTTTCAAAAGTGAGGGTGAGGGAGTGGATATAGGGGCGGGGGGTGAATTATAACAAAAACCGAAATTCTATAAAGTACATATCAGTCTACATTTAAAATTTGGACTCTAGCTCAAAAGATGTAGGAGATATAATTTTATAACTGGCTTTCGATAAGGCTTTTCATCGATAAAAAAATAATCGGACGAGTTATCGATTTCTAGTGATAAACTTGATATGCGCGCGCTATATACGGACATTTTAAAAAAAAGTTGGGGTCACTAGCTATTGTATCTTCGGAAATCGACGCGTTCATACATACGGACAGACGGACAGACGGACGGACGGACAGACGGACAGACGGACATGGCTAAATCAACTCACCTCGTCGCCCTGATCAAGAATATATATACTTTGTGGGGTCTGCCACGCCTCCTTCTCCCTGTTACATACTTTTAATAAAACCATTATACCCTGATTTCCCATTTTCAATGGGTTCAGGGTATAACAAGTAAGAAAGCTCTAGTCGAGACTGCCCGACTAGGAAATCCCCTGAACCCTTCGGCTCTAGTCGAGACTGCTCGACTAGTAGATACCCTGAACCCTCCAATCTATAATATCTAATGATATTCTAATCATTCTGCACTTCTTTTATGCATACATACATACACATGCATCCACCCACATGCATAAGCTCGCGCTCTGCTAACTGCGCAGTAAGCAGCGACTGCGCTTGGGCTGCGCTGCATTGTGGGCAATATTATGCGAATTTAATTGTTGAATAATTTCTTTTGTAGACATACGATCTTAATGAAACTTTTAGAACGTAATTATAATGTGTAAATGTGTGTACATTCCAAAGCACTAGTCTCTAGTACTTGATACACGTTTTTTACGAATTGGGGGCGAAGGGGGCGTGGTATCCAAAAATCTGTAAATGGCAAAATGTGTGTATCTATCTAATGCATATACACAGTAAATTTGAAGTCTCCAGGTCTAAAAATGTTGAAATTAGGCTGAAAAAACAATATAAATTTATCGATTATCCCCGATAAAAAAGATATCGAATGAGTTATCGAAATAATATATAAACTCGTACTGCGTATGGTATACATGAGTCTACATGCAAAATTTCAGCTCTCTAGCTCTTATAACTTCTGAGATCGACGCACTCATACAGACGGACGGACGGACGGACGGACAGACGGACGGACGGAGAGACGGACAGGGCTATATCGACTCAGCTCGTCGCCCTGATCAAGAATATATATACTTTATGGGGTCTGCCACGCCTCCTTCTCCCTGTTACTAATATCAGAACAATATCATAAGCTCTTACTGCGTATGGAATACACAAGTACACGTGCAAAAAGTCTCTAGCTCATGGCTGTATCGATTCAGCTTATCAATCTGATCAAGAATATATACACTTTACACAACGCTCCCTTCTGTTTGTTACATACATTTTCATAAAACCATTATACCCTGATTTCCTATTGAAAATGTGTTCAGGGTATAAAAAGTAAAATGGTGTTTGACAGAATATTGTTAGTACTTTGTTAAGTAACAGCATTGTTAACTAACATTTTAGCCCTACTTCTCATTTCTGTGCGCCTGGTAATTTACCAAAATCTATAGAGCTGTAGAACTTGGAAGTTCTGAAAGTACTAGGTAAACAGAAATGGTAGTACGGTGAAAAATGTTAGTTAACAGTATATTATTTTAATTGTTTACATAATTATGTTAACAAATTGTTAATTATAGGGGTAATAACAGTACTATGCTAACAAGCTGTTACATAACAGTACACTTACAGTGCAATTTTAATACAATGTAAGCGAACATTTTGCATCCTATTATCGTTTCTGTGCGCCTGGTATTTCACCAAAATTTTTGTATGCTGGGAACATTAACTCATTCACGAAAGTGAAATGAGTACCTATATTGGTTTTGTGTAATGTCCGTCTTGCTGTTCTGTCCGTAAGACTGTTTGAAACATACACTCCTGTATACCCTGGAAAAAAATGCGTGTTTATGCGAGCGTATACCTGTGTGTGTGCGTGTGTGTATGTATGTGCTGTTTCTTGTGTAAGCAGAAAAGAAGCGAATAATTATTGAAATATCAGTTTAATTTTATTTTTCACGTCACTATGAAGCTTTACAACATCGCAAAGAAGCATCGCAAGATTGTGTCAGACTGGCTTAAACGGCAACGCACCAATACATTGCTACGTCATCAACATTTCACATTCACGTTATTAGCATAACATGCTCCTGTTAGGTTAAATTCTCATGTTAATTACACAGACGTATTTTCAATTTGTCATGTGCTGATTTCAAGTCAATGACAGGAAGCTAGCTTTTCAACTGTAGGAGAGATATAATCGTTTGTGGTTTGCCACACCCGTCATATCTTTTTATACCCTGAACCCATTGAAAATGGGAAATCAGGGTATAATGGTTTTGTGAAAAGTACGTAACAGGCAGAAGGAATCATCGCAGACCATAAAGTATATATATTCTTGATCAGGACGATGAGCTGAGTCGATATAGCCCTGTCCGTCTGTACGTCCGTCCGTCCGTCCGTCTGTCCGTCCGTCCGTCCGTCCGTCCGTATGAGCAAAAGGATCTCAGAAGTTACAAGAGCTAGAGAGCTGAAATTTTGTATGTAGACTCGTGTATACCATACGCAGTACAAGTTTATCATATTTTTTCGATAACTCATTCGATATCTTTTTTATCGAGGATAATCGATAAATTTGTATTGTTTTTCAGCCTAATTTTAACACTTTTAGACATAGAGACTTCAGATTTGTTGTGGATACACACATTTTGCCATTTACAGATTTTGGATACCACGCCCCCTTCGCCACCAATTCATAAAAAACGTATTTCAAGTACTAGAGATTTGTGCTTTGGAATGTACACACATTTTCACATTATGATTACGCTCTGAAAGTTTCATTAAGATCGTACGTCTACAAAAGAAATTATTCAACAAATAAATTCGCATAATATTGCCCACACTGCAGCGCTGCCCAAGCGCAGTCGCTGCTTACTGCGCAGTTAGCAGAGCGCGGTCTTATGCGTGTGGGTGGATGCATGTGTATGTATGTATGCATAAAAGAAGTGCAGAATGATTAGAATATCATTAGATATTATAGATTGGAGGGTTCAGGGTATCTACTAGTCGAGCAGTCTCGACTAGAGCCTTCTTACTTGTTCATTTTGGGTAGTAGTAGTTTTCTAACTTTTCAAATAATATGATTTCTGGCATACCGGAAAAATGCATTTTCACTTTTCACTCATTTCATCACATTCCACTTCACCTGAAGTACCAGGCGCACAGAAACGATAACAGGGTGCAAAATGTTCGCTTACATTGTATTAAAATTTCACTGTAAGTGTACTGTTATGTAACAGCTTGTTAGCATAGTACTGTTATTACCCCTATAATTAACAATTTGTTAACATAATTATGTAAACAATTAAAATAATATACTGTTAACTAACATTTTTCACCGTACTACCATTTCTGTTTACCTAGTACTTTCAGAACTTCCACAGTTCTACAGCTCTATAGATTTTGGTAAAATACCAGGCGCACAGAAATGAGAAGTAGGGCTAAAATGTTAGTTAACAATGCTGTTACTTATCAAAGTACTAACAATATTCTGTCAAACACCATTTTACTTTTTATACCCTGAACACATTTTCAATAGGAAATCAGGGTATAAGGGTTTTATGAAAATGTATGTAGCAAACAGAAGGGAGCGTTGTGTAAAGTGTATATATTCTTGATCAGATTGATAAGACTTAAAATTTTGCACGTGTACTTGTGTTTTCCATACGCAGTACGACTTTATCATATTTTTGTCAAAAGCTCATTCGATTATTTCTCTATCGAGAATAATCAATAAACTCATTTCAGTTTTTTTTTTTTTTTTTTTTTTTTCAGCGAATTTGTATTACATTTAGACTTAGAGACTGCAAAGTTATCGCTATCCATCTATATACAACATGCATAGGCGATTTTTTTTTTTTTTTTTTGCTGACTAGCTGATTGACTGACTGGCTGATTGGCGAATGGCAAATCCTCCACTGTACAACTATTTGCTGCGCAAGGTATACATCAGTTAGGTAAAGAATTTTCAGCCCTTATATATATTGTGGTTATCCTCAGCAGCAGATCTGTTATCATCTGCCTGCCAATGGAATTGCATTCCTTTTGATGGTAATTGACAGATAGCAGTGAATGAAACTGGGAAATCGCATTCTTAGCATTGAGACCATAAATATAAACATTTACCTACAGGATATACTTATTGGGGCTTCCATCTTTTCCCACTCTCTATATCTATGTTCGTCTATCCCTTTCCGCCTCTTCAAAAAGTAAGCATCGAACATGTCAATTTAAAACGCTTCGTGTGCGGTCACAGTGAAGAAGCTTTACGTTTTATTTTTATCACATCGTGCAATTTTCCACTTCTTAGAAAAATAGTCAGTTTTCTTTGTGTTTTTTGCGCTTGCAATGAGCTTTTCCATTTCTGGTGCAGTTTAAACAAGGAATACATAATACAAGCATGATTTACTAGTCTGCTGCAGACAAACGGGTTAATCATTGTCAAATCAATAGCTAATCGGTACAAAGAAAATGGCAAAAAAAAACACATTCAAATGTACAAGGTCAACATTGAATTGAGTGAATACTTGTACAAAACGAAATGAGAATGAGTGAGTGAGTAATGTCGTGTTTCCTTCGGATACACAAAAATGTACCCGAAAGGAAACGAAGTGAGTGAGTGAGCAGCTGAAGCTATTGAATGTTGTATATTGAGTACATTCGAATATTGTCAGCTATTTTCTGTTGTGTGTGTATCTGTTAAAAGAAAGAGGGAAAAATAAAGAAATATGCGTGCAATGTATTTTTTGTTGTGAAATTTTTATCTTATATATTTATTACATGTAATTATTAATAATATTAGAATTTAAAAATATAATTTTATTAATGCTGTCAGGGTTGAAAGCTATTGAACATCTTTTTTCTGTAATTAAATTTCTTGCAATTGAAAACGTTCGTTCAGAAGCTGCGCTGCTTGCTGGAATACAAAATATTTGGCAGCTTGTTTTATGGAGTATTGGGAAAAAATGTTTGTGCATTTTCCACCATGCCAAAACGTCAAAATTGGTTGAATATGGAACATTTATATTTGTATAGCCTGCTATTTCCATTTCAATCTGATCTTTATTGGAGTCAACCTGGACAGCTTCTATGAACTCATCGAATTCATCGCTAGCTGTTTGAGTTTCAAAAGTTTCACAACTTGAGTCTACTAAAAAATGCTTCATAATAGTTCTACAGTCATTTATTGTTGTTTCCTTTTCATTTTGGGAAAATTGTTTTAGCTTATTTGTTGGTGGAAACAAAAACAATGCAATGCTGTGATATTTTGACAAGTTTGGAGTAATTGTATCCAAAATTTGAGATCGTAGTGAAAACTTCATTGATTCAATTAGTTGAATATCACTGTACTCGGACTGACATTTTTTTTTTAAACTATTTATATTTGGTAGAACCAAATGAATAGTCGGGCGTTTAACTGCTTCTAGTTTTTTGGAAACGTTTTCAAATGCTTCTAAGAGACAGACTATGGCAGCTAAATTATTTTTATTGATTCCTTCTATTCTATATTCTTGTCCTTTTTCTTTCAAAATTGAAATTATTTCCGTCCAATTACTATCTACCGACTTAAGCAAATAGTATACTGTGTTCCATCGTGTTGGGCAAAAGCTTTTTAACGATAGACCCAAAGAAGAATTAGCTCCTGACTTTTTAAAATACTTCACCAGCTTTGTAGAGTGTGATACAATATTTGCAAGCTCAGGAACAGACTCAATTGCTTTCTCGACGGCGTTGTTCAATAAATGATTGACACAATTAATTTTTTCCAAGTTGCAGAAGGCTTTAATCATGTTGGACCCACGATCAGTAACAATAACTGGATTATCCTTATCGAGGTCACATCCAAAATCTCTTAAAACGTCGGCGATTTTTATACCCTGAACCCATTGAAAATGGGAAATCAGGGTATAATGGTTTTGTGAAAAAGTATGTAACAGGCAGAAGGAGGCGTGGCAGACCCCACAAAGTATATATATTCTTGATCAGGGCGATGAGCTGAGTCGATATAGCCCTGTCCGTCTGTCCGTCCGTCCGTCCGTCCGTCCGTATGAGCAAAAGGATCTCAGAAGTTACAAGAGCTAGAGAGCTGAAATGTTGTATGTAGACTCGTGTATACCATACGCAGTACAAGTTTATCATATTTTTTCGATAACTCATTCGATATCTTTTTTATCGAGGATAATCGATAAATTTGTATTGTTTTTCAGCCTAATTTTAACACTTTTAGACATAGAGACTTCAGATTTACTGTGTATATGCATTAGATAGATACACACATTTTGCTATTTACAGATTTTGGATACCACGCCCCCTTCGCCAACAATTCGTAAAAAACGTATTTCAAGTACTAGAGACTTGTGCTTTGGAATGTACACACATTTTTACATTATGATTACGCTCTGAAAGTTTTATTAAGATCGTACGTCTACAAAAGAAATTATTTAACAAATAAATTGTCATAATATTGCCCTCACTGCAGCGCAGCCCAAGCGCAGTCGCTGCTTACTGCGAGGTAAGCAGAGCGCGGGCTTATGCGTGCGTGTGGATGCATGTGTATATATGTGTGCATAAAAGAAGTGCGGAATGATTAGAATATCAGCTTGGAGGGTTCAGGGTATCTCCTAGTCGAGCAGTCTCGACTAGAGCCTTCTTACTTGTTTAATTTCATCTTGAATCGGGCCAAAGTGTGTGTCGTATATTGCACCTATGTTTCTTGATATAGTTGTTGGATGCGGTAGCAATTTCTCGACGTCGACATTACTACCAAAAAGTGCTCCTACTTTAATCAAAAATGATGCAAAGTTTTTGAGTCCGGAATCTTCGACAATTTTAAACGGCCTACAATTTTTTATTACCCATTCGGTAACAACATTAACAGCTTCATGCTTTGTTGCAGAATTTGTTTCGATTAGTGAAGTTTTCTCTGCTTTGTAGTTCACATTGTAGCATTTGTGCTTCACCAAATTTGATGTGCCACCTGAAAACTTCAAAACCGAAAAACACATTTTACAAGCAAGAAGACCATCGAACTCAATTCCACATTCATTCTTTATTTTGGCAAAATATCGCCACACTTCGCTTCGTCCGCTTTTATCTGTCAAGCTGTACTCTCCATTTTGTAGCATTTTTTTTATTTCGTCGCTTTTAAGCAACGCACTCTCCTATATTTTATATATTTAAACCAAATTAATATTAAATCTGCAAATATCAACACAGAAAACATATATAGACGGTCACAACTACATATTTTGTTAATAAAACTAAAACACAATCATTAAAAAAAACAAAACACAAAAACAATACGCTGGCATTTGCCGAAAAATACATACATTTTTTCCTGCTGCTTCCGCTTCCATTTCGTACGTCTGCTTGCAATTTCTCTAAGAACAAAATGAATACACAAAGTATTCTTCGAAGTACTCGAGTATCTCGAATGTTTTCGAAGTTTTCATTTCATTCTGCCCTTCTTTCGTTATACTCAGTCATTAGGGATGAGACACAACATGTTCGTCTTGCGAAACAGTAGTATACACATTCGTCTCATTCTGTCTTTTTCACTCACTCATATTCTACTCAATTCGAATGTACTCAATGTGGCTTTGTTATGAATACATTCATGCAGACGTCTAATATACATATAATATAACCGCTGTAGCTTTTTGGGCTTAGGAGTGCAGCCCTAATATATACTCCAAATTTCAGGTTTCTAGCATTAATAGTTCTCATAATAAAGCAGAACTTGAAGGATCACTATTCCTTCAGATCCGATTCGCCACGCCCCACAGTGGACGGCGCTATATGGAAATGGTGGCCAAAATTCTTTGCGTTGGAATTTTATTATGAAATTTTGAAACTAGGTTTATTTAGTACCCTCAAATTATAAACCAAACAATTGTCATACTGTGACAAGGTCGGGACCCTCCTAGGCTGTTAAATGATGAAGAATTTTGAATAAAGACTAAATGTGTATAGTAAAATACTTATTTTTTTTTTTTGTATTATAAGAAACTAAATAAGAAAAACATAATAAATTTATTTGAAGTAAATTTTACTAAACAAAAAATGATAATGAAAACATAAAAATGGATTAATATGAAGTAAAACAAGTAAGAAAGCTCTAGTCGAGACTGCCCGACTAGGAAATCCCCTGAACCCTTCGAAGAACTGATGTTTATATAATTCTTCGCGTCTTTCTGCTTACAAAAGAAACACACACACGCACACGCGGACATATATACACGCGCGCATAAACACGCATGGGCTGCAGTATGGGCTTACTAGGGGAATTTAAATGTTTAATAACTTTTCTTGTCGATGTACGTTCTGCATGAAACTTTTAGATTATGACTATATCATTACTATAAGTGTCATTGCCGAAGCTCAAGTCTCTAGTATTTGAAATAGGCCTTTTACAAAGATGCGGGTAAGCGGGTGGACTTAGGGGTGGGGGTAAATTATAACAAAAACCGAAATTCTATAAGGTACATATGAGTCTACATATAAAATTTGGAGACTCTAGCTTTAAAGATGTAGGAGATATAATTTTATAATTAACTTTCGATAAGGTTTTTTATCGATAAAAAATAACGGAACGATGATATTAAACATTCGAAATGAAAATCGGTAGCCAAAACACGAATATGACGATCAAAATACAAATAATGAAAACACACAGACAACATAAACGTAACCTAAATGCATGACGGCACAAAAAACGCATGGTAGAAAAAAACGAAAAACAGAAAGGGAGGCGGAAGGTGGCAGCTGGAATCAAGAATACAAACTTAAAAAACATTAATAAATATAAAACAAAAAAGTTCATTTGAGGGCGCGACGGGGATCACAACTTTTTCTCCAACTGAAGTCAGTGCACAGAGAAAACTACAACATT
The DNA here is from genome assembly GCA_035045965.1 of Drosophila aldrichi. Taxonomy (NCBI): domain Eukaryota; kingdom Metazoa; phylum Arthropoda; class Insecta; order Diptera; family Drosophilidae; genus Drosophila; species Drosophila aldrichi. The sequence goes on from JAWNOM010000454.1 coordinate 4,114,542, forward strand.
AAACAGGCCATTGCGAACAATGTATTACTAAGACAATAATACAACATATTATTATACAAAATTCACTTTGTTATATAGTCTTAACCTTTTCTTTCAATATGCAACATAATTTATGCCAATTAACCACGATTTAATAAGAAAATTTAATTTTTTTGGCAAGAGATAGCTTTTTAGCTTCGTTCACTGCTCACGGCATGTCTTTTTATGTCTCTCTTTTGTTGCTATTCGTAGCGCGTGCGAATGGGATAGTGCAAAAATGAGTTTACAGTGGAATTAATTGTTCTTTTAAGAAATAAAAAAAATTCATAGAGTTGAAAATTTAAAAAAAAAAATTTTTTATTTTTGGCCTATGAAATCGTCCACTGTGCGCCCCTAGCGAGCGTGGACATACAATTTTCCATCGATCTTTATAGAATCGCAACATTTAAAAATTTCAGCGTTCTAGCTTTAGGGCCGAACACAATTTCGTTCATACCGATACAAAAGCAATATGCTCATTTCACTTTCGTGAATGAGTATAAAAACAACTGTTACAAATATGCTCTTTACAAAATATAGTTGCATAACTTAGGGAGGCTGTTGTAGTGGCCTTTGGCGCCAGAATTTTAACGGCTGTTTTTAAAAGTAACAGGCGAACAGAAATGAGTAGCAGAATCAAGGAGTAAAAAAGCTCTAGGAGGGACTACTCGACTTCGAGATACCCTGAACCCTGCATATTTATACACATATACACAAACACATGCACACATTAATACATATGCATCCATCCACGCCAAGCGCTCTGCTAACTGCGCAGTCATCAGCGACTGCGCTTGGGCTGCATCGAAATGAGTTATCGAAAAAATATCATAAGCTCTTACTGCGTATGGAATACACAAGTACACGTGCAAAAAGTCTCTAGCTCATGGCTGTATCGATTCAGCTTATCAATCTGATCAAGAATATATACACTTTACACAACGCTCCCTTCTGTTTGTTACATACATTTTCATAAAACCATTATACCCTGATTTCCTATTGAAAATGTGTTCAGGGTATAAAAAGTAAAATGGTGTTTGACAGAATATTGTTAGTACTTTGTTAAGTAACAGCATTGTTAACTAACATTTTAGCCCTACTTCTCATTTCTGTGCGCCTGGTAATTTACCAAAATCTATAGAGCTGTAGAACTTGGAAGTTCTGAAAGTACTAGGTAAACAGAAATGGTAGTACGGTGAAAAATGTTAGTTAACAGTATATTATTTTAATTGTTTACATAATTATGTTAACAAATTGTTAATTATAGGGGTAGTAACATTACTATGCTACACTTACAGTGCAATTTTAATACAATGTAAGCGAACATTTTGCATCCTATTATCGTTTCTGTGCGCCTGGTATTTCACCAAAATTTTTGTATGCTGGGAACATTAACTCATTCACGAAAGTGAAATGAGTACCTATATTGGTTTTGTGTAATGTCCGTCTTGCTGTTCTGTCCGTAAGACTGTTTGAAACATACACTCCTGTATACCCTGGAAAAAAATGCGTGTTTATGCGAGCATGCGTATACCTGTGTGTGTGCGTGTGTGTATGTATGTGCTGTTTCTTGTGTAAGCAGAAAAGAAGCGAATAATTATTGAAATATCAGTTTAATTTTATTTTTCACGTCACTATGAAGCTTTACAACATCGCAAAGAAGCATCGCAAGATTGTGTCAGACTGGTTTTGTTAAAATGTATGTAACAGGCAGAAGGAGGCGTGGCAGACCCCACAAAGTATATATATTCTTGATCAGGCCGACGAGCTGAGTCGATTTAGCCCTGTCCGTCTGTCCGTATGTTTGAACGCGTCGATTTCCGAACCTATGATAGCTAGAGACTTGAATTTTTTTTAAAAATGACCGTATATACAGCGCGGATGTCGAGTTTAGCTTTAGAATTCGATAAATTATCCCGTTATGTTTTTATCGAATACAAACATTCAAGTTCAAATCAGATGCCATAACAGCTAATTGTGAATGATTTTTCATTTTTTTAAATTTGTCAAATATTCAATGGAATATGTAGATCATATGCTGAAATTTTCATTAAATTCCGTTAAGTCTATCAATTTTGAAAAAATCATTAACTATTAGGCCAATTAACAAAAGCACATGCAGCAGCAACAGCAGATTTCGATTTGCTAGATGGCGCTGCAGCAGTGAATGTATTGCTGTTTTGCCATCAAACTGTTAAGGAGTGAAGTGGCGCAGTGAATAGCAGCGCGTCACTCGATCAAGAGGTCTCGGGTTCGAACCTCAGAGCGGTCGAAATTAATTTATGTTTATTTTTTTTTAATTGTTTCAAAATATTTATACATATATTTATTTAAATGAGCTTACTATTCAATGGAATATGTAGATCATATGCTGAAAGTTTCATTAAATTTCGTTAAGTCTATCAATTTTGAAAAAATCATTAAATATTAGGCCAATTAACAAACGCACATGCAGCAGCCAGAACAGTTTTTCTATAAGTGTGCACACATACATTCAAAAAAACAATTAGTTTAGTTTAGATTTGCTAGATGGCGCTGCAGCAGTGAATGTATTACTATTTTGCCATCAAACTGTCAGGAAGTGAAGTGGCGTAGTGAATAGCAGCGCGCCACTTTTTTAATTGTTTCAAAAATTGAAATTTTAACCACACTAAATGTGAATATTTATTAGTTTGGTTCAGGGTAGTATCTAGTCGAGCACTCTCGACTAGAGTTTTCTTACTTGTTTAATAACTCATTTCGTTAGCAGAGCGCTTGGCATGGATGGATGCATGCGTATGCATGTGTGCATGTGTGCATGTGTTTGTGTATACTCGTATTTGTATAAAAATGGAAAATCTGATCTTTGCAGGGTTCAGCGTATCTATTAGTCTAGTAGTCTCGACTAGAGCCTTCGTAATTGTTATTTCTGTTATACTTAATCCTTTACAAATGGAATATTTGGTTATATTGGCTTTGAGTCACAGGCAAGACCAGACATGGTCAACCACATAATCAGGATCAGTCGCCCTTCATCCACTTATCTGTCTATGTCTATAATAAGATCTGTAGACTTTACATTCTACATTTAAGCCTCCCTATAAATTTCCTTGTATTTGCGCGCCCTCAGTATCTAACTTTATTTATGTAAGATAAACTTTGAAATTCTGTTGAGGCATGCCCACATGCACGGTACAGGGTATCTTCTCGCCCTCCCCCTGAGCAATCGGGTTCGTTTTTATATTGTGGTGGCTTTTATTGCTGAGGTATTGCGCATAGAGTCTCTGCTTATATGGCTGACCACACCCATCCATTAACCGCCATCTGCGCTGCTAATATTATAAAAGTTGAGAGCCGTTTATTTAGGAGTTAAGCGCTCATTCGAATAAGATTTGATGGTTATAGTTTTTAAATAGCTGAAGGCCTTCAAGCTGAGCTTCGTCAGTGCCGCAAACTAAATGAGTCACATAAATATAAGAACTTAAGATGCAACTGGGCAGTGGCAACACATAATTCTCTATGTAAATAAATCAGAGAATTTCATAAAAACTTGTCTCGCGTCTCGCGACAGTGCGCAATAAATGCCAAGATTTGTCTGCTGTCTTCAGCAACCACAGCAGCCACAGCAACAGTAACAACAAATCATCATGCATCAACGTTAGACTATTTGCTCAACTGTTTTTGCTCGCTACAGCTTCAGGGCAAAACATACACTTAAAGCCAATGACCAAAATGGCAAAAAAGAAAAAAAGAAGAAGCCAAACGAAAAGAAACGAAAATTTGCGCTAAAAATTACAATAAACGGAAAGCTGAGCTCCGGACGCCGCACTCCGTACGCCGTACTCCATACTACGAGCTCCGGACTCTTGGGGCAGAGCGGAAGGAGCTGCTGGCGCCGCCTGCTGCCACACGTTGACATTTCACGGCTGCTCCGTCTGCTGCGTCTGTGTCGGCATCGCAATTGTTTGGCTGTCAGCTTGCCTCCCGTTATTTGTTGCAATTTAAGTGACTTGGAATTGCAATTTATTGTTGCCTGTCGGATGCCCCAAACTTGGCCAAGCTCATTCCAATTTCACCAACAACAACAAATAAAAGAAAGAATATAAAGAGGAATGATAATGTCTAGCACGCCGAACTTTAAATGCTCTCAATAGCATATGAATCGTTTGAGACAAGTCTCTTGACTCGTGACAGATAGATTTGAAATCACAGGTTGATGGAATTATCAAAATAGAAACTAAGCCTTCGCATTCTCCTTTAATACTTACGTACTTGAAAACTCTAGTTCATTTCAAACCTCTAGAGAAAAAAGAGTCCCAGCTTACAACTAGTTCAAGTGACTTTTTATATGAATTATGATACAAGTCGAGGTATTTTTTGGCTACCTACTAGACTGCCTAGTTTCGTGGTCAGCTTGGACGTTACATATCACATGCCATACTGAGAGCACCCTCGGCGAGAATATGAAAAGTAAATAAGAGATTTTTCGTTGACACAGTTTGCGAGGGCAATACCCTGTATGTATACTTAAGGTTTTTCAGCTACATTAGCTAACAAACCAGGATGAACGAATGTTCTCTATAGTTCGCTGTGCAAAATTATGTCTAGCTAAAAATAAGCAATGATCCAATTTATAACTGTATACTTATATATTGTATATGTATATTATATATGTCTTTTATAATATCAAATTGAAAGAATGATATAAAATATAATGAGTCTTCTTCGCGCCAAGCAGTTGACTACGCCTTGAATCCACCTTTAGTCAATTCCTATAAGTTTGCAGGGTATTATAAGTATTGTAACTGATTTTCGCAACTCCTGCACTCAGCTTTGGCTGTACACAAAATATAAGAATTTAGTGTAATGTAGTTTTTATTGCATTTTCATGAGTGGAATGCGTAGCGCGGCATTAAATCTACATACTCGCATCTGTTCACTCGACTCGTGTGGGTTACGTTCACACGACAATATATTTTGGCTCAGGTATGCTCCTCCTGCCCATCCCGTTTCAAAAATATGAATTAGTAATTCCTTTTTCCGTGCGAATCTTTCACAATGTATTTTTAATATGCGCATCACAACTCAGCTGAGACAATATTTAGAGCAAGGCTGAGCAATCTAATGCTCTTTGTGTTAAATAACGGAATACTTAAAATATTTTGTAAACATAAATCTGCTGTCTTCTGGAAAAAAAAAAAAAAAAAAAATAAATATTAGTTCCTAGTCAATTCCCTTCGTGGTGAAACAGACAAACGAACTATGCACGAATTCAATCTACTAGGTTGTCCATATTCGATAGACCCATCTGGCAGCCCTATATCTTTTGATAGAGAAGGCGGTCATTTGAAAGTTATCATATTTAAAATGTGATGTCAACAAATCTTCTACAACCAAATGAAAAAAGTGTGTTTTTCTTTGACTAAGAAATAAGCAACCTTGTAGAGCTGCCAGATGGATCCAATATGGACAATAATGTAAACAAGTAAGAGTACTCAAGTTGCGTCTGTTCGACTAAAAGATCCCCTGAGCCCTGAAGAGATGATATTTAAATTATTTTACAAACAACACACGCACACACATTAGCAAGCACGCATAAGCACTCCCGCTGCAAGCGGCGCAGTTGACGCAGTGCAGCATGGACTATACTATGAGAACTAATTTCTTGCATAAAGGGACTATCTATGCCATGTCATCATTCGCTATCTCCATTAATATGGATACAAATATTTTACATAAATATTTATATTTTACTAAACAAATTTTCTGCTACACTTAGTAGTTAAGCTTCCATGTAGTTTCCCATTTAAATGGTCACAGATTATATAATGCTAATGTAAAGGTATGTTCAAATATTTACAAATGTTGCAGGAGGGATCCTGTAGACAGATCCAAATGATGACTGCTTTTACTACATCATCTCATTATTGCTTTAGTTTGCTCCTCTTATTGGCAGCATTATGTAGCATAATTTTACAAGCTGAACATCATGTTGTCTACTTTTAGGGCTAGTGGAATATTAATAGCTCCCATTGAGCAACACAGTTCCAGTTAGAATCGAATGTTAGAATGAATGAGTAAACTTTGATTTAATATGTTCGACTACTAGCTCAGACAAAGAGTTAAGCCTTAGAGCAAAATGAACTATGAAGTCTTAGATAAAACAAACTGCAACAGATGCCATTTTGTAGCAAAATGCAAAGCAAATATAATCTTTAAAATTCCGACCGAGTACAAAACCTTAAATTTGTATGTAGGCAAAAGAGCTCGTTTCCCATGGGTATTCACCTGTAAATCGAATAGGAATATAATTCACCTTACCAAATGTACTTCTACTATTCTTCAAAAGAAACTATAGACCATGGACTAAGTGGGGCTGGTGATAGCTATATATATTATATCTACATATATATAGATATATTTGTGGCAGTCGCATTGTGCTGCCTGAACTTTTTGACAGAGTCAAAATGTATTAAACAAAAGCAAACAGAGGCAGTGACAATGAATTGCTGCATCCAAATGGGTCGGTTCGCCTGCTTCTTTTTAAATTTTCATAAAACTTTTGCTCGTTTGCCGCTAATAAATTATTTTGCAGAAAGTTTGCACCGTAGGCGACACACCGATGTGGCGGCCACTAAGCTGTCCACAGAAGGGACCCAGCCTCCACGCCAACACCAACTCCAAAACCGACACCAACACCAACTCCGATTCCAACTTCGACACCAACTCCGAGTCTGTCTCTGACTATGACACGGATTCCAAATCCGACTACAAGTCCGAGTGCAGATTGCTCCAAGTATTAGTACATGGGTCGTACACTAACTGAACGACTATTATAACGCTCGTTTGCGCCTCTTTGTTGTCCTCGGCGTTTGTTATTCCTGTGTGTTCGCTTTGTTCATAAATAATTTGCGCCACAACTCAATTTCATGAGCGTAAATCACAGTGTGGTCACTTGGTACTCTCCATTGGATTGGACTCGGGCTCTGGCTCTGACTGTTTTACTTTAGCCATTGGTTTGTGGGGGGCTTTGGGTCCGTGGCCCGTGGCCTGTGGCCCGTACCCGACTCCGCTTTTTGACTGTCAATGCTGTTTATTGTTTCACTTCTTCTTTTCAAATAATTTTTCAACTTTTTCTATTTTTTGGTTCGTTGTTAGTGGCCATTTATCATACAATTCTTTATTTATGTCTGCCCACAGAGCCAACAACAAGCTATAAGTTCCCAGCTCTCAGCTCTAAACTTCTTTGTGTGCCGCAAAACTTTTTTGCCAAGCGCCTTGAGGGAGTCCAACCGAATCAAGCGAACAAAAGGGAGGCCCACTGATAGTCCGGGGCTCGCTTTGTGCCTCTGTTGTTTGGCATGCGAGTGTTAAATCAACACAAAGTTCCGCCAACTTTTCAATTGGTTTGACAAATATAATGAAATTTACAACATCCCATCGAATATGGGTCGCCACGAGATGGCCAACAAAAAACACGAAAAACGCCCCAGTCGAGGCAAATAATGAACACAGGGACACAGCCAAATTGACACCAATCTATGCACTATAATCGTATGCTCGCCATATGAAGAAGTCACGAATAAAAACTTGTTACTTTGTTGAACTCAGTTGAACCCAGTCCATTTATACATAGTTATTTCAATTACAGCCATCAACTATGGGGTGCGAAGAGTGAGAGTGACAGTGGGCTTAGAGGCTGAAAGTTATGCAACACCAGCTCCCTACACGGTGTCTTTTTGTTGAGTAAGCTCTAAACGAAATTGTTTTGCAGCCAATGATGATACACTGATTCCCAATCGAAATTAAATAGACAATATAGATTTTTGAAGTTCTATCGTCCTCTTCCTAAAAAGCTATTGGGATTTATGCAAACGTAAGTAAAAAGCAGTTTGAGCTCCCTTTTTGCACTTTCATAAACACTCACTGGTTAAGCTTACTTTATGTACTGCAGTTGGATGTGATCGCCACACAGAAAATTATTCTGCATTAAATATCATTCATAATCTGCATTAAATAACATATCAAAAGATCCTCTGAACCGTTCGAGGAACACATATTTCAATAGATCTCTGCATTTTTTCTGTTTGCACCAGAATTTAATGCGTATCAGCGCTTGTATACCATTTCCACAAATAATATTGTAATTGAAATGAAATGTAACACCTTTGCTTGAGGAAAATAAGTCATTTAATGATTTTCATTCACACTCCTCTCAGTAGGGAAGAAATGCCATTTTTGGTGCATACATACATATTGTATATTTATATGATATACATATGTAAAAATAATTTAGACAGCAGTAATATTAAATAATCCATTTATTGAGTGTCCTTACAATATTCGATTATTTCGACTAAAAGCTGGAAGCACACTCCCACATTTATGTTGATCGAGCAGGAAAGTAGGAGACCCCGCCAAATACTAATCAGGATATAATGATTTTGTCGAACTGTATGTAACAGGCAGACCCCATAAAATATGTGCATAAGAATGTATTGTTGATTAGGGCGAAGAGCTAAATCTAGATCTGTCTGTCTGTCACTCCGCCCATCCGCCCGTCTATAAGAGCTAGAGGAATTCTTTGTTTCCAAACGATAACTAATCTCGTTTTGTATTATCGGTTGAAACGCTTATCGAATATAAGTTATATAATTATATCTCCTACATAATTTGAGCTTGAGTCTTCAAATCATATAGTATGTATGTAATGTAATGATCTACATATATGTATTTTAAAAAACTTTAATTTTAGTTATAAGCCATCCTCAACCCTCATATCGACCCCCCGTAAATGTGTTAAGAGCGTATTTCATATACGAGAGACTTGTGCTTTGACAAATGTACGCATATAAATGATATTGTCACGATTTAAAAGTTTTATAAAATAGTCCATCTACAAGGAAAGTTATTAAGTAATAATAAGAATTTATTAAGCAATTTAAGTTAATTAGAAGGAAAGGTCTAGCAGATGCCGTAGGCGAGCAGTCTCTGCATTGGCGCAAATCTGTTCACACAATCTATTATTTGTTTAGCTATGTACATACCTATTATTTTGTTTAGCTTCAAACTTAAAGTAATTGAGTCGACTAGATAAGAGAGTCTCAAAGCTAGTTAGAGTTTGAGTTCAATTGCCTTTCCGTTATACAGGTTAGATTCTAAGACCATATAAATGTAAATGCAAATGAGCCGAATGCATTTCTCATGATTCCCAGAAACGAGCTCACATCTTCCGCTATTTTCTATTGTTGTAATGCATTTAAGTACGCCAATCGATTGAATATTATTCAAAGTAAAACCCGTTTCTGAACGCACTCAGCTGTTGCATGATGTCATGTTCGAGTTTAGCGTTCGGTAGAAATGTAAGCACTAACCGCAATTATGCATTGCAATTGTGTCCCACTACGTAGAAGCAGATCCAGATTGCATTATCCCCTTTAAGACAAGTCTGTATAAAACTGCAAATAGGAAAATAGGAATATGATATTTTACATGTTTGCATTTAATATTCAGCCGGGAATATATCACTAAATACAGAATTATAAATAACTGGCAGTGAAAAGTTTTGATTCCAATTACTCATATTTTTCAGGGATCAAAATATGTGAGTGCTTGCAGAAAGAGGCTATACGAATGATAAATACTACAAATATATTAGATACTCGCCCGTCTAGTTATTGTAGCACCTAGAACTGCTATATAATGTATCGAATCTTGACTTAAAGTCTATCATATATCTTTGAGAATTTTTCCACATAATTATAATTCCTTTAAGCAATGCATCTATCCATAGAATTATAATATATTGTTTATATTTATATTAAGTTGCCCAAAAAAGTTGGTAGACCTTAATCTACAAATATTTCATCAGATAATATTATGCCACATATGAGAGCAGTACACACTTGAAGACCTTTCCTACATTTTTATCTAACAGTAAATTCAATGTAACATTATTTTAATTAGTAAAAGCCACTAAGTTATTTCAATTTGCAATTTGACTAAATATAAAATATTTAATAAAGATATAGATAGGCTATTTCGCAACTTAATTCTATATATATTTTTGGAGTAATTACAGCTTCTTTAGTGAGCTACGGCCGCTTATAGGGTCTGATTAGCATGCGAACATATCGCAAAGAGCCTTTGGGACCGGGCTGAATGTGATTCCACAGAATACCCTTAGAGTAGTCAATCTGCTTCCCATGCCTGGGCTGGAACGTGCCAAAGAGGTTACTGAAATAAAGCATACATGGGTCAGAGAAAAACATAAGCTTTTATGATGGAGCTACCTCTTAACACATTCGCTTCCATACCACCAGGCGCCCATGTGAATGGGAGCACAGTTCTGGCCGTTGTCGTCGTTGTCTTGATCGTAGGTGGTGAATTTTTTGCCGGCGTGATGCTGCAGCGCGTTGCCAGCATTGCCTTTGTAGGAGCCCAGTACATAGAGGAGATACTTCTCGGCCTCGCTGCCAATGCTAAACTGATCATAGTTGGCGAAGTACTCACCCATCTCATTCTTCATTATGATGAGCAGCTCTTGGGTATCGCTGTTGGTCAGCCGGTAGAGTTTCTCCAAGCCAATAAAGAACTCAGAGTTCAGCGAGCCAAAGCCCGTCTTATATGTATCCCACACCCTATAGAAGTTCTCGCTGCCATCGAAGCGATAGGCGACCACCAGCCAGCCACCGCCATTCTTCTCCTGATCACAGCTAACATAGAACGGCTCCATATCCGATGAGATTCGGATCCGCACCAGGCCATGCTTCTGGCCAATACAATTGCGAGGCGTGTCGTCGACTTTACATGTCGCACTTGGTTCCACAGGCTGGAATAGCTGCCTAACGAGAGACTGTCAATTATTATTCGCATCTGTACTTTTAGAGCTACTACTGAAACCCAGAACTCATTGAAAGTGGGAAATCAGAGTACATTCGTTTTGTTAAATGGATATAAGAGGCAGAAAATGTGACAGACGCCATAAGATATATATACATATATGTATTATATTCTTGCACAGAGTACACAATCGATTTATCCTTGTCTGTGTGTCGTTCTGTCTGCAAGTCTCCGACGTTTTTATTATATTATATTAAACCCTGATTCTCGATTTGTCTGGTATAAAATTCGAAACTGTTATAGAACTAGTTGATTAACTTACATCCGCGACTGTATGGGCTGCTTTGGCGCTTGGCTCTTGTACTCATCGATGAGCTGCTGCACTTCGGTGAGATCCGCGTGCAGAGATTGCAGCTCGGCGGTCATATAGTGAACTCTGAATGAAATCAACTGTTAAATAGGCACGCCCCACGCTTAAGCCTGACTTACCGCACCATCAGGGCATCGAGCACGACTGCCGGACAGCCGAGTGTGTGCTGCAAAATATAGAATTTCGAAGCATAAGTTCTTCCAAATGAAGTAAAATTGAAGTTAGCATACATTGCGAAAGGGCTGCGTCGAGTCCACCATGATATTTGTTACCAAGTTTCCGGGTAGCGTCGTCGAGGGGGTGCTCAGGCAGGTTAATGCAGTGACCAGGGCTTCCAGAGTCATGCTGCCAGCTGATATAAAGCTGCGCTCTCCGCACGGTCTCGGACTATTGAATTTAATGTGCACGCCAGTAGCTCTGACAGCCAACTGCGACGTAATCGACCCTCAACGAGTGCGCGATTCACAGACTAGTTACGAGCCGCATAAGCTCAAACTCGACTAACTAACTGATAAACTAGTTACGCCACCGACTGCATATAATAGAATACTCGATTGAAATACGCCCGTGTACACCTGTGTATAAAGTAATGGTAATGTATCCGATGACCTCTGTTGTTGCCTCTGGAGAAATCGCTACTCTAACAGATTCAGTGACGAGAACCTCCAGCTTAGTATACTTGTGCATCTGAGCCGGGGCGCAATGTCGCAAATGCTACAGCTGGATGCGCTGGTCACAATGCTGGCCTGCCTAACAACAACCCAAACTAATGTGACCGATCAGGCGTTGCCTCCAGACAATGCGGTGAGTCAATTACAAACATAGGAATTCTGTACAGTTCAAGTTTAAGTGTTTTGAATATATGTAGATTCGTATGTATCTCACACAATTTTGATTTTTTGTTATATTTTTACCGGGCCAAATTCCACTACTTCCCTACAGATTTGCAAAATGCGTATGTTATATAGATTTACAATAAACATACGAATGTCATTTTTACATTACGAAAGTTCATCTACAAGAAGAGCACAAGCATAGCTCAAATTGCAGCAGAGATTCAGACACTGTGTCAACTGCGCAGTTAGCAGAGCGCGTGGTTATTTATTTGTATGCAGAAAAGAGGCGAAGAATTATTAGAATATCTGATTAGGGGATCTTGTTATCGACCAGTTTCTACTAGAGTGCTTTAATACTTGTTTTATTATATTTATATATTTATATTTAGTTTGACAGTTAGATGTAGAAGATGATTCTCGTTATGAGATCTAATCGATAACAAACTAATGGAAGTAGTTATCGATTTTGGGAAATGAGCTCGATATGCGCGAGATATATACGGAACAAATATGTCAAATCTCTAGCTCTTATATCTTGTTAGATCCGCGATACGGGGGAACGGTCACAGACAGAAAAACAGATCTAAATTGCCTTGGCCCGTCGCCCTGACCAGTATATACATATATAATATACTATATTCGGTCTGCCACGTCTATTTTTGCCTGTTACTTACATTTAACAAAACCATTGAAAATGGGTTCAGATTGGACAGGGCTCAGGGGGTCTCCTAGTCTCCCCGACTAAGGAACTGCTTTTAATCGTACAGCTTGTTGCATATCGCTTACAGACATCAAGTAGCTGTCCTCTTGCAACGATTAGCAATCTGAACACAAAAATCCATTCGCTGTCCGAGGATTTAGCCATAGCCAGGGAGAAAATGGGCATCCTGCAGGAGCAACTGGTGGATCTGCGACGCTGGGGCAGCCCCAACAGTGGTGCCTCTGCAGCACCGCTGGATAAGACCCTTAGCACACGCATGTAAGTTAATCCGATTGACAGACATGTTTACCTTTATTAGGAAACATCTCACACTTAATTCTAGTCTTGATGTGCAGCCACAGATGCAGGTGGACACAGCAGATACGCCCCAGAACTGCTTGAAGCAGAAGCACGGCGTAGTTCGGATTCGACTGCAGGCCAATATGGAACCGTTCTTTGTGTACTGCGATCAGAAGACTCGGGGTGGCGGCTGGACTGTTGTGGTCAATCGTATCGATGGCACCGAGAACTTCAAGCGCGATTGGGGCGACTACAAGATCGGCTTCGGGTCTCTCATGACCGAATTTTTTATTGGCCTTGAGAAGCTGCACCACATCACCAGCAGCGAAGACAATGAGCTGCTCGTCATACTCGAAAACCGAAAGCAGGAGCAGTGCTATGCACTTTATGATCATTTCAGCATTGGCAGCGAATCGGAGCAGTATAGCCTGAATGTGCTAGGCACATATCAGGGAGACGCCTCGGATGCGCTGCGCCAGCACTTGGGCAAGAAGTTCAGCACCAAGGACAGAGACAATGATGAGAGCGGTGCCAACTGTGCAGTTCAGCAGTCGGCCGCCTTTTGGTATAGCAATGTCTGCACTCTGAGGTAGGTTGACTTCAATCGAATGAGCTCAGGACTCAAATGTCTTCAATGTATTCCACAGCAATCCGTTCGGCGTATATCAGCCCCCACTCAATCGGGATGTAGATGGCTATCAGGGCATATTGTGGCACGGCTTTCTGGATGGCCCCAAGGGCTCGCTGAAAAAATTACGCATGCTTGTGCGTCCACGTTCCAGCAGCGGCTAAAAATATTTTTCATTGCCATATCTTCGCCCTACAACATATAAATAAACACAATCAATCCTTTATTTTTGGCAGAACACAAATCCCAAAAAATGATATTATCATAAATATATATATGTATAAAAAAAAAAAAAAAATAATAATAATAATAATAATATTATAGTATAAATTCTCTAGTAAAACCTTAAACTTTAGCCAAACAAATGGATAACAAGAGAAGCGTGACTGGGCTCTAGTATATAATAGACAATATCCGAATTATTAGTTTAGCTAGCTCCCGTAGAGCTGAAGCATTAATAAAGCATCTAGACTTCATTTTCCTTAAGTGCCTCCTCAGTAGTCGTTGTCGTGCGCATGGTCGTCGTGGTGGTGGGATCTTCGTATCCTTTGACTACCAAGGCATCGCCAAAGACGGGCTTGAAGAACAGAACGAAGCGTGAGTAACGACGTGCCGAGTTCTTGAAAAGAAATAGTTAAAAGTAAATAAAAAAGAAAATTATACACATATTTTTAAGTATGACTCAAGCTTTTTCAAATCTTAGATAAACAAATACATGTAACGGCGCTCTAGTCGAGACTGGACTACTAGATCCCCCGAAACCCTCAAATAGCCGATATTTCCAACCATTATGAGTTTACATATGTGCATAGAAACACAAACACACACACACATGCACAATCTGTGTGTTATATAATGTGTTATATATTTAATTATTTCTAAATATTAGGTATATCTCATTTTATGTTTTATATTTTGTATAAGTATTTCATACTTTTAGTTTTCGGTTTTCGTAAAACCCACAACTAAACCTCATGTCCACATAGGGATTTAATTAGTATCTGTACTGAGTTTACAATTCCATGTCCATAGTTTTCTAATTTCTTACATAAATTAAAAAAAAATACATGTACATATATATATTTATTTATACTTACCATTATAAGGCGAGAAAAGGCTTGAGATACTTGGGTGACCGTCCGGAAAGATTTGGTGAACAAGTCGTCGGGCAGCTCGAATGAGACGTTGTTGCGATCCAGTTCCGGCGCGTCGCTTAGATCTTTGCCACCGGCGCGGGCTCGTCGTTTGGTCTGGTCGAGCCGAAGCAGCGAAACGAGATCGAAAAGAGAAGAAGAAGAAAGAGAGAGGATTGTGAGTGAGCCGACTTATCAAGGCATGCGACATATTAAACATAATGAAGACAAGGCCAAGGCTATCACTGTGTCGCCCCCAGGGTTGCATTGAAAAAATCGAGTTTTGGTTTCGGTTGCCTTTGATTTTTCTTTTCATTTTTTGTTTTTTCTTTTTTTTTAATGTCTTGCTGATACATATGTAAAAATCAAGTGTTTAATTTATCGTTTTATTTAGTCGAACGTTACATTAATATATATGTATATATATATATGCGCCAATATTTACAAACATGAGTACAATGCATAAAATAAACTTAGATATTGCCCTGACGACAAACAATCGGAAGCGTTAACAAAATTTCAAACTTATGTCTAAACTACAACGACAAGAGAAAAAAAAATCGTACAGAATTGATATGTCAATGAAAGAGTGCGAGCATCAGAGGAAGACTTAGGACAGATCACTCCTCCAGAGTGTGTGTGTGTGTGATTTACATAAATTAGAAAACCTCAATGCAGAGCGGACAAACGAACGATCCAGATCAGGTTATCCAATCAGCTGGCCAACAAGTTAGCCAGGTAGCCAGTGAGATAATTGCTCTAATAGCCCGCCTCATCGGAGTCGGGGGCCGGTGTTGTGACGCCAGCTATGCCATTGGCACCACCCGACGACCCCTGCAGAATGGGTCCCGAAAAGCTCAAGAACTTGGACACGACGTTGCCGAGGCCGGCGTTGGGATTGCCATTGCCTGACGAGGAACCGCTGAACGCAGTTATGGTCGTCAATACGCCGGTCGTCAGATCGTTGGCAATGTTGCCGATGGAGCGTATCTTTGGCGACACCACTGCGGTGATCAGAGTCTGGAAGTCCTTGATTGGCACCGGCGACTTAATGTCCCACTGCTTATTCTTCTCGATATTCGAGCGATCCAGCTGCTCAATCACGCGGGTCTTTGTATCTAGAAAGTTATCGATCTTCTGCAATGGCATGTGGTTGGGAGCAAACATTAATGGATCAATGAATGGCAACGCATCAAATGGCACTACTTACACCGAACACAAATCCGAGCACGGCATTTTTCGCCTCAAATGTCGCATCGGGCAGTTTTCTTTTGTTGCGCTCGAGCTCGCCACCGCCTAACACCTCCTAGAATAGAATTATATAAGAGAGAGAGAACAGACACTAAAGAGTTTGGCTTGATGGCAATCGATTCTTCGCTTTGCCAAAGTAAAGCTGGCAGCTGCTGAGAATGCACCCTACCCTCCCAAGGCTGGGCCAGAATTCGTGGAGCTTTCACTCTTGTATTGTTCAATATATATTTTGGAGTTCTATATATCGCATCGCATCATTCCTAAGCTTAATGCGCTTATACCCAACTCAGCTGCACAAGTCAATATAGCCTCGTGTACATGTGTGAGCGTGTATGTCAATGACTCAAATAGTGAATCACAAATCTGGTTAGACTTGAACTAATTACGCGCCTGCAAGAAAACCAATTGAAACACATGCATACATGTGATTAAACACACACACACACACACAATGACCCGTCTAAACCACTTACGTCTATTCTTAGACCTTACTCTATTGGTATTGGCGTTGACTGGGCTTTGACATCGAGGCAACATTTCGGCATTCAATATAATTATGCTTGTCCATGCTTAAAATTCACAGCGTCATTGGCAACAAAACGCGAAACACTCAATATGTATGCACTTCTCGCATGGGCCCAGCTCCAAATGGACTCATTTCTAAACAAGACGCATGCGCCCGAACCGCCCAAAGTCAAACTATTGTTGCTGTTGTTGTAGTCGCTGTTGTTGTTGCACAATTAGTTTATAGTGCATTTGAATGTAGAAGCGAACAGGTAATTAAGCCGTCGAGCTGATGATGTTGGCTTTGTGAATTGCTAAAACAATAGATAGCAGTGGGGCCCTCATAAGGAGTAAACAGCTGAGACTCGATGTCAGAAATGATGAATGCATATTTACTTATGCCTAAATATCAACTGAGAGCTACAGCTTAAAATATCAATTGATGAATGAACTGTTTTTAAATATATCTAGCAATCCCATACGAGATACATATGCTCATCTCTAACATTTCACCATTATATTGAAGATTTCGTTATTATTCATAATGGATTTACAAATTAGCTGGCATTAAGCAAATATTCGCATTATGCTGTAAATTATTTAAACACAATTAACAGCGTTGGGTGTTGGGTTTAGTCGACTACGAAATACCCAGCCGTAATGGCTGTATTATGAATACAACTTATCGATTAATTTCTGCAATGTCTGTGCACAGAAGCGAAGTATTGAACATCAGTAAATATCAAAATGTGTTTCTTCATCTTCTACATAAGATATAAGAGTCTCTGAAAATGAGTTCGGATTCTTAGAACTTACAAATGTGATATGTTCAAATCGAGCTCAACATACTTCTATTCTATATACAGGCACGTGAAAGAAGTTTTCTAACAGCTTGCGTGGTTGTTTCTAGTCGGGCACTGCCTATTGTAAGGCTCTTCTCGAAAATCATGTTATTCATGTTGGCGTAGGTCGTGCCGTAATACATATACATATCTATATATATATGTATATTTATATACATATGTATATCGCATTTACGCAAGCTTTCGTTTTCGGTTCAAGGTCACAGATAATTGGATGATAATTGGATTATGCAGCTGTCTGCGACTGTGCGTAGATCAGATAAAAAACGGATCGGATCGGGGATCGGGGATCAGATGGAGTGGACTGAGTACAACTATGGCGGAAAGACAGTGCAAGCTGCGACGTCAGTCGACCACAAAATTAGCAAGTGCTCAGCTGCAGCTTACACAACAACAACAACAACAACAGCAACAGTAATAGCAACAAAATAACAAAGCAAAAGGCGCAACAAAGGGGCTTTGCAAGTGACTTTTACGCCTCAGTAGCAACTGCAGCAGCAACAGCAACAGCAACAGCAACATCACTGCAACTGCAACAGATGGTGGGGCTAAGGAGCCAACAGCAACAAGTTTTGCCCCTCTCGTGACACAGTCGCTGCTCATGGCGCTGTTTGCTTCCTAGTTTACTGTTTGCTGGTGGCGTTTGGTCTGTGGTGTTTACTTTACCTCTGCATTGATGGGGTTCAGATCGGCGGGCTCGCTGCCATCCTGCACTTCGAGCAGCGCCTCGGCGGGCGCCGATGTTGTCAGCTGTGTTATGGCCAGCAGCAGCAGCGCCATCATGCAACTCGTGATAAACTGCATTTTCCTTGAGCGTTGGTCTTGTTATCCTCTTGCGCTTTCAGATCTAACAAAACAGAAACAAATGAAATGAAAAAAAAAGCAGAAAAAGCAAAAGTTAAATAACATTCAGAGAGATATTCGTGTTTATTTGCAGGCGTAACACAGGGCGCATGCGCAATGTCGATGATGTTAGCGACCTTCGGCCGTGGGGGGCCCTCGAAAATGCTTTACACCTCTTACATACATATTATGTGCACAGACACACGCACACCCACACACACACACACACACATATGCGTATACTCTACACGATATGGGCACGCACCAACTGAATTGTAGTAACTGAACTCTCCGCTAGCCACAATTGGTATGCAAACTGAAAAGCAAGCGAGGCGACGAAACAGCGACTACACACAGGCAAAACTTTTGGGAGCAGCTGCCGCAGATATGCGATACTAGCACGTTCACTAACTTTAAGCAAATGACTGCAGACGAAAGTTACTTCAATGATTTAGCAGTGGCCAAAAATCGGTTACACAGCCAAAGCGCAGTCGTCGAAGTCGAAGTCGAAGCTTTTGCAGTCGACGTCGGCGTCCGCATAGACCTCATTTGGCCAACAGCCAAAAAATACAAACAACTCAAATACATTCGCTTCTCGACGTCTGTCTCCCTCTCTCTCTCTACCTCTTTCTCTCTCTCGATCATACACACAAGTGCACATGCGCGCATGTATTGCGTGTGCAGTACGTACATATGTTATATGTGAATGTGAATGTGGATGTGGAAGACTGAGAAAACCGAATTGAATTTTATTGCGCGCGCGCGCGCTCGCATAGGCGTCAATGGTTCAGCAAACGGGGAATATCAGTATTCAAGGCGGCGTCGGCGGCGACTACGCCAGCGTCAGCGTCAACGTCAACGTCAGCGTCACCGTCAACGACAGCGCCGATGTTGGCGCCGCCGTTGCCGATGGCAGCCGCACTGAAGCTGCGAACACGTTTTGAGCGAAAACTTTAACAAAACAGCTCAATAAAGTGCAAAAGTTGTAATGAACAGGCAGCAGCAGCTGCTGCTGCAACAGCAACAACAACAACAGCCACAACAGCAGCAACAACTTGAAAGGCTCAAAAACCTCTTTAATTTGTTGCAGTTGTAATTGTTCGTTTGCTAGTTTTTTTTTTTGTTTTTTTTTTTTTTTGCATTTTGTATTTTTGCAATGCTCTTTTAATTTGAACTTTTGGATTTTAATTAAAATACAAACTGCCCATACATACATACGTATATAATTACATAAATAAATACATACACATGTACGTATGCGCAATCAATTTTTTTTTTTTTTTCCCTCCATTCTTTGGCCAAGCGTAGACGATGGTTCCATAGATCGGACTGCACTTCACTTGGCTTTATGCAGAAACAGCTCGGAGAGCGAAAAGGAAAATGCTCATAAGATCTGAAGAATCGTATGTTTAATTTGCATAATTGTATATACCCATAAAAATGGCCATAAAAATGTTTTTGAATAATAAGTGAACCCCGACCCCATTTTAAATATATGTACATATGTATATGTTAAATTTGCGTGCTTATAGCCAGAATAACAAGCCAAGTCAATTAAGTCGTGCCTGCCTCGTCTTCTCTTGAAAATAGTGCTTGGCGATGGTGTATGAAATATGAATAAACTTATCTATTATTTGATTACTTATCCCTCACATTAAGTCAAATCTTTTCATGACATCCATTCCTTAAAATTTTTTTAATCTGATTTATGGTTATGTATGAAAATACTAATTTGTTTACTTAATTTTAGTTAATTTGCATGTTAACATTTTACAATTAACATATTTATTATTAATACATTTGTTTAATTTTTTCATAAAATATTTTTTTTTCCTCGTTCCATTTAAATTGCATCTAACTACTTTAATACAAAATAATGTATATTATTTAATTTATAGCTTTTCATTTTGGTCACATGTTTTATTTTATTTATTAATTTTATTAACAATTTATTTGACAGTAATTTAAATTTAATTGTTAATGATTTCTGTTAATTGTTAATGATAATTTTATTTTATTTATATTTCAGTTATAAATCTTTCTGTGAAGCAGTATAATTGATTTTGAAATAAAAATAAAGATTTGAATGAGCAGAAGGAAGATACTTGTTTGATCACCAAAGTTTTTATTTCTTTAAAAAATCCATTATAAAATATGGCAAGATAATTTTTGAGACTACTCTGTAAAACTGTAGTAAATTCTGTAAGCAAGTCGTTTTGAGCACTCTTGTCGCATCTCTTCGCCTTTCGCGATCAACGTGTGAGTATTCACTGCATTTGTGCTGCAGATGACCTTAATTTGACTTCGATATGCTGAGCAGTGTCAACAGACTTTCGCTTGAGTGGACAGCAAATATACATTATTTGTTTTCTATTAGTGACTATATTCCCAAGTAAAAAATTAATAAATAAATAAATAAATTACAGATGAATTGGAACTGACTTAAATTGAAGATAACGCAAGTTTTACGAATGGATATGCCGTTTTAATGAATCTTGAATCAGGGCTTAAATTTAAATTGCAAAATTAATTTGGAATACCTCAATATGCAAAATATTTGCATTTTATACCTTAAAGTTATATTTAAGTTTATTTATTAATAAAAAGCTAAAACCTGAATGCCAGCTGACAGTCGAAGAAACCAATATACCCTTTCTTTTGATTTCGTAAGCGAAGCCAAAGACGACAGACGGCAGACTGCAGATGGCAGACAAAAGATAAAGCAAAAATGATGCGAACTGTTGGTAAAAAACCCCAGCAAGTGTCATCGTTTGTAGGTCGCAAGGTCGAACCAGTTGAGAGAGCAGCCAGCTAGCTGTATTCACAATTCAATGTCGATGTCGATGTCGATTCCGATGTCGAAGTCGATGTCGATGTCGATGTCATAGTCAAAGAATCTGTGCTATGTCCTACAGATCGAGCTGTGTGTTTTTCTAGTGAGTCAAGACGTATTACATATATATATACATACTTTACTTTGTAAATTGTAAGACCTAGCAGATAAGACAAGTTTAGATTGCTTACAGCCGCCAACCCACCAAACTAGTCGATTGTATTGACATTCAAGCTTTGCCAACTGGCCGAAAACTTGTTTAGATCTTTAGGTATCAGTCAACACAATATTCAAAATATATCCATATCGATTACAGCCACAGCTCAAATGAGAACATCTATGGCCAATATACATATGACAATATTTAAAGACTACAACTGATTAAATGGATGGGCAAGTGTTTTCTCTGAAATTCTCATAAGCAACTGACCAATATGTTCTTCAAGCACTTTGATTATATTCCATGCTTATAACTAATTCTTAGCAAATGAGCAGGATAATCGATAAATTGATATTGTTTTCCCAGTATTAAGTCGGAGTCTTTAAATTTACTGTGTATATACATTTAGTACATTATTACATTACGTTCTAAATGTTTCATTAGGATTGTATGTCTACAAACAAAATTATTTAACAAATAAAATCTCATAGTATTATCCACACTGCAGCGCAGCCCAAGCGCAGTCGCTGCTTACTGCGCAGTTAGCAGAGTGCGGGCTTATGCGTGCGTGTGGATGCATGTGTATGTATGTGTGCATAAAACAAGTGCGGAATGATTAGAATTTCAGATGGAGGGTTCAGGGTACCTCCTAGTCGAGCAGTCTCGACTAGAGCCTTCTTACTTGTTTACATTTGTCTTTTCGATTCAGTCATTGCCAGCCAGAAATACAAATAGTTTTTACAATCTTTTTTTTTCACTTCTTAGTCCTTTCGAATGTGTCAATGGGTTAATGTGCGCTGTGTGAAAATTGAAAATGGCTGTCAGTCAGTCGGGTAGCTCAATTATGAGGAATGGCCATAACAAGGTGCTACGCAAGTTAGTTGGCCATCCGCGCTAATGTTGTTTAGTAATTCGTGCTTGCAACTGGGTGTTGTTGGCTGTTGTTGTTGCCTGTTGCCATTGGTGTTGACGACTTGCAAATGGGCTCGAACACGGGCTGCACGACGCTTGTAATACGTTTTAGCTGTGTTTTATTTGGTATACATTTGATGTAGTCGACTTAACGCATCTGCACACCTGTCATAGCGACTCGTTTTGGGGTATTTGACATGGTCAAGACCCCGACGGCGCTAGCAGTTTTAACTGCTGCAACGGCGCGACGTTGTTTTTTAATGCTTACATCGACATTTCACCGGCTGACACATTAACAATAAAAAATGAAACAACAAAAACAAACATAATTGCGATGCGGCTGATAAGCGCGTCCTTGCTCACTTGGCCCGGCTTTAATAGATGCGTTATGCGTGCGCCAAAAGTTCATTGCGCAAATGCAAAACGCTCGATGGGTCACTTGTATAATAAATTCACAAGTCTCTACATGTGTGTGCGAGTGTGTGTGTATGTGTGTGTATGTGTGTGTGTGTGTGACGAATGCATATGCATGTTGCCAGTCATCTGCCATAGACATTTTAGGGACCCAGTTATGGAGCATTTAATGTGTAGTAGCTGCAACTCCAACTTGTTCTCCATTCGCTCGTCAACAACCATAATTTGGCATTGCCCAATGCGCAAGTCTCTGCTCGTTGTTGGTTGTCGGTTGTTGACGTCGCGTCGTTCAAAACGATTGTCATTATACATTATTCAGTTGTTTATTAATGTCACATGCTCTCAAGTTCTTTAATGCATTGCGTTATACAAAATACTCTGTTTTGGACGGATCAGGGCTGCTGCAGCGCATAGATCATAATTATCTAAAACAGGTCTTGGTTTATATTTTAGAAAACACATTACTGAAATTGGGCAATAGCCATAGACTGCAGACATATTTGGGGCTTTTGCAGAACTCTACAGATTCATATTATAGAGAAGCTTTAAATTTCTTGCAACTGAAGCTGAAGTTAAAGAACTAGCAAGTTTTGCATAGAATGACGTAAGCTTGCATACATATGTGGTCTATACTCTACATAAGTTCAATCCCATATGTAAAGCATTACCCCAACTCTTTAGCATCAAAATCAAAATATATTAAATAATACAATTTTCTTGAAGTTTATTTTTATTTGTTTTAATGAAGTTTTTCATTCAAAATGGTAATGGTCCTAATTGATTTTGATTTCTCCTTTCTCATATTCTTTTAGCGCGTCACTTCAAGTTAGTTTTCATCTTATATTCACTGTAAGTATTAAGAAATATATAAACCAATTTCATATACTATCTATTTGGGTATCAAATTGATGAAGCTAATAACTTTCTGAGCACTTGGTAAAGAACTAACATATTTAAATCGTTTCCTTTGCTTTTAACCTCTCCCATCAAATCGACTTAAGACTTTAAAGTCGTATTACTTTCATGCCCTGTATCTCTTCAAGGATATCTGATATTCGCTGTGCCCAGCATAATCGCTGGTTCTTGTCGCATGAACAATGTGTGCAAATTATGATAGTTAAATCCAAGTCGAGGTCTCTCAGCTGAAGTACTCTTACGGGCTACGCGATGTTGTTGCTGCACTTCTAGCCATTTTGTTCGACTTATTAGTGCAAGCCATGGAGCTGCCGTTTAGAGCAGGCCAAACTTGATCTACGTACGGCAGAAGCCAATGCCAAGCTCTGTTCTGGCCTCTCGACGTATTCTTATCAAGAATATAGACACTCTCAAAGCGAATCAAAGTTCAAGCTTATGAGTGCAGTGTGTACAAATAAGGCGAACAGCTCTTCAACTCAATCTTATCATGCTACAGTTGGCAGCCAAAGTAATTGCAACATTCTTCTTAACTCGAATGGGCGTGGCAACCACTTGCAAAAAAAAAAGATTGTCTTTTTTTTATGTTTTTGTAGATTATAATGATTTGTTTTGTATTTTAGAGGAATTCAAAGGTTAATTCTTAGTATACATACGTGGCTGGAGCTGAATTCTCGATGCCGACTAATCGTGTCTCGTGCATTAAGCTCGTTTGCGGCTCAACAATTACAACTGGTCAGCAAGTCAGCTTATAAAATGTGTATTTATATGTACATAAGTTATTTGTTAGTGCGCGAGTCCGAGCGCTGTAGTTAAGCGGGCGTGCCAGCCTTGTTTGGATAATTATTAATTTAATATAAATAACTCTTTGAAGGTTGTCTCGAGCGAGCCGGGCTGCGACTAAATTCGCTTGATATAATTACAGAATCAAACAAAATATTTGCATGCATTTGCAATCAAAACTGATCTGGGATGAATAGAGTGAGGCTCACAAGCATTAGTCATTAGTCCAGGAATATCATACAGTATAAGTGTGTGAGTACCAACTCGTATGCAAAATATTCAAGTATTGCTTTTCAATATCCATAGGGATTCTGAACAACTAACAGTCATTATAATATATTGTAATAGATATATCAACATAGAATGCTAACATATGTATAGCTTTAACATAGCCAAGAGGCATTCAAAGAACTGACACAATCATGGCAATTTGATCACACTTATGTGTCTGCATTACGCTCAATATCCTTGTTTACATATGAAAGCCGTCGACCGGTTTGGCCATTGTGAATGAGCTCAGCCCATTAAAAGTGTCGCTGAGGCACTTAATGCGCCCAAGGTCGCTGTCGACTGTTCGCCCTGAAGGCAATCTTAATTACAACCGAAGCTTCAATGCGTACGCAACCAGAAGAGCCTGTCATTGAGCAACTGTGACAAGCTGAAGACAACTCGCACGTTGTCACTGCTCTGCGGCGGACACTCCCAAGTGACTGCCGGCTGACAGCCGGATCAGATCTGATTTGAGGAGGGCCACCTGTTCTCAGACCAGCCCTATTAACACTTGGTCAAAAATAGAATTTCTCAGACAGCACTTCAAGCAGCCGTTAATTGCATTCACACAGCATCAGCATCGGCAGCAACAACAACAAGTGCTAGCATCAGAATCTGCAGCTGCGATTACTTCTACTCGTCTCCTTGAAGCTTGGCACAAACAATTCCCGGACTTTGCTGCCGTTGTTCAATGTCACCTTGCATTTCTCTGCCTTCTTGTCATGGCGCAATCTGTGTCTGTGGCTGACCAACTCGTCATTACTGCATGCCACAGTTCATTTGGCCTGCAAATCCTTTAATGACTTTTAATATTACTTTTAGACATCACATTTAGCTAAGATCTTCTGCTCGGTATGTCGGAAATAAAAAATAGATTGTTCTAGACATTATAGTTGCTATAACCTGAACCATTTAAAAATTTAAATATTGATTTTGTAAAAATGCACTGCACAGGTAAGAAGAGGCGTGGTTCGTATCAACCCAAAGATATTATAAATTTTACATTCATTTACCTGTGCATATTACGCGGTAATAATTATTAGAATATATAATAATTATAAATTTTTATCTAATATCGATAACAATCGATAATTTCATTTTGGTATTTAAGTTTAACTCTTTTAAAGCGAAATATTGAGATTTCAAATTTTAAATACAGGTTCCCATAATCATTACACAGAATTTGAATGAATATATATACTTAGGATACATCCTTAAAATAAATATGAATTGTAATGCTAACCATAAATATTGAATTCATTTTAACAAATTAACTAATGTCTAAGATATTATACCGGGATTTTCGATTTTAAGAAATAGGATCCCGTCTCGACATTTAAATAGTTATATACATACATATAAGGCCTTAAAACGGAGAGCGTAGCCAGAATATTATCCCATAGTAAGAATATCAATTGAAATTGCCCTTAACCCTATGGGCCGGGATAACAAAATTAAATTGACTAAATTATAGTTCGCGCCGTCGGGCGTTTAATAAATGACGCACAATCATTATGTAAAGGCAAGCTTAATAAATTTACATAATGCGAAAACAAAACCAGAAAAGAAAAGAAACGAAATGAAACAAACGAAAAGAAATAAAGAGATGAGAAAACCCATAAACAGCAAATATAATAAATAACAGACGAATGTGTTGATGTAAAAACAAAGGCTGAAGCGCATTGTTTTATTGCCAATTTGATAAGTTTTTCAGTTGCCCAAACTTTGATTTGCCCAACCAATTTGGGGGCACTGAAAAACAAAGCTCTGTGCGAGAAATGAGAGTATTCATTACGAAAATAAAGCCATCAAATGTGTTAAAACGGTCAATAAACTTATTGACCGACTTATGCTTATGATGCACACAGAGTCACACACACGCACGCATACACACACACACACACACACACGCACACACACAGACATATACGGGCAAGCTGAGATACCTGTATAGCAACGCCCCCTCGCTAGTTTGCCTTCAACGCGGGCAGATTGTGCTCCACTTTCATGGCATTTACTTTCGCTTTTATAAGCCGCACACACACTCACATATGTGTGCGTGTATGTGTGAATACTAATCGCCTCTATACGAGGCTTTGTTATTGTTCAAACTATGTCGATGCTTCTGCTGCTCTGCTGCAGCTGCTGCTCTGCGGTTTATCTTGATTTAAGCCATCGCAATCGAGCCCAGTCAACCCGATGAACGGTCCAAACGCACAGTTTCTTAACGACCTTGAGACTGTTACCGGTTTCTTTGGCCCAGCATAAGCACTGCTCAGACCAGTGTGCGTGTGTGTGTGTGAGTATAATTATGTATGCCTACATGCGTGTATGTGTGTGTGTGTGACTGTGACTATCTTTGGCAGCATCGTTTGATTTCACGCTCATCTCCACCTCTCTAATATGGCATGGGTTGCCACAAGTTAAGATCATTTGGAATAGTTTTAGGTTTAAATTGAAGTATTTACCTATTGCATTTGCAGCGAGAGATCTTTGGCCGGCTTTGCGCGGATTTCACCATCGCTGCACCTTCCAATTCCGCCCGCACTACCTTGAGACTTGAGGCAAACCCATAGTCAGCAACAAAGACTTCTTGAGTTTCGAGTCTAGTATTCGAAGTTTGTATGAATATGTATCGAGCAATATTAAATATGATACATACGAATTGCACTACCTATACATAGCCGGTGTTGCCTCGGGTAATTAACCTTTGGTAGTTCCGTTCAGTCTACCGTTGCTATGGGGTAAATTCAGTTGCAGTGACCATCTCTGGCACACGTATGTAAATGAAAGTCGAGCCGTGTTTTGTTTGCTTTAGCTATTGGCTGGGTCCAGCTGGATATTGATTTGGGCTGTTTCAACAGATGTATGATTTATTAATAAGGCTATGCTAATCGGAGCTGTCAGGCGCATATACACAGCCACTCTCTAATACACACAGTTGTTTCATATATATTGTTTTTATTATAGCTTTTAGCCATGGTTAACTGAGTATGCATGTGTGTATGTGTGTGTGTGAGTGTATATTAAAATTAATTTTAACATTCGCTGCGTGTTGCAATGCGATGAAAGCGTCATTTGTTTTGCAAGCTGCTGGTTTTTGCTACTGTTATTGCGCTTGCCACTAATGCAAACTGAGTTGGGGCTGGCCCATTGCCGAAGCGCTGCTCGTTAGCAAGTTCGTTGCCTAAGTCATTTGATTTGTCACATATGTATATACGCAAAGGGTGAATTCGAAATTCAGCTGATTTTTATACGCACAGCGCGCAAAGTGAAATAAAAAGAGGAAGCATCAAATAGACATATATGAGCAAAAAATTAATTTGGTATATGTAGCTCAGAGGCCGCTGCAATGAGCGGACGTTCAAGATGACCTAAGCTTGGTTGTTAGTATTTATGTTTACCAAGCTGCTCTTGACTTTCCGTCGCATTAGACCCCAATTGATGTATCTATTAATCAATAGCATTCACTTGACATCTTTTCTTATGCGTAGAGTCATCGTGCAGCCCTTGGTTCAAAAACCCTGTTTAAATATTGTAAATCGTAAATCATTGACTAAAGGAGCTAAATGCTCAATTTGTAGCGATTCGCTAAATAGCTTAATTGTCCAATTATGTCTTGATTTCTGCAACATTATCTTAGTAGATCTCATTGCTTTGATCTTTAAGGCATAACAAAAATATATAATGATGGTGCTTCAGTTAAGGAATCGGAGTAGAATGCTGTTTTCTCTTTGCTTCTCTTTCTCTTTATTTCCCCACTCCCAATCTATTTCCATTCTTCTGGGACGGGCACCATCCCCTCTTCACTTAACAATCTCTCTTTTTCTCTCTCTGTAATTCTTTATATCCTTTTCTTCTCGCTCTATTTTTATCTTTTTGGTGTCTTAATTTTAAGCTTTCTCATTCTAATTAATTTTTTATTTCTCTTGTCTCCTTCCTCTTTTCCATTATCTTTCCTATTTAAACATTGATTCTCGTTCTCTTTCTCTACGTCTTTTCTTTTGTTTCTCTCTCCCTATCGCGATCTTTCTTCCCCTATATTTCGTTATCTCTCTCTCTTTTCCCCTTCTCTTTCTTATCTTTCTCTCTCCCACTCTTTTCTTTCTCTCTCTATATATGTATGTATATCTCTCTCATTATATCCCTTTCTCTCTCCCTTCACTTAATTTTTTTTAGTTTTCTCCTTCTCTCTCACTATCGCTCTCTTACTCTTTCTCCTTTTCTATCTCATGGATACTAATCTACCCTTCTAAACGTTTATTTCTTCTAGCTAAATTCTAAATTTCATATTTCTTGATATTCATTTTAAACATATTAAAAGTACATTTTAATAATGCAAATCATTAGAAATTATATAACAATATATTTAATAAGAAAGAAATGTACATATATTTCAAAATATATACTCTTGTTACTTGTTTACCTATACCTCACACACTTATGTATTAATACTCACTGCATATATTTTGAGTTTCGCTGTCCGTTAAAATTTTGTGTCGCAACGTGAACTCTCACCGGCACTTAGCACTTAACAACGACACAACAACAACAATTTATATATATATTTTGATATAATTTTGAGGTGATATTTACGCAAAATCTTGCACTCAAATTTTCTTTTGCACATTAAGAATTTTAGTGAACACCCAAAAATTAAAACGCGTGTATGACACTTGAAAAATAAAAAATAAAAATAAACAAATAGTTTTAACAGCGCCAAGCCGTCCGGAATGTCACTTGGTCTTGTGAAAGATTCACGCGTAACTGAGGCCGCGCAACTGACAGACAAGCTCGAAAAGAAATATGTAAAAAGCACAGCGCAGTAATAAGTAAAAAGCATGCTTATAAAGTGCCCCGCGCCGCCCTGCCCCACCCAAATGACATTGTTACATGCAACGAAAAGAAAGTGACAAAGTATGCGCTTCACTGACAAAGGCAGCTGAAGTTGAGAGCGAAAGAAAGGCAGAAGGAGAGCAACAGAGCGAGAGTGAGAGAGAAAGAGAGAGCGAGCGAGAGCAAGAGGCGGTAGCAGTGCGAAGCAATTGCGTATAACATTGGAAATTGAAACGGAAGCAACAACGAAAATCAAGTCAAGCCAATCGAACTACCAGCACGAGCTGCCATTACCATTTTCTCAGTGAAGGGCTGCAGAGCATGCACTCGACTAAAACACACCGCGCGTCACATAAATAGGGCGGCTAAAAGCAAACGCATTAGCCCTTGTTGCAATCATGCTATAGCCCTATCATATGTAATAATAATATATATATTTGTATATACACAAACTCTGTAAACACACACATAAACATAAATATACACATACAGTGGCTCACAGCTTATTTCGTGCAGCGCCATAGTACAATTTTAAAGGCGTATTCCCGCTAAACCAGTAAAGATATCCAAAAAATTTAAATGGGATCTTATTTATTAGTAATTCATTATATATTAACGCATTTCATTATTTTTCTGTTCCAACAAATAACATTTAAAACTAAAGAAAACTGAAACAACTGGCTATTTCCATGTCACAGCTTATTTCGTGCACTTCACTTTCAATGACTTTATTGCCCAAAAATTCTTAAATTATGATTTTTTTTTCCTCTTTTTTGTTTAATCACCCCTTTTAAGTATGATTCCGTCGAGTTTAACAATTTTCGGGTGACTTCGCTGGAGATTTTTGGCCATTCCTCCAATACGGCCGTTTTGAGGTCATTTTTATTGGTTATTGACCTATTTCGAATGGCCACGCCCAATTTTGCCCACAAATTTTCTATAATGGTTAACTATGACCATTGGGCTAGTGGATTGACCACATGTGGACAGTTCCAGATCAACCAGGACTGGGCAATGCCCGGTTTATGTTTTTGGTCATTAGCCTGATCAAATCGGGATCGCCCTTCTAGACCCAGCTCTTCGGCATTTTGGAGCAAATTTTCTTTTAAAAAGTATTGGTACATATTATTGTTCAAATTACCATCAATGAAAACTAAGAATCCAACTCCCGAACCCGACCTGCAGGCCCAACCATGCAACAGCCACTGCCATAGCTGATAGTCGGTTTTAGGTGCTGATCTTGGAGCTCGGTATTTGCTTAGCGGCAGTCATATTGGAACCCATCCGACGCAAATATATTCAATTTCGACTCATCTGTATATATTTTCATCGGTTTGGATACAATATGTTTGGCGATCACCAAATACCGAGCTCCAAGATCAGCACCTAAAACCGACTATGCGCTATGGCAGTGGCTGTTGCATGGTTGGACCTGCAGGTCGGGTTCGGGAGTTGGATTCTTAGTTTTCATTGATGGCAATTTGAACAATAATATGTACCAATACTTTTTAAGAGAAAATTTGCTCCAAAATGCCGAAGAGCTGGGTCTAGAAGCGCGATCCCGATTTGATCAGGCTAATGACCAAAAACATAAACCGGGCATTGCCCAGTCCTGGTTGATCTGGAACTGTCCACATGTGGTCAATCCACTAGCCCAGTGGTCATACTTAACCGTTATAGAAAATTTGTGGGCAAAATTGGGCGTGGCCATTCGGAATAGGTCAATAACCAATAAAAATGACCTCAAAACGGCCCTATTGGAGGAATGGCCAAAAATCTCCAGCGAAGTCACCCGAAAATTGTTAAACTCGACGGAATCATACTTAAAAGGGGTGATTAAACAAAAAAGAGGAAAAAAACAATCATTTTTTAAGAATTTTCGGGCAATAAAGTCATTGAAAGTGAAGTGCACGAAATAAGCTGTGACATGGAAATAGCCAGTTGTTTCAGTTTTCTTTAGTTTTAAATGTTATTTGTTGGAACAGAAAAATAATGAAATGCGGTTATATATAATGAATTACTAATAAATAAGATCCCATTTAAATTTTTTGGATATCTTTACTGGTTTAGCGGGAATACGTCTTTAAAATTGTACTATAGCGCTGCACGAAATAAGCTGTGAGCCACTGTACATACTTCGTAAACTACTGTTGGAAATTAACTTCTGTGTACGCCACATGATCTAAGTTAATAATACGGAGACCGTATTATTCAATTTCGATCCTATCAACCATACTATTGTATATATGAGTTTCTTATCTACTCATCACTTCATGACTATTAATATACAGGCGTAAAAGCTTTCTTCAACGATAGGCGAATTTCATACATAATGTACATCCTATCAAGAGAAGCTTAATTTAAAGGTTATATACTTTTTATTATTATATTATAGTATATGTATTTATGCACACTGAAATAAAGTATAGTTTAAGGAAATGGACATATGTACACACTATGCCATACTGAGTCAACTCATCACCATGATTAAGTGTATATGGAGTACATTGTTCGTCTGCCTGTAATATAAATTTATACAAGGCACTTTATTCCTAGCATTATCATTTTGATGGGTTCATATAACTTTATAACCAATTACTGTCCATATATATAGTCACCGCTTTATAAGTCTTTCAACTGCGCTCTCTATGGAATTCCCAATGTGCTTTAAGTGCAGTTGCTGAACAAAATACATATATAACAAGTAAGAAAGCTCTAGTTGAGACTGCCCGACTAGGAAATCCCCTGAACCCTTCGGAGAACTGATATTTCAATAATTCTCCGCGTCTTTTTATTTACAAAACAAACACACACACACACGCACACACATACATAGACACATATAGGCACGCACGCATAAACACGCATGGGCTGCAGTGTGGGCTTCTCATGGAAACTTAATTGTTTAATAACTTTTGTTGTGGACGTACGTTCTTCATGAAACTTTTAGATTATGATTATATCATTACTATGCGTGTATATGCCGAAACTCAAGTCTCTAGTATTTGAAATACGCCTTTTACAAAAGTGAGGGTGAGGGGGTGGATATAGGGGCGGGGGGTGAATTATAACAAAAACCGAAATTCTATAAAGTACATATGAGTATACATTAAAAATTTGGAGACTAGCTCAAAAGATGTAGGAGATATAATTTTATAACTGGCTTTCGATAAGGTTTTTCATCGATAAAAAAATAATCGGACGAGTTATCGAAATTATATGATAAACTCGATATGCGCGTGCTATATACGGACATTTTAAAAAAAAGTTGAAGTCTCTAGCTATTGTATCTTCGGAAATCGACGCGTTCAAACATACGGACAGACGGACAGACGGACAGACGGACATGGCTAAATCGACTCAGTTCGTCGCCCTGATCAAGAATATATATACTTTATGGGGTCTGCCACGCCTCCTTCTCCCTGTTACATACTTTTAACAAAACCATTATACCCTGATTTCCCATTTTCAATGGGTTCAGGGTATAAAAAGTTGGACAACCAATATATCCTAATAATATATCCTTCATTTTATTCATTTTTTCTTTCGAGTAGCATGCAGCACTTAATTCTACAATATTTGACATATTTTGTACCCGTGTTTTACATCGTAGTATTCATCGGTGTAAGCTTAAGCTGCCGACGATGCCAACGAGGGGATTCACTGTCCGTTTCTCTCTTAGAACATATTAGATAAACAAATAGAATATCTCTCATCTCGAGCCTGAAAATTCAAATGGCATTCAAGTGTCGTATATTATTTAATCATTTTAGAGTCCAATGACTGCTGTCTGTGGAACAAAGTTCAGACTTGAGCTGGCAGAGCGATAAACTCATTTCGTAAATCTTAGCTAGGTAGCTTGACTTAAAGTTCCTGACCTCACCCAACCTGATGCTGGGGAGAGCGAGGGGTCAGAGCAGCTGCTGCCCTGGTTTCAGATGTCGCGGTTCTGTTGAGCCAAACAAGCTTATTTAACCGGGCAATTAGCTAAATGAGGAGCACACGAAAGCTCAAGCCATACGCTCGCAAAGGAAATGTTAAATTGCTCACGGTGTATGTATGTGCCGCATAATGACTACAGACCCTTTCGATCTTATTTATTTTTTGCTTAATTACAGCAGTGAGAGTGAATTTCACTTGAGCGTAACAGACATTTCACTTAACATTAATGTTAAAGAGAATAGTTAAGAGTGGTTCAAGTCGGCGTCTTCTTACATCATCCACTCAACTGGCCAAGCAGTCCAAGCTGTCCAAACTGCAAGTCGTCACGGCTTACGCACATCCCATGCCAGCTAAGAGCCCGGCCAACAAATCTATCTTCTGCTCGAATAGTGCTTTACGCTTTCTTGGCTACCCAAGTGAACGACTATTTACTTAGCGGTATTGCCTTATCAACACGATTACGACAACCATGCAAATCTATCGGCGGATCTAACATTTTATTTCTTATGAACTACTTACACGAAATACAAAAAAAAAAAAAAAAAAAAAAAAACAAACAAACAAACAAAAAAATATATATTTTTGAATGCGTTAAGTGTAGATGGGACTGGTCTAGACTTCCGTCCACGATCGGCCCTCGGCTGGCTTCATGTGATGGCTGCTGCTGGCAAAGAGACCCGTGGAGGCATGTGACGCCCCACCCGAGGCACCCAATGACGCATTCAGCAGAAGACCCAGAGCACTGCTGACCAGGTGCGAGGCGATCTGCTTGATGAAGCTGTTGGAGTCGAAGCCAGCCGAACCTTGGGCTTCCTTTTTTTTCTGACGCGGCAGCTCGGCGCTGCCGTGACGCTCCTCCGAAGCCTCGGGCGGTCGCAATTTCGACTCCAGGAAGGCGCTCAGGAAGTTTTTGGTGAATGTGAGTGGCTGCGGGGGCCCTTCGTCCTCGGGATCCTGCAACGACAACCAGAACGCAGCTGTAGCCAACACGATTCACTCACAATCCTTCAACTCGTCAAGGTTAGTAGCACAAACACAAAACAAAATAATATAAAAAGGCTTAAGTACTGCACTCAGCGAGGCTAAAACGGTTCCCACAAAGTTGCCCAGAAACTGTCCATTGTTAATCTGCAACACGCAAAAGAAACGGTTGTCAGAGTGGGGTCATCGACAGCACGGCGCGAAACATACCGCACCGCCTCCACCAGACAGACCATCGAAGGCCGTGCCCACGTACTGGCCCAGGACCGTGCCAAAGTTCTTGTTGCCCGCCAGCAGGCCGGAGATAAGCGATGTCGCCGTGCTGATCAGCGACTCGATGTCCAGGCCGCCCGGCTGCAGTAAGAAAAGAAAAAGAGCCTTGAGCATAAACGAGCCTCCCCTGCACACCTAATGTCGCCTAGAGCTTACGCCGAAGAGCGTCGAAATGACGCCCGTGAGTGCGCCAATCAGGGCGCCCACGTCCGAGCCGCCCTCGCCCTGTATGGATCAATAGTTGTTGGTATTAATCGTATTGATCGTAGTATTAATCGTGTACTCACGCCACTTAAGCTGCCGATGATGCCAACGAGGCCGCCGCCCCCACCGCCGCCTCCATCCGGGCCGTCCTCGTCGCCACCAAGCTCTGTCGAACCGATTTCATCCTCCTGCTTGGCATTGGTTGGGATTTTCGCTTTAGCTGTAATATTCCGCGACTTCATACGCGCATTATTCATGAATTATTCAACTCTAGCAGATATGGAGGTTCTTAGTTCAATAAATAAGACATTTCAAACACTTGACTCATTTTTGGTTACAATTTTTGTAGTTGTGTTAGCCAGGAAAGTTTAGACCTGAAGAACGACTATCAGATAGACCAATATATGGGATATAAAGAGACACTAGGCTCTTTGCTGTACCAGATAAATAAATCTGGTTTAGGCAAAGGTAATTGAATTTTCCTATTATAATCATGTCTGGCTAGTCAGGTCCAGTAGACTAGTGAGCTTATTCAAGTTAGTCACACCATAAAACTATCATTCAGGTAAGTAATACTCAAACATGGCGACACTCACAGCATTTTCCAGCTCATCGAATTCGTTTTCCAACTGCGCCGCGTTTTTGCCGTCATCGCTCTTCTCGAAATGCTGCACCACCAAGTTCTCCCGGAAGTCGTCCTGAAAGAGGATTGCAATGAGCGTATATCCATTGAACTCAGCAAAAAGACAGCTCACCTCCATCAATTTGGCCTTGTCCTCCAGCATTGCCTCGATCTTTTCCTGTATGTTATCTGGACTCTTTGCCTCGTCGACTGCCCGCTTGTGTAGGACCTTGTGGCTCGCCCTATCCAGTGGGCCACCGGCTGTGGCATGCTTCAGCAGGTAGTGCAGGGTGCGCTCTATTTTAATATCCATTTCCGTCTTCATCTGAGGCACCTGCTCCAGTATGTGGCAACGCAGCTGCCCCAGTCGTCTGCCCACCTCCTGCTGCTCCTCGCTGAGCAGCGCCTGTAGCTGCAGCTGCTGCTGCTGCTTCTGCTCCTTGAGCACGTTGAGAGCTTCCCGGCGGAACTGCTGTTCGTCCTTATCATCGCACAGCACGTCCATGACGCTGCCTAGGATTTTGAGGGCTTGCTGATCGCGGGACATTTGCTGCTCGATCTCATCGATCTTTGGCAATATGTCATTGTCCGGCTCGGCCTCGGTCTGCCGCAGCAGCTCCTTGATGGCCTGCACCAGATGCTGCTCCATTTGCTCCTTGGTCTGCCGGGCACCATTCAGCAGCCCCAGCCCCGTCAAGGCGCGCAGCTCCTCCGGCGGCAGGCTGCGCTCCAACCTCCTATAGGCACTAATCGCGCGCACCAATTGCGCTTGCAGCTTCACTCCGCCAGGCCGGGCGCTGGTGCTGCTCCAGGAACAGGCGCTGATCAACAAAAGCAACAGCAGCAGCGCCTGCAGCTGCCCCGTGTTGTTCATGGCTTGGTCGCTTCACTAAAACAACGCCCAGCAGTACTCTGCACTTTATATATGACTGAACTGTCCACCGTAGATGTCATCCGTTGCGTTCCGATCCGATCCCTCGATCGCTATAGCTCTGCAAACTAAATGGTTTTCCGCTTAGTCGCATGTGGGCGTGCCAGCGTTTCTTCCTCCTCCTCCTCAGCTCCACCCACCCTCGCTTCACTGCACAATTTCTTGCATTGGGTAATCGTATATATATATAAGACATAAATGAGATATAGATATATAAACATTATATTTCTATATATCAGTTATGTCTTTTGTTGTCCAGTGATCCATGTCCACGTTCGATTGCTCAACTGAATCATGGTATGCAAACTTCCTCAAGTAAGTAATTATTTGAGTACGAAAAACATCGGAGGTCGCTTAGGATATTCTTATAACATAATTATCGAAACTGATCTGACTCATGCACATCGGGCGGGTAAACAGAGGTCAGAGCAATTCTAGAAGTGTCAGCCGCGATACTCTACTCAAATGTAAGCACAAATATCTCAATTATACGCTGGTTGCGACTGTCTCCGCTCTACGTCACCTCTTGGCCTGCAGTAAATGTGCAAGCGCATCTATTTATGGCCGCCATCATAATATGTCACCCCAGATAGCCGGTCATTAGACTGTAGCCACTGCCAGTCAACGTCTGGACGATAAAATAGATACCCAACAATTAGTATTTGGTTGTCAATCAATCTACATAAGTAACAGACACATACATATGTATGTATATGACACTAATTGTACAGCATGATCTACATCTGTCGCAATCTCATTCACAGAGCTGTGAAACAAATGCTACAAATTAAAAACAAGTAAGAAAGCGCTAGTCGAGACTAGTCGACTACGAAATCCCCTGAAATCTTACTTTCATTAATTCAACGTTTCATTCCTGCCTACAGATGAAACGGCGCAGGAAATTTTTTAATAACTCTTCTTGTATAATCTTTATTAAACTCTCATTCAAATGTCTGTATTTGCCAAAACGCAGTCTAGCTTTAATATTTATATAATTTGATGACTGATTTTAGCCGAAGGCTGTTAATCGATAATAAAATAACCGGAGAAAATATCGATTTTTTGCTCTTATATCTTCTGAGATCCACGCGTTCAAACACGCGGACGGACGGACAGGGCTAAATCGACTCAGCTCATCGCCCTGACCTGGGGTCTGTCACGCCTCCTTCTGCCTTTTACATACATTTTCATAAAACCATTAAACCCTGATTTCCCTCTTTCAATGGGTTCAGCGTATAAAAACAGGTAACAGTGCTCTAATCGAGACTAGTCGACAGTCTTTGCTTTTTTATACGTGTATATAACATACTCAAACACATGCATACACACATAGGCATGTTCATCCTGATCAAGCACGCCCCACTTTGCCTATTACATACATTTTCACAAAAGCATTATACCCTAATTTCCCGTTTTCAATGGGCTCAAGGTATAATTAATAAATAGTTAGTAGTAGTAGTAAAGCATATGCTTGTATGCTT
Source organism: Drosophila aldrichi (assembly GCA_035045965.1). Classification (NCBI taxonomy): domain Eukaryota; kingdom Metazoa; phylum Arthropoda; class Insecta; order Diptera; family Drosophilidae; genus Drosophila; species Drosophila aldrichi. Next base: position 4,152,363 of record JAWNOM010000454.1, read on the forward strand.
CTTCTTTTTGGCTATTTGGGCATATATCTTTCTACACTTATTCGCAACTGAATAATAAGTCAATAAATAAATATCATACATGATATTTTCCATTTTGCTGCAGAGTACACCAAGAAACAAAGAATAACTGAGACACATTGAAAGAATCCGTTATCCATAAGTGGGTCAAAAGGTTGCCAAGTCGAATTAGGTGAATTTTCGAGTTTTCCAAGGGATTCTTTATTGGTATTCATATTTGATAAGTATGCATTTGCAAAAAGTTTAACCATTTAAAATAGAGTACAGAATCAGATAGACTGAGCTTGAATTTCAAATTAAGAAGAGTTCCAGTTGATGCCAGCTTCATAATGTCCCCTTATCCATATGCAAATTAGGAACGAACTATACTTATATATCATACTATGATACATATTATAGCTGCTCAGTTATTTGATCTTTACAGCACTTAAAAAATCTCTTAATTATCCCAATCAACTTAAATATATCGGCTGGACTAAACATATTTACAACAATAAGATTTGATATGATTTCTTTTTGTATTTTCATGATCCGCAGACACTAACTACATTTGGCTAGGTAAGCACACAGGTAATACAAAAAAAAAAAAAAAAAAAAAAAAAAAAAAAAAAAAACATTGTAAGCACAAATTGTTATTGGGCTTTCCGCCGTCAAAGGCGGAAGCGGAAATAACGTGGCCAAGTCACGGTTATGAGCAATCAGCGTCGGCATCGGCACTTGACATTGCCGAGCCGCACAAATCGCGGACCACACAAAGATAACAGCTTCGTACTTACAGGCAGCGACGCGTCATTGAAGTTACAGATTTCAATCTCGGAGCGTTAAGTGTAAGTGCGGAGATATCCATTAAAGGGCGAGCAAGTAAACTAGTTTTTAGCTACGCTAAATGAGATCTACCCAGCCAAATGCATATGACCTTAAGGGCTTTAAATCGAGCAATCATCAAAACATCTGCGATTAGTTATAGGGAGTTACCTTAGTCTAGAGCAAAGAGATGAGCTAGGAAATGATGCAAATACGTTAATAAAATATATACCTCATATAAGATCTATATGATTACCTAATTTTTTTCATTGAGCATAAAGTAATATTTTGCAATCTTTCTACTGATCAATATGTGAATATTGGTACGGATATATAGGTAAAAGTATAAATTTAGATTTAAATATATTGTATGTATGGATACAAATATAAATAAAAAGATACGGGTACAAATCTTAATATAAAGATGCAGGTAGAGGTTGATCTTCAGCTAGATACATATACAAAGCAAGAGATTCATATATACATAAAATCAGATGCACTAATTCACATAGACATACTGATCTGGATGTATATACATACATATGTACATATACATATGTATTCAAAGACAAAAACCTAAAGCACACAGATACAATTTAATTTTCAGTTAGAGAGACTAACAGATTCATACATAAAATACAAATAGGAATACAGGTTCAGATACAAATACACTTTAGTCTAAAATTGGATCAACAACTCGGCTAGAACAGCACATGACAGACGATCAAGCAGAGGATCTGGCATCGTGCAAACTCCGTAGGAAATTTCCCCTAAGTGCACGAGTATCAAATGAAAACAAAACAAATAAAAGTAGGTAAAATTTTCCACCGCAGTCCCAGTGCAATTATACAGTTAACTTAGCTAGTAATTTAGCTGTACAAACTTACCTACACAGAATATTAAATACACTTGCAGTGATAGAGGAATTAAGACCTTGAATTAACTCCTTAATGTTGAATTATCTCCTGCTACGTTCTGTTCATTTTTGTATGTAGAAAGAAAATCGTTAGTGATGTGAAATTTCTCATTCAATAATTAGGTTCAGGTTTATGGATTTCTGGAATTGGACATCCGATCGATGTCGCTGGAAACCAAATAGGAAAAATAAGTTTAGCGAAATCAATTAACAAACAGGCAAAAGCCAGCCTGAAGGCCGCCAGCATTGACTTGGCCTGAACTAGTGTGCGTATGTGTGTGTGTTAACACATATATTTGTGCAAGAAATAATAACCTTGCCAAATCGTTTGACTTTGTTTTCATTAGTCGCCGAAGCTTGGCAAACCCAAGCAGCACGCTGCAATGCAGCTTGACAAAAAAAAAAAAAAAAAAAAAAAAAAAAAAAAAAAAATTAAAATCAAAAAGAAAAAAAAAAAAGTCATTAAACCAAAAGCCAAAGCCAAACAACAACAATACACATAATATGAAAACAAAAACAAACAACTTATAATTTTATTGGTAAAATAACTATAAACTTTGCACTGCTCTGAGCAATTTATGATTGCATTTAGTGTCGTATTGATAAGCGAACTTTGAGCTGTGGCCGGAATTAGAGCGGGGCCATGCACATACACATTCACAGAGAGAGACAGAGAGACAAGAACATATTGCCAACTGATGTGTAATGCCCATAAAATCTGAGCTAAGTTGATAATTGTTTGGCAAATTGCTGCAATCTTAGAATTGAGAGCAGCCCATGCTGTGATACCCTAGAAAAATTAATATACTTAATATGCAAGAAATCTGAGAGCACTATACGTGTACAAATATAGATATATATTAAGATATATACTACAAGTTGCTTAACCGAATATTCAAATTTAAAGCACTGACGATCTACAATCCTTAAATATTCCAGCTTGTATTTGGCTAGAGATACGTACACCAGGTTCCACCTGTTTCAGGCTTACGAAGCATATTTCGCTCATATACGAGTGTACATATACTACATAGGCACAACAGATGTTGACATCGTCGTCAGTCACGTGTGGCGCCATATCTGATGGCTGCCCTAAAGGGTTGACAAAAGAGCATAAACTCTAAAAAGTTTATAGCGTTTAATTGCACTAGTTGTGTGTATGATTCAATCTCGTCTCTCAAATCGGTTTTGAATATCTATGCATGAACAAACTCATAATATTGCCAGCACACTTTTAGTGCTATAGGCCCTGACTGTTCAGGTTTCTGGATAATATGCATTAAATGGCCAATTGCTGATTTGGCCATCAGGCCACACTCCCAAAGGCCTGCGGCAAGCTGACATAACAATGCAGACATATTCAGATAATTATAGATATATAAACATATACAAACATATATATGAATGATACACAATGTATTTATAATTATAGTTGGCATTGAATTGCCCTAGACTTGTGAATGTGGACGAGGCTTATTGAGGAATTATTGAAAATGAAATCCGGCAGGAGTCCCTTACGGCTTCTTCTGTAGAGGAGTCCTCTAGCTAGTATGCTATTGTTAAATGTTTCTTTATGATATCTGTGGCTAAAGCTAACAGCCATATTAATCAATTCAATTTTTAAGATTATCCAGTCAAAAATAGCTATTAAAATCCATTTGCGCTTCATTTAATATACAAATTTTAATTCAAAATTTTAATTTGACAGAACGACTCAACAAATATGAAATATTTGCTGCTAAATGTATTATATTTTAATATTTATTGTATATGCTCACCTCATGGATTAGTCTCAGTCTTATCTACCAATGTTCGCATTTTCTTTGATTTATTTTCTGTTATATTTCCATGATTTTGATTAAATTATAAATTTAATAATTTATTCCATACATTTAATTTCTATAAATTATTAAACATTTAATCAATCGCTGGACTGGCAGAGCTCTAGATTTTTCTAGTGCCTCCTGCAAACTCAACCCAAATAAAAGAGAGAAGTAAAAAAAAAAAAACGCCAACTCATTGGGAGATTTGTAATTTAATTTTTTCTTAACAAATCATTTCAATCAAAGTCAGACAGGCTACAGCGAAACCAGATTTTGCAAGTCACTCAGCTATTCTTGGCTAGTCTAATTAGTTGACGCTCGCAGCTGACCCCAAGCGCTAAGCAAGAGCCGTGAAATGTCGCCGACTCGACGACTCGGCGTCTTGGACTCGTGGACCCAATGAAGATAATAAAAATGTTGCGCGACAACTTCAAAATAAAAGAGACCGACCAAAAAAAACTAGCTTAAAGTGTCAGCCAGATCAATATCACGCCGAGCCCTTCGAATCGCCTCTAAGAACTAAAAAACTGACAAGCCTTGAGGGATTTCGCTCTTCTCCGTCATTTCATCAATCGAATGAGACAAGCAGAAGATAATGTGCCAGGAAACTTGTTGAACTGAATTAGCGAAATCAGTTAATTTGATCTGATCTATATTGATCGTGAGAAAAGTCAAGTTAAAGCAGAGATGAAGAGCTTCAGACCTAGGCTATTCCGGCATTCGTCAGTGCCTTTGCCACATTTTAATGGGCCACCGCACGCTGGGTAGCTTCTAGTGCGGCACGCCCCACTGAAGCAGTTGTGCGCGATTTCTTTCACACCTTTTTACAACGTCAGTCGGCTGAGATTCAATTTGATGTAGCTCGTATAGTTAAGTGCGACGGACTCATAAACCGGGTCCAAAACTGGTAACTGGACTTGTGTGCCAATCACCCAAATGACAGCCCAGCCGCAGCAACAAGCCGTCAAATTATTATTATGTATGCCTTTTATACCCTGTAACCCATGTAACCCCAATCAGGCTCTGTGGCTTGACGATTTGATTGCGAATTAGTGGCCTCAAATGTCCTCATACATATTTGGAGACTACAAAGTATGCAAGCCTTTGCTTAAACTCTAATCTAATTATGTTGGATGATCGATTGAGTTATCTCATTCCTTACTTTGACATGTTTGTTCCGTTTGATGCCTTGATTAAGCTCTCTACATAACAACTTATGGATATCCCTTATTTACATTCACATATAACGCTTTCCGTCAGCTACAACGAACAACTTTTCAATTCAGAACTCGATTAAATGCAGAGCAACAAAATGGCCGACTTCGAGTTGTGGCGTTGTCACAAAGCGGAAGTTGACAATCGCATCTACATAAGCCACTCGAAATGTCGAATGAAAAATGAAAGAAAAAAAACTAAATGTATAAAAAGCTAAATTAAAGCGAGCGACATCAAGATCGATTTTTGGTTAATTCTCTTTCTGAGCTCATTTGATTAGCTTTGAATGAAAAATCGGCTCTGACAAGAGATCACAGTGCGAACAGCTCTTTACCTTCGGTAACAGGTTGTCTCTCTCGGTATATATATATATATATATATATATATGTGTGTGTATGTGTATGTGTATGGTCTGAAGGATAACCAGTTGAGGTAGAAACACTGGCCACAGTCACTAAATTTTCTCAAGTCACTGGTTTGGGTTAACGACACAGAACAGCGGCTTGTTTTAAAGATATGCATGGAAAACTACAAATTACGCATACGCCGCATGAGTCGCATGGACCGCTCGCTTGGCAACAGCGATAGAGCAGGCAGCGCAGCTCAGCGCAGCGCAGATAAACTATCTTGACGCTTTGCGATTACAAAATGAAGGCAGGCGAGAGCAAAAATAAATCCGAATATCAATCCGAATCCGAAACGCAACTCAAACGAGTCGAAGTTTGACTCGACCCACAAATGTTGCATGTGTTTGAAATCAGTTTAAGGTGAATTAGATTTTCACACACACACGCACATATACACGCACACAGACAGAAGATTGACGAATATTTAGTCACAGCCTGTGCTTTGCATATGCGCAGAATTATGAAATTAGTCTCAGTCTCCATTCGCTGCCAAATCGAAATGGCATTAAATGCAAACCAGTAGCAGAGCAGAGAGGCTGAGGCTGCCCGACTAGCAAATACCATGCAACCAGAGACCAGTTATCACTAGAAGCAAAGATTTTGATATCCTGTCGAATGAATGTTTCCACCAATTAAGTCTTCGGGAGTCCTTTTATTTATTGATTCAATGCGAAATACAGAAAAGGAAACTCATTCTTTTTCATTGTATGAAATTTGAAAAATAAAATAAAATTTTATAGCGCATAATACCTATCCAAATGAACATGAATGAGTATCTTTCCATATGGATATGAGTATATATTTTATTAATTTGCAAAATAAATATATATACATATATATGTATATATAAACAAAAAATCATATGTCCCTGCTGACAACTTTTCATTGGGTTCAAGGTGCAAACAGCAAATGAACTTTAGCGCGCGTTACGTATTCGTTACGTGACTGTTGAGTTTAATTTTGGATTCGCATTGCCACGACTGTCGCATCCTCTTCATTTGCATATCAGCATAAGGAAGATTTCTAATTCACAGATCCTGCGAAGGAAAAGTCTGTAAAAATTACAGTGAAACCTTCCTCTGGCAAACAGAGATGACCAAACTCCTGATTATTCGATAAGGCATTGCGTCTTTAATAGACTTAATTGATGTCGACTTAAAAGAAGAGCATCCGAATTGAAAATTTATGCAGCATTGCGGAAGACAATTTAATCCATTAGTATTTATCTGGCTTTGCATTTAACAGCTTCACAAACAAACTCAAATCAAAGAAATTTTGCTTAGGGGGTCAAATTAAACAAAAAGAAATAGAAACATATTATGTATTTAAAAATATTAATTAAATATTATTTTTGCATATATGTATTTGCTAACTCAGTGTATAATGCTTTTGTGAAAAGATACTTAAGAGGCACAATATACACTTTTAATCAAGGTAACGAATTAGTTTATCTGATTGCCTTTCCGTCCGTCCATATTCTAAATTGAGTATATCGATTCCTGTAATGAACACTCAGATTAAAAATATGAACTTTATAATTTGGATGCGTTCTCCCACTCCAACCAATTTAAAACTCACACGCCATTATTATACTCGGAGCTTGCACTAAGACACTGCATTTAGAACAAAAGTTAATCAAGTTCGTTAATTAATTATTAATTTCCCATAGAACATTCATAATGCAGGCCAAGCGTAGCCGCTTTACAAAGTGCGCAGTGCTCGAACGTGTGATTTCAGATAGATTTATGCTCATAGAAATAGCTGCTCTAGGCTAAATGAGAGGTGTCTCCTAGTCGGGTACTTCCGACTAGAAATTGTAGGACTTAACATCCCAATTTACACTTGTACTATAAACATATATTTTAGCTATTTTTACATTAGCAGAAGAGAATTGAAAAATTATAATAAGTTTACTATAATTTGTATATTTCTTGAAAAAAAGAAAACCAGATTTTGTTATTAATAAAAAAATAAAAACATTTTAATATTTTGATGTTGCTATAAATTATAATAATGCTTATAATAATTTTTATAAATAAAGTCAATATTTCAAAAACTATTTACTATATAGCCCTATGATCAATATACTCAAAGGCTTTGGGATTTTCAAACAACATTTTGTACTTCACATTTAATTCCCCTTTTCCATTTTAATCGAATAGAATCCTGACACTCTATAATAGTTTTGGCTTTATAATTTGCGCAATTTGTAAATCAAGCAAATAATATTTGTGTAATCTGATCAGACACTGAAAAGCTGCACTAGATATTACTGTGGTGCAATATTCCATTAGCCATACGAGCTGAGTTTGTTTCGCTATTGTGGCTGACTTGAAGCATGAAAATTATGAATGAAGTAACCCCAAATCAGATAAAAAGCAAAGATTATGCGACTCATGATATGTTTATGTGGCTGTTTCTGTTTCTGGGATCGGCTGTAACTACTTTTTTGTCATAGAGATCTTCAACTTGAAATATGTGCCGGTTACAAAGGGTAAGCATTTCTTTTACGTGTCGTCTCGTAGTCTAAAAAACAGAGCCGGAAAAACTTTTTTAGATGAAAAGGTCAAAGCTTTAAATATCTTAAATTATGTTTAGCTCTTCAAGCAAAGGTGTTTATCCTGAAAGCTTGATAATAAAAATAACTCTGAAATTTGATTCCAACTGAAGAATAACGATGTCATAGCATATATGGAGTATAGAGTATTTCTTATTCGGTCATTCTGAGTTCATGCCGAGTGCATTTAAATTCTCATTTAGGTGTGTTAATACTATTTAAGATTGTTAATTTGAAAGCACTGTTTGGATCGTTATAAATCCTGTTCAACCGCTTGACTACAGTCTTAGAGTTAATTATATTATTCATTTCAATTCATTTGGCCATTAAACTGTTCCACTTTTTGTAGCAACATGCAATGATTTATACATATATATTTATATATTTAGTAACTCTTACTAAACCGTGGTTTAGCACAGCTTAAGAGCTAAGTAGATGCTAAGAAAACAAGCTGCTATTTGTTAAGCTGCTAAAACTTCTCGAGAAAGAGAAGATAGCGGCAAGGAGTGAAAGAGAACGACTTGGACTTTATGCATCTATTGTTTTTGATTTTTAATCATATACAGCACATCTTGAAAGTCCGTATAATTATATGCATACCCACGCGTTCTATATATAGTTCATAATTTATGCAAACTCCAACAGAATCTTGCTCAAAAGCTGTTCCGCCACTTCGGCCAGAGTTAATAACATTTATTAAAACTGATGCGACTGCAAAGGTCTCGCAGTGGACACGCGGAATGCGGAATTCGGCTATTCAAAGTGTTTAGAGCAATGGGTTGAGTAACTAGTTTGCTGAGGATACTCGCAACAATGCAATCGGTGAAGAAAATGCGGCAGACTAACCGAGGCGAAGACGAGCTGGCTAGGGGCCTTAAGTGCACTACAAATCGAAAGGTGCAATAAAAGAGCTGCAGACGAGCTGCAGATGCAGATGCAGATGCAAATGCAGATGGGTAGCAGCTGCGCAGATTGTGTAAGCCTAATCCTGCTGCCCACAGCCTACGACTAACAATCTGACAGACTGTCAGGCGAAGCAAAGTGCGCAGTTGCAGCCGCAAAGCGGAAATCTTGCTGAGTGCCTGAATGGCTGAGTGGTGGTAGCCGATGGTAAGCGGGCCAAAAAGAGATTCGCGAATGATCCATACAGGCCCAAAGCCTTCGCTCACATTCCACTCAAAGCTTCCACTCAAAACGCTGCACGGCCAACGGCGTCTGCTGCTGCTGCTGCTGCTTTTGGCTTTGACTCACTTTCGTTTTTCAATTTTTTTGAGTGCAGCGTCACAGTCAAGGCGTTAAGCGTCTGACGCCGAAACGCGAGCAGCAGCAACAGCAACAGCAACAACAGCAGCAGCAACAGCTGCTCGCCTCCAAGCGTCTGCTGAGCAGAGCTGCCGTCAGCTGCTGCTGTTGCTGCTGCTCGGTGCTGCTCGCTGCCGGCGTCGCAGTCACTTGCGGCAGCTCAGCGCTTTGTTCGAGCTTTAGTCGCTAGTGTATGATAAAATCACGTTAGTAATCAATTGCAAGCTCACCAGCCAAGACCGCATAGCCAGCGCCAGTTGCAAAAAGGTCCCAAATATTAATCAAAAAACGAAAAGAAAAAACAAACAATATCTATATATACATATACAATTTTGAAAAAGAAAGAAAAAGCAAAGTTTCAAATCGTATAAAAGCATAACTATTGTATTCAAACAACAAGCGAAAGAAAAGCGTTTACGTACTCGCCGCCGTTGCTACCCGTCGCCGTCGCACCAAACGTGAGGATATACTTTAACACATACATACACTAGCATACGCACATACACACACATAAACGTAACGTAATCTTGAGCTAGGTAAAACAAAACAAACAAGCAACGACAACAACAACCACAACAGCAATATTGCAGCTAATGCAAATGCAACAACAACAATAACAACAACCGCCAAGCCGAAAATAGTTACAACAAGCGCAAATTCCGCAAGTTTCGCCCAACATACATACATATACATATATGTATAATATATACATATACATATACATATACATATACATATATATATGTTTATAATATATTGTATACAATCCATGTGCCAAATCCGAAGAAACGCTTTAAGTTTATGACGAAATTCATTTAATTTAATTTACTCTTTTTGCATATTTAAATTTATTTTATTTTATGTTTTTTTTATGATTTTTTTGTTTACATTTTTTTTCTGTGCTGTGCATATTTTTTGATCGAAAAGCCGAAACAAAATTTACGCGTGTGTTGAACTGTTTTTTTTTTTTTTTTTTAATTTTTTTTGTTTTTTGTTTTTTTTTTTTCGTATTCGGCCTATGCCGTGCCCATACAAATGGATTAAAGGGTATCATAAGACCTTGTGCAGTACGAACGCACGAACGTAACGGACAAGAGACAGACAAACACGATATTCCAAATACGATATACAATACGATAACAAAATTTTATTCATGTCAACAAATTGCCAAAAAAAACCAACAAAGACTCCCAAAATGTTTATTATGATTAGATGAGCATAGAGCATATCGGAGAAGAGGGGCAAGAGGAGCTTCGACAAAGAAGAGAGCAGAACTATTGTGCATAGATATTCTTCCAATGACAAAACCTGTGAATATTTACATAAATATAAAGAAAAAGACGAGCGAGAGGCAGATAGGGAGGGGATTCCCCATGTGAATAATTTGGAAATTTTATTACTTCTATCATCTATTATTTCAATCATTTGAGATAGACAGGAACTAACAGTGGCCTTGAGATCAATATAATCTTTGATTAACATAAGTTTCAGCTTGAAAAGCATATATACTATAGCATATGTTTAGCATGTTATTATTTAAATTTCAAACACGGTAGAGGTATAGAGAGGCAAACGATGTAGGCAAGCTGAAAGATTAGAAGAAACGCTTTGGTAAGGCAAGTGTGCATACAAGCCAAAGTATGCAAACTGAAATATTTAAGGATTTCAGACTTGAGACTTTCATTCATTCGGCTTAGAATTTTCTTAGCTCTTAAGGATTCATATTCGAAATGAAATACTCAAACTGACAAATTTAAAGACTTAAGACTTCACTACGCTTCAGATTTAGTTGTTCAATCAAAGAATTGTCTTAGCTCTAAAGAAAGCTCGAGTAGAGTCACATTTGGAACAAAATAGAAAAGTCTTCAAGCTCAGCTTCTCTGGCTTTGAAAAACCCAAAACTCTAGCCATGGCACGATCGCATCATTACACAAATTGTTTGGTCAATGCAAGGCAGCTGCTGCTTCTACCGCAGCTGCTGCCTCTACATCTGCTGCTGCTGCTGCTTTAATTGCAGAGAGACAATTTTTCGAGGTGGAGTACGTGTACAATGACAGGAAGTCGAGGCTTTGGCATTAATTAGAGGCAGCAGCAGATCGCGCCACTGTAACACAAGTGTGCAGCGTCATTTTGGGGTCCGTGTCATTCAAGCCACGCCCTGTTGCAAAATCACCTTCAGGCGAGCCGCTAATCAGACTTTACGGATTTCTTTTTTGTTAGGCTATACCCCTTGAAAACGGTGACAGAGCAAGGGGTAGCATGGTAGGAAGGTGAAGCTACAATGCTACAATTGAGTTGTATTTTTATAATTTTGAATATATTCTCAAGTCAGCATAGGTAAACTACAGATCGTGCGTACCACTCATAGATACTCCACTCACTATATACGGCTCTTGCTAATTAATCAGATGGTAGCTAATAGTCGAGCATGCTCGATTTTTATTCAATTTGGCTCTTGGCTCGTATTTATTCAATTCATTAATAGACTATTTACAGTGTTCAGCATATGTAGGTCAGTTTTGAATATATGAATATATGTATTAAGTGGCATTTCAATGCCAGCTGAGCAACGCTAAAAGATCAAATATATAGATATATATACATAGTATTCGTTGCTAAATTAGCAATAGTAACTATACAGTTGGACAATTGCTAGTGCGCCAAAAAAAAAGTGAAGAGAAAGATGAATATTGGGGCTATAGTTAAAAAGTAAAAGCAGATACATTAAAAATTTGCTGCCAGATGACATAACCATTGTGGCCAAGACGTCAAACGGGCTTCGTTGTCGTTTATTGCCGGTTTCTGACAGCTCTCGCAGTTAACACTCCACGCCGACTCTCCCGTGCGGTGTTGACAACCTTCACTCTCCCTTTCTACGCTGCCCAGCGTATTTCGGCTTTGCTCCCTCTCTCGCTCACGCACTCTCTTTTCGCGTCTGTCTCTTTTCCACTTATCTTGTTTCGCTTCCATTTGGCTTTTGGCGCTACGCCCTACTTAATAGTCGCTGACCGTTGGCCGTCAGCCAACTAATCGAAGACCCACCGAGCACTACCTCTGCCGTAGTTCCCGCCTAGAAGAGTCGGAGCCCTCGAGGATCCATTCCAGCGTGCTGAGGCGGATGTAGAGCTGCAAAGGTCACTATAAAAACGCAAAAAAGGGCATTGATTGAAGTGCACTTGCTAGGCACATGACTAACGCTGTCCAGTCTAAGGTCTAAGCCCTACACACAGTCATATAGGCAATGTTACTAGCCGCAGCTGAGGCTGTACAATATTTACTCTGATCTCAATGTCAGCGCTCACTCCCTGCCGCCCTCCCACCCTTGGTCTTGATTAGAATTCCGCAATAATTGAAATTTCACTACTTTTATGTCATTGTCAACATTTAGTCATATATTAGTATGCCTAATCTCTATAATTAGCGTTGCCAATTGGCCATCATCATTAGGCATCGTTTAAAATGGCATTGCAACTGTCTCCCGCTTCAGATTACGCTATAGTTTTAGGGATATATCCATTAGCTTTTCGCCACATTTCGTACAATTTTAATATCTTTAATTCTCTTTCGCCATCGCGTATTCAAAAGTTTAGTTTTTCCATTTTGTTGATTTCCAGCGAATTTCTTAAAACTCAGCTTAAAGCTTACACACACACACATACATATAGTGGAGCACCACTCGCTAAACGCCGTTAGCGTCGCCGCCGCTGTCGCTGCCTCTGCTGACGTCTGCGCTGTCTAAATAAAATTACATAATTCTTATTGCGGCGTTTTCTGCTGTTGTTGTTGTTGTTGCTGTGATTTATAAATTGCTTTAACTGTTGTTGGTGCTTGGCTGTTGCAGTTGTTGTTGTTGTTGCTGTTGTTGTTGTGCACACTTTCCACACATAATGCGCATTACTCATACGACGTGTTGCCCAAGAAAGGTTCAATATTTAAACTTGACACACACTCGAACGACACGCCTAATCGAGCCACTTAAACGACAGAGCACGTGTAACGGACATACAAAGGAATTCAAACCTGGCTACTCAATTTGCTTGCACACTAATTAACAACAAAAACAAGCCAGTGGACAAGGCGTTAGACCTTGCACTGGCCCTAAACAGAAAAGCAGCCAAAGTCAACGCAAATTTAAGCCAGACTTGCAGATATTTTGTATTTTGTGTTTTCATTAATCTAGTATAATTCCATGCACACACACACACACATATATATACATGTACACACATACACTCACACTTATTGGCGCTAGCTAGAAAATGAATTTAATTGAAATATCGCTTTTACTTGAGGATATTCTCATCGTATCTATGATCTTTTTTTTACCTATTATCTTGCTCTATCTATTACAGATCCTCCTTTACACTTTGCTATCAACAACAAAATGTGGCAGCCGAGTACACAGCATTTTCTGGCGCTGATCTTCTGCAGCGCCGTCTGTCTGATTAGTGCAAGTCCTCTTCCATTGCCCGCTGGCGATCAGGAATTGGATGTTCTGCAAATTCCCCTAGCTAACGGAAAGGTAAGTCGAAAGCAGAAATATATCCGTATATAATTAGGGATAGGAGAATGAGGACTGAGCTGCCTCGACGCCAATTCAATTTTATAATAATTTCCAACATATTTGACGACACACTTTTGGGCTGCCAAAGCAAATATCTATTGAAGGCTTTTAACTAAGAAAGAGACTTTTAAATACTGATTGTATAATGCAATCAGGAAAATGGATGTAAAAACCAGAGACTAGACATAAATTTGAGATGCATAAAGTCCTGAGTTTTTACCATTCATATAAATGCGCCAGGAAACTATTCGCATAAAATAAACTGTAGAGAAGCTGCTCATCACGACATTTATTGGGCATATTTGCTGAACACTTCCTGCTTGATTGTCTGAGTTATGACAATGATCTTCAGATGCCCAAAAGTAGCATTTTTCGCTTGGGACGGTGCACGCGCTCACATTACGTACACGTCGTGTGCTCCTGCTGCCCTTTCATGCTGCTGTCTGCCGCCGATCTGCGCTGTCCGGTGGGCTGGCGAGTGACTTAATGGAGTTGGTTGTCCAACAAGTTAGTCGAGCTTAGGCAGCAAATTTTCCTTTTACTTTTCGACTGCAGCTGGAACTGAGGCTGGAGAAAATTCAGGTCTTGGGGTCTATATGCCACTAAAGCCGAAGTCGAAGTCGAAACCCGCGCAACCAGTTCGCCTGATACCAATTGCAAGGAAGTTGGCACACTTGCTACCAGTTTGCACGGCTGGCTTTAGAGCAATGGACCAGACATGTGGCTTGGGTGTTGGCCCAATCCGCGTAATCCCCGCTTCAAATGCACTCCATTCCGACTGGCTGGCTATCTGTCAAATGTCCATGTACAATCACAGCATTATTTAATGGCCCCCCAACAATTATGAATTTAGAGTCTGTTTCAGACTAATTTTGCTTTCATATTGGACAATTTAATTGAGCTTTCAAAATCTGAAAAAAAAAAAAACAAACAAACAGTCAAATATAAGCAAATCGGACATAGTCCAAATGAACAGCCAGTGGATAATTTTTGCATCCATCGATGCCAGCTGCAATTTGTCTCATTCATGCACTGTGATTAGCACCTAGGTCAGTGTTTAATTGTCGATTACGCGTTGATTTGTTGGCCAAGACAATTGAGGTAATCAACGGCATAGCCCAGACCAACTTTACGGAATAATATGCCAATTACGGTTGATTTGCATGACTTTTGCTGTCTCGTTTGAATGGACGACGCGACTGTTTCGATCTCGAGCTGAGTGAATATCCAAGATGTAAAGTTCACATAATTTGATATATATATAGTCTGCCTATAGCTTTACGGATTGGCGCATTCAGACATAACATAAATCATCATCAGTTAACATCAAACTCTGCCTACCCATTGTGCTGGGTATAGGAAACCAGCAGTAAGGGAGTCTTCTTTGGATGAGGGAAATTAATTATGCACCAACTTCTTACAGATTAAGATTAATAAAAATACAGTGTATAGATCATAGAGTGTACACCTCAAATTAGCCATGTGTAGCTCTTCAGTGTCCCGAAGAACCCTTAGCCATAGCATGTATAGACACTTCCCGCCTAGAGCATTTGCATAGTGTGTCTCTATGCAATTTCTTTTAATATATTTAACTACGAAATGATATAACTTCAACAAGGGCAATTGAAGCGCACTGACTTTCAAATGGCAGAAGCAGAACTAGCTGAAGCAGCATCAGCATCAACAGCAACACGTCAGCCCAGACAATCCAACAATTTCCTCTGTGGGATTGCCCCCTAGTGACACACACACACACACAAACACACCCACACAGAGAGAGGGAGAGAGAGGCAAGTCGAACAGTTCAGCTGGCGCAGTTGGAACAGCTGCCTTATATAATCTTTCAGCTAGCTGCTCGTCGAGCAACAAGCACACATCACGCATACGACGCGTTGTGCCCCGTATGCGCCGCGACGGTAGCCACGGCAATTGCAGCTTGTTGTTACCATTATAACATGTTGCTAGCACACAGTACAGTAGCAGCAACCAGCACGCAGCGATTATAGTATATTGTTGCTGTTATGCTTGATGTTGCTGCTGATGCTGCCATTGTTATGGTAGACAATTTGTTACTAGCTGCATTTTCAAGTGGCAAACGAGACGCGCTTGCCAGTCAGTCATTAAGTCGCAGCCGCTTGCGGTTGCCGTTGACGACGAATCAGCGCGTTCCAGTCGGCTGCAACCGACTGCGAAATACCCGTTTAGAAATAGATAAATAACTTGCAGTTGATATTATACATAGAGGATGCTTAGACCTCAGAGCAGTAACTATCATATCGCTCTATAGAATATGCACTATCTTCAACCCAACATTCCTTGAGTAAACAGCCTAGTCTATGCGGTCTATTTAATATACATCCCATGCACTCTATCTACTCTGAAATGTAGTCTATGCCACACAATCAAGTGCTAGCCACATCGAATGCTGTCAGCCTGCTCCAAATGTCAGTGCGACAAATTTATTATTAATATATTTCGTGTGATCGATAATTTCCGACATGCCTATAAAATCTTTGTCTGATTCGATTAGCTGGGAAATGTCTGCTGCATGTTAAGTGTATTTACACAACCAGCCTTTTGTGAGGCAAATGGCAGGTGGGCCCAACTAGGAGATACCCTGCAGTTAGCCCGATTTCACGACGAACACCCTATAAACAGAAAACTTAGGCAAGCATGAGCTTTACATAGTGTCCGCTCTAGTGAGGGAAAAGCAAGCAATATGAATATGTGTGGGTGTGGGTGGGTGTGAGTAAATATACTTACATATATGCATATGTATCTTTTAATATGCATATGGACCATTTTACATCAGATTTTGACTTAATAAACATGTATTTTTTAGTAGAAGTGGGCGAATCATTTGGTTAAACTTACTTTTTCGATTGATTTTATTTATATCATCTTCTTCATCATCATGCTTATGCGTGCAACAGTTTGCCTTGAATAAGTAGTTCGAATTATGGGAACTCATTTGCCCAACAGTTTGCGATGTAAATTTTATGTGCAATCTGATTTATGCCGATTTGCTTTTATTACCACATAAAATGCAAGAACACGTTTTTAAGTAATTTTGGAAAGAACTGAAAAATGAGGCTGCAAAATGAGCGGAAAAATTGTGGAACAAATCTCAAAAAGTTCACCATGCTCAATAAGAAACTTTATCTACTTTACAAGAAAGTTAAAGAAGTCTGAAAATCCAATATGTAATTGCAAAAAAAAAAAAAAAAAAAAAATATTGCAAAAACGTCAAAAGCTGTTTTTAGTAATAGGTAAATCTTAACATCCGCTGAGCTCAACAATTATATATAATTATATATATTAAAGAGTTGCTAGTAAAAAATAAATGTGTGAACACCTTTTCGACCAACCAACTAATTATTAGTGAGAGGCTATGCTAAAGTTGTGTCAACAGCATTCGTTTTAGTGATCATTGGTCATAGGCTCGCATCAGGTTTACTTTAAGTTTTGGACTCGATCGCTCAGCCGCAGGCAGACTACAGCGTGCTTGTCCTTCACATTTCAACTGTACCATTATGACGCAGCATGGGGCACTTGTTATACGATCCAAAATAAAAATAAAAAAAATAAAAAAATAAACAATACCTCAATACTGTTGCTGAATGATTTTAAAGTACTCGAAGCTAGTTACTAATTGGACTTGAGCAATGATCAGCTCAGCTCAGCTCCGCTCGGCTTGTCATTATGCGCCTGTGAGCATAAACATCAGTACTTATGTATTATTTATAAAGGCAGTTGAGTTTATGCACTTACAAAGCGCATAATAAATTATCCTTTTAATATTCAGCAGTTTTTTAGTCTTGCATCAGTTTCTAGGCTAAGTCGCTGTGTATAACTAGCCATAATGAGGACTAATTGAAACTGTGAGCTGATCATTTAAGCTGTCGTAAAAGCTTTTATAATATTTAACCTAATGGCCACATTCCAATTTGGTGAACTTGAAAAGACGAAGGCTCTCCGCTAATAGGCAGCTGCGAATATTAAAAAAACTGCCCTTGTTCTCTCAGCTGAGGCAGAGTGCTAGAAAATTCCATGTGCAAGAGCGAACCTTAACCATCCTCATTCCTCCAAGTCGAAATTTAGCTACGGCTAAAGTTTGAGATGCATTGCTTAGCGCTACTGTTTAAGAGACGTGAATTCGCTTTCATATGAAGATATTTACTATATGTTATATCTAGCTCGTAGAGTATACCACATTCGTTGTCACTCTGTGTTTCTTTCTCTTTTTTGTGCGTTTTCATATTATTTTCTGTTTCTCTCGTACATTAACATATATTAAGTTGGTTAAGGTCAAACAACTTATCCGAACAGACACAGATTAATGTGTATCTTGAATTTTATGTTAATGCGTGGCTGAAGTCCACTAATGAAGTATGTTTTGTCAAATTCATTTATTTGTTCACTCCAATAAAATGCGATAATATCGGGGTGCCAAAGCTGAAATAATCAAATTGTCATCCAAGTCGAGACATCACAATGGCTTTACCTGGACCCGCAGCCCTGGCCCTCATTTTCAGACTCATTCATTAATATGGCAGAGATGCTTGAGTGATTCGGTAGATCAGAGCTTCGGTTCGAATTCCACACACTTTCCGGACTACGAAAAGTTCACCCATTGAACATGTTAAACCGCTTAGCCGGAGTCTTCTTCAATGGGAATTGGTTACCTTCAGCCGTAAGCCACAACTAACTTCCAAACTGTTTCGCTATGAACTATTGATTTTTGCAAATTGTGTGGGCGAGAATGGCGTAACCGCAAACAAAATATGCTGGCCCTTGCTTCGAAACTTTTCGAATATATCGCTTTTTGCGGTTTCCCAGCTAATTTACGCGGGCTTGCAATTTTAGCACTTTGTCTGATGCGATTATACCCAAATATACATACGCATACGCATTCATACATACATCTGTATATGTTTTTAATTTACAGTCTCTAGTCTCTAGTTGGAAAGGCCCTTGAAATATATCTATTCGTTCAAACAAACAGTCGGACGAAAAGCTATAATTTTTAATAATCATACAAAAATGGTATTGGTAATGATAACGGAGTTCACAAGGAGAGCCAAAATATTAGCTTTAACACAAAAATCATCTTATAGATCATAATTATTTAAAATAATATGTCAATGATACCGAACAAAAATATAAAAAAAAATAAAATACAAAAACATTAAAAGTAAAATTGATGATAAAAACAATAAAAAGCATAATATAATTAATAATCATCATATATAATAATCCAATGTACAACAAGAAAAAAAAAAAAAAAAACAAAAATGTTAGCAAAAATATTTATAGATTTCAAAAAAAAATTAAAAATAGTTTTAAAATACACATTTTCCTACTTAACGCTACTTAACTAATATAATCATTAAACCAGAAAAACAAAAAAAAAAAAAAAAAAAAAAAGTATTTGTGGAATGAATATTTAATTTGGATTAAAATTATTAAAATGATTTATTTACAACTGTTATTATTAATAACCTATTAATGCTATGGGTCACAAATAATTAAATAAATTATAATTAATTAAACCATAAAAATATTTAATTTAAGATCTTAAAAATACTTAATAAAATAGGTAATGGTAGTACTTTGAAGCTGAAAAAGCTAAGCCTTAATAAAATCAAAAAATTTTGTTTTGGATTAAGCTCAAATGATTTTACGAAAGTTTCCTAAACTATATATATCGTTTATATATGTATAGGTACATATATACATATACAATATAACCACTGTGCGTTAAAAATAACATTTTTGTCTGATTACCTTATTGACAAGCCTCTTCCGTCCTCAGTACTAATTAGTATCCAGTATAGGTACACAGCAGCACTGACTGCGGCTGCCATTTAAAATGCACAGCGTTTGGTTTGATGACGTCGCGTCGCCTCGAATATGTACAGATACATACATACATACATACATACAGATATATGTAGGTATATATTGTATTCGAGCTAGTTTGGCCAATTTAAAATTCATTAAAACTAGCAATAAAAATCAAACAGCTTTAGCCAAAGAGTTGTTCCTTTCCTCGTTAAAACTTAACAATTGTCGCAGCACTAAGTTGACAAACTGCTTAAATATGATAGATCATTAAGGGCAGAAGGGGCAGCTGAAGGGCCGGTTCACCAGGTGACGGTGCACAATAGAGAGTGGCCGGCAGCTCAGAGATGACAATAGCAAAACAGTTCGCTGCTGCCCAAACTGAGAAAAGTTAGTTTTTCTTTATAGCTGCGGTCGCTGCCGCTGGCATTAACTTCCGTCCGTGTATAAAGGCAACTTCCGCGCTGACTTTTGAGACAATTAAACACACAACAATAACAACAATAGCAACAATAACAACAATAACAATAACAGCAATGACAATAACAACAACGAATCAGGTAACTCGCAGATTAACGTCTCGCTAAGCAGCCAGCTCCGCCTGGGAATAGTATTGATAGTTGTTGCCAGACAATGGACTCACATTAAAGTGATTTAACTGTATTTAAAACTACATATTCACCGATACCCCGGAATCAAGAAGTCAGCCCATGCCCACTTCAGCGGCTATATTAGCTTTCTGTAGTGTTCGTTGCATTTCGTTACTTTTATCTATCATATAAAAAGCATTCATATTTATTATCGGATATGATATAACATATATGAATCTCACGATAGGCTTTCAGATAAATATCCGTCTGTCTGAACTTGATTTGCCCCATATATATATATATATAAAAACTTAAAACTTAAACTTAAAAACATTTATCTTCTCTCTCTTCACTTGTGCCTCTTATTAGTTAAGCATCTTTCGCTGATGATAGTTCGAATATATTGCGCTTTTCCAAGTTTGTTCTTCTTTTTCGAATATCTGAACGTGCAATAGTGAATCCATTTTGAAATAAAACACAATCTTTCCTTCGCTCAGTCCCTTTTCCTCTCTCTTTACTGATGCCTGTCCTACTTCGTCTCTGTCTGCAATTATATTGTTGGTTCTTTAAGCTAATATATCTCATTATATACCGGAATTGACCATCAGATACAGATTCACAATATTTATATTAGAAGCGGATTATTGATTACAGAATCTGCGTTAGCTTAAATCAGTATAATTTAATTGAATTTGTAAAAGCGAGAAGAATTTTCTAAAATTTAGACTATCGAAATATCTATAAACATTGATATATTATTTAACAGAAAGAAAATCAAAGCTTATGTGGATGTTCTATATATTACTATATGGATGATAATTTGAATGATAAATTCTTTTATATATAGCTACACATACAAATATAAGTAAACATCACAAAGTGGTCGAAAACTAAATTTTTTATGACAAAAAAAAAAAAAAAAAAAAAAAACAAATAAATAAAAAATATATTTAAAAAAAAATATATGTATTTAGATTTTCGCAATTTCAGGTCTTGTTTTTTTTTTATTTTTATTTATTTTTTTTTTTTTTTGTTGTTTGACGCTTATATATCGCTGTAGATACATCAATTTCAATATGTTTAAGCCAAGAGAAACAAATGGGCATATTTTGTAGAGCATTAATATACTATTCGAGTATTTGGTTAGCGAATATAAATGACAACAAAAAAAGAATAAAATTCAAGTTGAATTGGTAAAGCGTCTGGGATTGGGGTACCTGCATATTAGATTGTTGCTGCTGTTGCTGCTGGGTAGCAAATGCAAAAACAATTGTTATAATAGGCAAATGCAATTATCGTTGCAGCTATTGCATGTCCAATGACTCGTGCTGTTGATTGTCCAAGTCATCTCGTACGGCTGCCGTGCAAATTGAATGCACTTAAAATATTTTTGTGCAATATTTTCTTGGACTTAGCTTCGTCGCAATTGTCATTAACGTTTACAACTTTTTGTACCAGTCATTTACCGGGAATCCGCTCTCCTTCTGTCTCCCTCTCCGCCTCTCCTTCTCTCGGTCCGTCCCTGTCCGTACTTGTGTCTACCTTTAAGTGGAAACTGTGCAAGTTATGAACAAGTTTTTGTTGTCCGGTGGCTAAAATGACTACAGACTATCGAGCGGGCGCCCTAACTGGGACACTCAAGAGCGCTGACTGAGTGGAGATTAAGGCCGAGTTCATCAGGTGAACAAAAGAGGAAACACAACTTGGCGGCTTACTGAAAGCTTACCAAAAACTAAACACTTTTCGGATCTCTTTGGAAAACAGCACGCCCATTGAAAATAGTTGAAGAACGTAAAGATGTAATTATCAAATTTATAGAGCAGGCTGAGCCTCGCCGGGCGTCAGCTCTACTTGTAAAATATAAAAGTAATCAGGTATATTAAGTACATAAAATTTCATAAAAGTATGTAAACTATAAAAAGTATGTAAAGTACATAAGATACATACATACAGAAAGTAAGAGCAAATGAGACCAATACGAACATTTATTATGCTTTTGATAGTATTTTCTTTTTATACCCTGAACCCATTGAAAATGGGAAATCAGGGTATAATGGATTTGTTAAAATGTATGTAACAGGCAGAAGGAGGCGTGGCAGACCCCATAAAGTATATATATTCTTGATCAGGGCGACGAGAAAAGTTGATTTGGCCCTGTCCGTCTGTCTGTCGGTCCGTCCGTCCGTCTGTCCGTATGTTTGAACGCGTCGATTTCCGAAGATACAATAGCTAGAGACTTCAACTTTTTTTTAAAATGTCCGTATATAGCACGCGCATATCGAGTTCATCACAAAATAACGATAACTCGTCCGATTATTTTTTTATCGATCAAAAACCTTATCGAAAGTCAATTATAAAATTATATCTCCTACATCTTTTGAACTAGAGTCTCCAAATTTTAAATGTAGACTCATATGTACTTTATAGAATTTCGGTTTTTGTTATAATTCACCCCCCACCCCTATATCCACCCCCCCACCCTCACCTTTGTAAAAGGCGTATTTCAAATACTAGAGACTTGAGCTTCGGCATATACACGCATAGTAATGATATAATCACAATCTAAAAGTTTCATGAAGAACCTACATCCACAAAAAAAGTTATTAAACAATTAAATTCCCATGGTAAGCCCACACTGCAGCCCATGCGTGTTTATGAATGCGCGCATATGTGTGTCTATGCATGTATGTGTGTGTGTTTTTTGTAAGCAGAAAGACGCGAAGATTTATTGAAATATCAGTTCTCCGAAGGGTTCAGGGGATTTCCTAGTCGGGCAGTCTCGACTAGAGCTTTCTTACTTGTTAATAATGATGAGTATTATTCAAATATCTGATTGGACTCTGCTAGCTATGCTAGATTCAGTCAATGCTAAATATATATTTTCACAGAACAAAATGTGTTTAAGCATATCTATAATATAATATCTATTATAGATATGCTTAAACACATGAGTGAGACTGAGTGTCAGGTCTTCAACTGATTGCATTGAGTACTTCTAGCCTGTAGAGTAGGAATTGAATTATAAACTTGGTAATCCTTGACAAACCTTATTGAAACATCATAATTATATTGATAAACAGAAAGCAGACAGAAATAAGTTTACACTCCCTCATAAAAAAAAAAAAAAAACAAACGTTACTCAATTATCTGAAATACAGTTTGCACTATAGTTACAGGGTATAGACAAGCCTTTAAAAATTTGCAGCGTTGCCAAATGTGGGTCATTTAAATGAACGTCAATCAGAGTTGCAATGAGAGCGCACTACAAATAATAAATATCGACAGCAGACATAAAATTTATACAAATGGCAAAGCACTAAATAGATTTGCAAACTTTTTTTTTTTTTTTTTTTTTTGGTTGTTAAAAATTATTGCAGTTTTTGAGATTTGATTTTAAAGTGTGTGTGCACGCGCGCGTGTGTTTGTGTGTGTGAATGGACTTGAAACGTGATTCCAAATGGCAGCCACAAAACAGGCAAAAGACGCGACGAGACCATCGACTCATTGCCTCATTGTACAAAGTGAAAGTTCGTCAATTGTTGTCTATGTTGCTGCTGCTGTTGTTGTTTTGGGTGTTGTTGTTGTTGCTGCTGGTGGTGGGCAGCAATCTTTGCGTTTTGCTGGCTCATTTTCTGTTCAGTTTTGGGGCCGTGATTTGTATTTGTATTTTAGTGCCACTTGCTGGCTTATGTAACGTGCATTACATTAAATTGTCTTTGTGTTAATCTTGTCGTTGTTGTTTTTCGTTTTTGTTTTGCTTTGCAGGAAATCGATGTCTTGACACTTGGCGCCAAAGATCAAGATCAGTTGATAGCCGATCGCAACAAGAGAACAATTGGACTGCTGCGCGAGCTGTTTCCGGACATAACAAAGGTGCGTATTATAATAGAGAATAGCCAGCGTAACACCCAGAGAAACCCCCCGAAAGCCCCCTCTGATAGACATATCAATCAGGTTAGGCCTATATCGACTTAGATATTCGCATCTGTAGCCACGTAGATCACAGCCGAAACGAACGCTGTTCAGCTATGCGGAGCAGTGTTCGGCTCTGTCACTGTTAATCGTTGTATTGCCCGAACATTTCCTAGGAAATCAATACGCAAATCAATCGTGTAGTCAATAATGTCTTGCAACGCGTCGGACCCATCGTCTTGGGCACAATTCTCAATCCGGGGCTAACGAACCCGGCCTCCCGAAAGCCCAATGCCGATGACGACAATAACGATGCCGATGACGATAACGATGCGAACGATGTGGGGCGGCCGCTTGATAAGGATTACGAGAATCTACCCGATGAGCTAACCAACTTTGAGCCCGATAAGGACTTTGACAGCCAGCCGCAGGAGAGTCCGGCAGGCAGCCCGTAGATTGCGTAGCTTTAGCGTTTATTGGCTCCCAATTGATCAACTAGTTGATTATCTCATTTACCCAATCAAGCTGCATGCCCTCTATGTACTATACTCGTATCCGTATTTCTAACTAGACCTACGCCACTCCACTTGTCAGTAGTTAGTGCACGTATCCACTTCCCCAAACTAGACCTCTACCTCTGCCTCTGCCTCTGCCTATGCCTATGCCTATGCCTGTGCCTCTACCTCCGCCTCTACCCAGTGCCTATGTCAACGCCTCTGCATGCCACCTATAAAAGCTTGACCAACTCTAACCACTACACGAAACCAAAACAGAACCAAAACAAAGCCAAAACACCGATATCCAAAGCCCAAAGCCAAACAGTAAATTAGAGCACATTGAATCCAACTACACATCCATCAGACAATTGGCCAATCATCGAGTTGCAGTGCACAAATTTTTAAAAGCGCCTCAGACAATCAACCACAAAACAGAAATAACCGCAACAGGCACAAAAAAAAAAAAAAAAATAAAAAATAGAAAGAAAGAAAAACTAAAAATAAAATAATAAAAAATTGAAAAAAAAGAAGAAAAACAAAATCGAAACAAAATTGTATCATCTCAGCAGCAATTCATGGACGCCCACAGCGGGTAAAGTACAAAAGTAAAACATAAACGACAACAAATGAACAACAACAACAACAACAAGAACAAGAACAAGCAATCATCATCTCAATTCACGGCGATACAGCATGGCTGTGAAGCCTGTGACAGATTTTTGCATACCTCTCTGTCTCTCATTCCTAGGAAATCGACTCGATTGTGAATCGAATTATAGCTCAAGTAATACGCGTTGCCGGGCCGGGACTGCTAAATAGCGTTCTGGCCGGGAATCGCGGTGCAGGTCGCCCTACCACGCCCTCCAGCAGCTTCGACGCCGATTTCGATGACGACTTTGGCGATGATGACGATGATACTGATGATGCTGCATCGACATCGACATCAACATCAACATCGACTGCATCCACGCTGCCATCCTCCGACGACACCGGCTCGCGGATCAGAATTGATTTGCCCACGGTAGCGCCGACAGCAGAGAACAAAGTGAGTGCGCGTAAGAGGCAAGACAATGTAACAGCATCAACAGCATCATTATCATCAATATCAACAAGTAGTACTACTAGCACCTCTACCTCCACCACTACCACCTCAAGCACTACCACCACCAATAGCCCCAGTCCTAGCCCCAGCCCCAATCCAGCCAACAATACCTTAACAATGACCAGTGAGATGCCCGTCGAGCTGCTGTCACGCGTTCTGGGCATTGAGCCAATAAGCACAGCAACAGCAGCAATAACTGCAGCAACTGCAACAGCAACAGCAGCAACAGTTGCAACTGAAGTGCCAGCAACAGATGCAACAACGAGCACTGTTAATTCCCAATTAGCATCTACCTTCGACATCATTACCTCCACCCAGTTTCCCACAAATAATGACAACAACAACAACAACCAGAACAACAATAGCAACAACAACAACAATAATAATATCATCGACGAACCACAATTGCTTACAATTATAGCCGATATAAATCGTTTATTAAACTCTACCAATTATTTTATTACAACCAGAGATAATTTAACAACATCTCCAACATCTCCAACAACAACAACAACAACAACAGTGGCGCCTACAATTGACAACAACAACAACAAGAACAACAACATTACGAAACTATTGCCCATCTATGAGTAACAGCAATTGAGACACACACACACACAACAGCAACAACAACCACAACAACAACAACAGAAAAAGCAACAAACAACAGGCAACAACCAACAACAACAACAACAATCATCAACAACAATTCTTTAACAATTTGTCTCACAATTGGAATTCATTTAAGCCGCCGCAACAGCAGCAGTTAAAATAGTCTGGTCAAAACTAAAAAGAAACAACAACAACAAGAACAACAAAAGCCATTTTCTGTTAATTGTATTTTTATTGTTTCTGGTGAAAGCAATTTAGTTGTCAACTAACTAATCAACGTTATTAACCTTAGCTGTAAGCCAAATCAAACTTTAAACAAAAGCGAGCATTTAGCCACATCATTTGTCCATGAGCAAACAGTTGCAGTAGTCACGCCCCTGCCACCGTACCCGCCCCCTCGCCCCCAGCACCCTTAGCCACAGTCTCTTAAGTGGCTTGTCTGTATATCTCTGTGGCTGTGTATGTGTTTCTGTCCATGTGTACGCCCCGTCCACAATATGTTAATTCGCAACCCCTTAATTCTTAGTTGAAAAACCCAACAGTCGAGTCAAATAAACTAACCGTTCTCTAAAATGTACCCACCAATTGCACACACGCACCGCAATTCCCGACCACCAACAACAACAACAACAACACACAACAACCCACAACAAATTGCGCACATCCCCGCACAACGCACCCCGCTCACGCACCACGCACCACCCCGCACTCGGCTCAATGTTCACCGCAAACCGCGTGCGAATCCAAAATCCAAATTTCAATCCACATTGGCATCGGCATCCGAATCCGGCCCCGAATCGAAACCTGGTTGTTGTAGCAAATCGATGAGCAAGCGAACCGCATCATCTCCAAGCTGCTGCGCACTCTGGGCCCCACCGTGCTGCGCACGGCCATTCAGGGCAACAGCGCGAATGCCGCCCGGCAGGACTTCGATGCGGACTTCACGGACGATGACGACGACAGCGGCAAGAGCGACAGCTCCTCAAGCTCCAGCAGCACAAGCAGCGGCGCCAGTGGCACTCGGGTTACCATCGAGCTGCCCACCTTTGAGCCAGAAAATGAGAACGAGATTGATGCCGATGAGAAGAGCAGCAGCAGCAGCTCTACCACTAGCACCACCAGTGACAGCTCCGACTCCGACAGCACCACGGAGAGCTCCAGGCGACGATAATGCAATGTGCGTGTAATTTGCTACAACAACTAAGCGATGCATTCCGAAATTTCCATATGAATTGGCATTACTTTTAATGATTATCAAATTTTGTTCCGTGTTTTCAAAACAGCAGCGAAAATTGGCAAAACTAACCACAGCAACAACAACAACAACAACAACAACAACTGCAACAACCACCACCAACACGAACACGAACACCAACACCACCACAACCACAATAGGCCCTAGACTAAATACAGCAAAAAGAAAATGCAATTTTGGCAAAATAGAATTCTATATATTTTTTAATGAACATTTTGTGAAATATTTTTATTGATGCGGGCATTCCTTGCACTTCTAAATGCTGTCTTTTTACTCTATTAACTAATATATTTCAAACTCTAGATAGCTATGACTCTTTCTCTGTCTCTCTATCTTTCTCTGTCTTTCTTCCTCTCTTTTCCAATCTTTATCTTTTACTATCTTTCTCTATTTGTCTGTATCTTAAGTTCTTTGAGACTCCTACTTCAAGTAATTCCCAGTTTTGTTTTAATATTTCTTTTAAATCTCCCGATTGAAGAAAACTTATTTTTAGATATTCTACATTAACTGATAAATATATATATCAATATATCTTTCCTTAAACCCACATATACATATATGTATATCTCATATGTCTCTCTATATCCAAGTCTCCGTCTTTCTCTTTATATAGATTTTTATATACATGTAATCCTATCTCTCTCTTCCATCTATCTTCCACTCTCTCACTTTCTCTCTCTTGTTCTATCTATCTCTATCAATAAGCTCTCCCACTCCTTTTCTGTTAGTCTATATCTACTTCTCTCTCATAGTCTCTGCTACTCTATCTCTCTCTTTATCTTTCTTTTATTTCACTCACCTATTTTTCCTCTTTTACCTCAACAAGTTTTGAGCCTTCGAAATTATTTTTTTGTTTATTTAAATTTAATAGGTGATTTTTTTACATTAACATTTAACTTGTTTTAGTTGTTAAAGCCCTTGTATGTATGTCTCATATATATGTATATATATGCATATATGCACATATATATCGATGTATCTATGTTTTTAAAATATACAACAAATACCTGTACTCCTTTCGCATTTTAGTGTTTATATATTAAGCGTGTATTGAAACAACTATCGAACCAACATTCATAACTGCACTTGAAACATTCATGATCGGGCTTACAATATTCACGGCTGCATTCACGAACATTCCTCGATGTATATCGCATCTCGGCAGAGCGATCCACCTCAGATATCATTAGTTCGCCTTATCGATATCATTAAAGCTTGAAATTTCAAAGTAATTATTTGCTTACCATTCTATATATACATATATATATATATCTATAGCTGTATATCAATGATCGATCAAGACATATATCATTTGAGCCCAAAAATCGTTGCAGTATTCCAATACACATAAAGTTTTTGAATCAGATTTTGAGTACTATACGTATAGTATAGTATTTTTTGGACAAAGTTGAGATTGAGAAACTGATCAAGTCGAAATGATTAAAACTATTATCAGATCTTAGATCAAAACTTAGTCAAAACTTTTAAGTAAATCACTTTCTCAGGCTAAAGCACTACTCTATCACTATCTGTATCTCTCGCCATCTATCTCTCTCTCACTGTTTTTCACACTCTGTCGCTCGGATATCCATGGCCTAAGCTTAGAAATTGTCGGGTATTCTGCTGCAGCAGGGGCGCCCTTCCGCCTCTGCTCTCTGTGGCTTTATTAATTGCTCATTTGTCTATCTGCCTTTGTTTTCTTTTTTGTTTATTTTGAATCTTTTTTTCTTTATTTTCATGTTCCATTAAACCGATTCGATTTGTGCAAATAACCAAATATACCAATAATAATAATAATATGAATCAAACAAAACAACAAAACTGCAAAATGTTATAAAACAAACAAAACACAAACAAACATAATCGAACAACTCTTTCGCAATGAAATCACCAACTGCAATTGAAACAATCGAAACAATAACGTTCTCAATCGAAATATTGTAAAATGTATACATAAATACACCAATTGCATTTGTGCACGTGCATTCGCTCTCATCAACAATTAATCAAATCGAATTTCGAACTTCGAATTCGAATGGCAAATCGGATGCAAATAATTGCAAAACAATAATACAAAAAAAAATTTTTAAATCGACTATAAACTGGCTAAACCCAAAACTCATAATGCCAAAACGAAATGTGTGCAACAAACCCTTAAATAACATTCCACTCCTGCCTAACCTTATATAACCGAAAAACTAACACACCCACACACACATACACTCGTACACATTGACCGACCGTTGCCCGATGTCCCTGTGCCACCTTTTGCAACACTGAAAACTCTGCTACTTCACACACCCACACTCACATACATTGCGCCAAATCCCGTGTTATGCAAACCAATCAATACACCGCAAACCGCACTCACACACACACACACACACATAACCACTTCCACACACATACACACACACCACACACATATCAAATGCACATAATCAACTCCAAATTCGAAATTCCTTGCAATGCAACAAATGCCCATACAAATGAAATTCCGTTGCAATCCTGCGGGCGAATCCTGTTGCGATCGCAGAACGGCGCAACCGATACGAAAATCGATCTGTCGGCGATCAACAAACAACTCGAGGAGACCATTCGCGTGGCACGTCAGGTGAAAGAGGCTGAGGCAGCGGCCGCTGCCGCCGCCCAATCCTCTGGCTCGCCCGTCGCCCAGGCGCCCATTCCCCTCAAGTCCAACGAGCCCATCCAGCTGAGTTTCAACAACGAGCTGTCCTCGGTCAGCGGCAACAGCGGCGCCAGCAGCGGCAGCAGCAGCAGCATTGGAGCCACCGATGTCAAGGCACTAAACACCAACGATCTCCAGCTGTCTGAGTCAAAGTCTCCGGCCATAGATGAGCTGTCCTTGGACTCCGTGGAAGACGCGGCCGACCTGGATGATCGCAACAAGAGGTAAGCGGCAGACCCCGCCCACTGGGCTGGTCCCACTACCACCTACTACAGAACCCACCACAACAGCCACAAGTCACCATTGGCCGCCTAGACATTGCCATAGATTGCCAATCGAATCCAACATGAGTTTGAATCGACAAATCTGGAACAATAGAGAACGAGTTATACATGAATGTTGAATAGTGCATATATATAAACTTATATTTAAAGGCCTAAAGAGTCCAAGTTTCTTCCAAGTATTACACACAGATCGATTCCAATATGAGTTAGGATCCAGATGAAATTTCAAGTCTGGAATTATTGAGAAAGAACATGAATGTTGAATACTATATTTAAAGACTTAAAGCTCCATAATTTCCACCAAAAATTATAATTTTATGATGCTCTGAACTGAATAGTAATGCTGAATGCATAATATGTACTTATTCACAGATAAAAGTTCATTCATAAATCTCAAATTCAAATTGAATATTAAAATTATTGCTTGAGATCTTAAGAAAACCCTGGCATTTGAGAGTATATAGATTTTACCCATGCAAATCAAAAACTCGAAGCATTCCCTAGAACATTTCTTCAGTTGAAATGCTGTACAAAGATGACAGAAGCTCGTGTTTAGGTAGGTCAAAATATAGCTAATCTATAATAAAATATTTGTATCTATATCTCAATCTATCTATCTGTCAAAATATTGAAGATAAAATATACTCCGCTAAAGGCCGCTAAAAGGTATTGAAATATCATATAGAAATAGATATAGATATAAATCACGATCAATTATTTACCATAAATATAATATATACACATGTATGTATGTAAATAGATATGGATATATTTCTATGTATTT
This sequence comes from Drosophila aldrichi, assembly GCA_035045965.1. Lineage (NCBI taxonomy): Eukaryota > Metazoa > Arthropoda > Insecta > Diptera > Drosophilidae > Drosophila > Drosophila aldrichi. The sequence goes on from JAWNOM010000454.1 coordinate 4,183,538, forward strand.
CGTACAAGAACCATTTTGGATTCATTGGCAATAACATTAACCGATAAGACTTGAAAATTATACAAAATATACTCGACTAATTGCACACTTCCGCCCACGTTTCCTTCAATTTTTCCTGCAAATGCAATCGAACAAACATAAGTAATATATTCAAAAGGTTCCTGAGCTTCGGTGGTGCCGGCCTGGCCGGCGGCTCCAGCGGCGGCGGTGCGGGTGCCTCGCCCAGCGGCAACAGCTTGGGCGGCGGCGCTGGGGGCTCCGGCAACTTCCTCCTGGACGTGGTGCGCGTAAGTATATAGCTTAGAGCTCGAAGCCTGAGTGTTTGCCAGCCGAATGACGCTAACGTTCCCTTCAGCTCTTCTCGGGCAGCGTACAGACCCAGCAAGGCGATGAGGCCGCCAACTCGGTCAGCGGCGGCGCCAGCAGCAGCAGCGGCAGCACGGACGACACGGATGCGGGCAGCGATAGCACGCGCACCGCTGACGGCTACACCGAGGGCATTCCCGGCCCAGTGACGCGTCTCGTTGTCCTGGCCAATCGAGGACTAGCCAACCTGGTGCAAGACTTGATACTGGTAAGCGTCGAAGCCTCTGCTTGCTCGATCTATGGCTCCCCCTTTGACATTTGTTTCTCTCATTTCTTTAGCGTGTCGCCGCCACGAGCGAGAAGTTTGTGAACTTCAAGGCCAAATTGATAACGGCCCTGATATAAGCCAGCTTGTTGATCCTTGGCCAACTCCTCACGGCCCTGCCTTAGTCAAGTCAACCCAATTGTACAGAGTCAACGCAGCCAGCTGCACCACGCCCACATTTCTATACACAAACACACACACACACACACACACATACACACATAAATGCAACACGCGCGCAGAACGCACACTTGATACTCGTCCACTCGTCCATCACATTAACGTTGTTGTGTTCTTTTATTTGACAATGGAAAACAATTTATAATCCTTAGCGAAATTTCTATTTCTATATAAATACACACACACATATATATATATTCATATAAATATATATCTAATTCAAAGCTCTAAGTAGAGAAAAATGTTTATCAAAATTTACAATACAAAAAGTGAAAAAGGAAAACTTTTTATTTATTTTTTTTTTTACACGAAAATCGAAGAAGAAGAAGAAACCCACATACACGCACACACACACACACTTACACATAAATACGATATATGAATGAAAAGAAAAAACGATCTTGCTTTCTGTTTGTTCCAAACTTTTGCTCTTGCTTCACTTTTGTAAATATTTTGCTATCCTAACTTAGTTTAAACGTTCGCGATTTCCATCCACTCTCCCAAGAATGTCCCTCTCCATATATACATATATATATATATATTTTTTGATTACTAAAAGACGAAAACAAAATCATGACTGTGGTGTTTTATTTACTATTATTTTTAAAAATATATAATTTTATGTAGAAAATACAAATTTCCTTCACATACAATATATATACATATATTTTGTTATTTTTTTTTTTCGCTTTACCTCTTTGCCTTAATTATCAAATAATTAAACGAAATTTTCGAAACGCAAATTTATAAACAAATTCTCAATTTTTTAACAAGTTAATCAGGATATGTTTATACGGATACACGAAGAACGAGAAGAAGAAAACTATTTTTAAATGCAAACTGTTCTAAACTTATTTACCGTTTTTTTTTACACGTAAGCAAATGTGTTTCTATGATTTTTAACAGTTTAAGTAAAAGTTTACATGTATATAAAATAAAAAAAAAAGTTTACTTAAAATACATTACAAAATCTTTAAATGGAGGAACCAAAGGGAACAAGTAGATCGTAACTAAATTGAAGCCTGTTGATAAGTCCCTTTCCATCATAAAATTATTTTGTAGAATTTCTCCCTATCCCATCATTTAGCGTACCTAAGTCCATTGCAATTGTGACGAACGTCCCATAAAGTATGCATACATATGTATGTATGTATGTACATAGACTTATCAGTATCGTAAGTAGAGATGTCTGACCTATGAGCTTCAATTGCAATTCCCTCCATGTCTAAAGTCTGTTAACTTCGTTTTCCTTGACAGTAAACGTAATTTTGTGTGCGTATGTGTGTGTGTGCGCGGCAGCCTTAGGTCAATTAGAATGTCCAGGGTATTTGCTAGTCGAACACTCCGAACTAGATAAGTTTTACATATATATATATATATATATTGTATGCTTTTTAACAGAATTATAATTTTGAAGAAATATCAATTGATTTGCTTTTTGTGGTTTTGCCTTTGATTTTATCACAGTTGAAGGCCATTCAGAAGGTTGTGCGACAAGATGAAGGAGAACCACTCGAGTTGGCATTGCAAGAGTTAGTTGTAGAGACAAATTGAGTGTCGATAACTATACATACATATACATATGTATATATTTAAATAAAAAAATAAATAAATAAACGATTATTTGTGCATTTAAGTTCCTTTATGAATCGAATGCGATAAGATAAAATGAACAGCATTCAACTAATTATAATTAAGTCTTTGAGCTATTTTAATTAGAAATTCTAGGAATCCCCAATGATTTCCTCTAGAGGAATAATAGCTCATTGAAATTTCAACTTATGATTCCTTTTGGGACAGCGAACACGCATTATGTAGTCGATTGCACCCGAGTACAACATTCTTACATGATTTCAATGCAAATCTTAAGAGAGAGCCTGTAGCTATGCAAACCTGTTTTTAAACGATTCGAGAATCATATAAAGAGATAAACTGCCTAAGCAATTGTAGAACAATTCACCTCTATATATATGTACATATATATACATATATATGTATATCATATATACGACGCCTTTCGTGCGTTTTATTTAAGAATGCCTTTTTTTGTGGGTATCCCCCAATCAGACTCTCCACAGATAATGCCAACATTATTATAATACTCATATCTCATATATCGACTACGCTCAAATACAATATAAGGTCTCTATAATATCCACAAATCAAATTTTGTAGAAGAATTAGTACCGAAGCTCTTTCGAGATATCATTTGCTGTTTGTTAAAGTAAGCTACATTTAAGTAGCTACATTTCATATATGTATGTATGTGGTATATGTATATGTATGTATGTACATATAGTCATATACATAAATACCGATTTTGTTGACAATTTTACTCTTGTTACCCATTTCACTAAGTGGCTGGGCGTGAAGGTTGCGCGTGCGCTGCATGTGGCACATGCGTCATCGGCAGCCAAACGCACTTGAGAACCACTTCCGGTTAGGACCACTAGGCGGGCAAAGCAAACAAACAGAAATCAAAAACAAAAACAATCAAAAATATAAAAATTTTACTGCTTGCCGTGCTGAGAACGCGTCGACGGTCAGCGCAGATTGGCTGAATGCAAAATGCGAAATGCAATAAGAAAGAGCAGCCACAAATATGTGGCTCGCTGCTTATCCTGGGACGCGTCATTTCGAGTGGCGCACGAGCAATTAAAGTTGCACAATTTAAATGCTTGTGCAAGCGGCGGCACGCGTCTTGTGTGGCAGAGCGGGACGGGCGAGCGGCCCACGCGGGCGTAACCAGCGGAGAGAGGGAGAGAGGACAAGGAGCAGTGCGTTTGTTTTGACAAGTGCGCACAAGTACTGTTGGGATGCTTAGTTGTGTTGTTATCGTTGTAGTTGTACAAGTTACGACTGCCTCTGTATATGACTATATGTATGTACATATATGTATGTATATGTGCATACATACATACAAATGTAGCGGTTCGTGCACAATTTGTCGTCACTTGCGACGACGATGACTTAATTTGTTTAGCAGCAGCCCACAATTATAGCAGCTGAGTCCCATAGCTGACCAAAGAGTCAGCCTCTGCGGCTGTTGGCTGCTCATTCGCCTTCTGAGCAGCACGGCGTCCACACTTACACATATATGTAGGCACGTTCTCCAGCACGAATATGGATATGGGTATGGATATGGGCATGGGCATGGGCATGGGTATGGGCATGGGCATGGACATGGACATGGACAGGGATATCAACATTAATATCAACATCAATGCCAGCGAGACCCTTGAATTATCAACGTACCTCCTGTCCTCGTTTGCCGGCGCCGACAGCAACGGCAGCGGCAGCAACGTGGGCGCCGATTCTGAGGACTCGCTCATTGGACATACGCGCAGGCAAGCACCGCCTAGACAGAAGATTAATGCACGGGAGCGCCATCGCACTTTCAAGTGAGTTGTCATTTTGCAGTAATTGCCAAGTGCACTTCATTTGAGTGGTATTTACTTTTGTTTAGCGTGAATGCTGCATATGAAGCGCTGCGCGGCTTGATCCCTACGGAGCCCGTTAATCGCAAACTATCCAAAATCGAAATAATACACCTGGCCAGCAGCTATATAACGCACCTACACAGCACATTACAGGCAGGCAAGTAAAGCTATTACTTATTCCATTAATTGTCGTTTATCCAAACATACAATTCTTATCCCACGACTTCTCATCCCGCCACCAGGAACCGATAGACAGCCCTGTCTGCGTCAGAAGTGGGAGCACAAGTGCGAAAACGATGGCAACAGAGTTGCGGAGCGTGTTAACATTTGCACATTTTGCATGCGACCTAAATTTTCACAATCCACGAGAAATGTAGAATAGTGTGAAGTTAATCTAACTATGTAGATATAATATTAAATGTGTACATAAATAAACGTTATCCGTAGCGCGATAATTTTTTTTTACATATGCGCAAATTTTACCGCCACTGTTATGCACTGTTAACGGTACTAAGCAATTTGAAATAATTTACCGTACTTACCAAAAAGTTCAAACTTTACTTCTTAAATATAAATATTACTTGTTAATTAAAAATGTATTAAATTAACATTATATGTACATACATAGATATATAAAATTTGAGAATACAGAAAACAAGAGTTTTATCACTAACCAGACAACACATAGACTAGACACGTAGAGCAATTTTTTTCAACGACGGAATTTTTCTCTGAAGCGACCGGAGAACTTCGTATTTGCTCGGCTCGGTCTTTTGAGGCTCAAGCAGTGAAAATGCTGCACGACAAAGTCAGTGCGCTGCCAGCGCTCAATCGAAATGGTCCCGTTCCCAATGAAGCACAGCTGTGTGTTATTTGTCCTACTCTCTCTCTCTCAGTCCCTCTCTCTCGCTCTCTATGGTCTCTGAAATCATCACCCTCAGCAGCGCACAAAAATTGAAATTTCTGTTCGCGACGATCCCAGCTCTTTCCTTTTGAGTGAAGAGTATACCGAAATCTTAAAATCGTTTGCGACATTCATGCAAACAAAATGTTAGCGTTTCGATATATATTTATGGGAAGGGTATGAATGCGTTGAGGCGCATAAAGAATATGTGTTGTCTGGTTAGTGGTTTTATATTCATATACTATTTTTGTAACAGTCTCAAATGAGTAATTTTTGCATACGAATTCAAATAAGTGAGACTTTTGTCGAATAGAAAATAATTTAATTTCATAACCCCTTTAGTAATTTTAAGAACAAATTTTCAGCACGGTGAAAAACTGCTTCAATATAAAACTAATAAAATAGAAAATAACTATATTTTTCTTAACAGTGCCGTAATGAGTTAAGCAACGATAACCAGTAAGAGTATCGATAGCTTAATAGCCACCAACCAATATAAAGACAGCTCGAAATATAAAATGAGAAAAAACTGTTACATTTTTTTAAAAGTATATTTACCTTACATTCTTGCACTGAAGTGTACCATGTATAAAAAATAGGTGGATACAAATATAACAAGTCGCTATGCCTACATTTTAAATGTTTAATTGAATCTAACGAGCATTTTAGGCTGAGAGCAATAATAAAGTAATTTAATCGATAGTTAGTAAATATTGTTTGACATTCACGATAGCTTACCGATAGCAGACAGATAGAGTCATCTGGTTGGTGCTGTAAATTTACTCACATGACACTGTAAAATCGGAAATATTTGACAGTTAATTTTCAAACAGATTAATAATCGACTCATTTTGGCACTGTTAACTTCAATTTAGTATATCGGCTATGAGAACTAAAGGTATTCGATTACCGTACATGGCATCACTAGCGCGTTGACTTGCAAATGGTAGCGGGATCTATTTAATTGTATTATATCTGTAATAGTTTAATTTCGCTTTTCGGAAATGGGCGATATGCTAAATGTAAGTATATATATCTGCATATATTGTATGATTACATGCATTGTCATTCTTTTAGAATTCGGAGATGCTTAAAAAGCTGGGCATCGACAGCTCCAATCAGTGGATTATTTACGACGAACAGTTTGAGAAGTTCTTCAACTTTTTGTCAGAAAATATTACAGACTCCAATATTTTAACAGAACAGGAAGTACTGGAGAGTGAGGAGATGAAACAGCGCGGCGCATGGCTGAAAGAAACTGAGCGTGTCCTAAAGCTGCAGCAGATAGAATCGGAAAATCCTGGCCTACTAAAATACACGGCGTATGATGTTGACGCACTTGCCCTCGAAGTGGAAGCCATTAAAGAGGCAACCAAGGATTATTACATACTGATCGATGAAATGCAGTAAGCAATTGATTAACAGCACAAAGCGACAATCTTGATTAGTAATACAGCTTCGTTTCATCAAAGGAACACAAAGCACAGCCAGAGCAGCAAGCTAAGCGAGCTGGAGTGTTCGATTCTGTCATTGAGCAATGGAGAGAGGGAGCTATTAGGGGAGTGCCAGGCGAAGGCTCGTCAACTGGAAGAGTTGCAGCGGGAGAACTCCAAGCTGAGCGAGGATGCCAACAAAGGCTTCACTTTGCAGCAGGCGCCGCCCCTTTTCATGCACCAGATGCCGCTTGAACAATATTTCCTGAAGTGTGACTCTTTCATGCAATACTTTACGCTCTACATGAAGGAGAATTTCAAGATACAGGAGTTCACGGAATTCGAGGACGCCGAGGTGAACATGCAGCACTTCAATAGCAATCTGGAGAATCTGCAAAAGTCGTAAGTGCGCAAAATAAATACATGAACACAATAAGTAATACTATGCACTCAAAGCATTCAGTATCACACACTGGAGTATATAAAGGAGAAGGCCAAGGCAAAGGCCACACAGGCGCTGATTGATCACGTCGATCTCAATAAAATCCATTGCATCAGCTTGTCAGACATGGTGCGCGAAACACACGAGCTGCAGCTGCTCAACAGGAATCACCTGACGAGCACCTACGATACCCTGATGAATGCTCTGGCCATGCACGTGCAGCAGCACACACAGCAGCGCATTGAGTTGGTCCTCTACGAGAACACCAAGCTCAAACTAGAGCGGGCACTGCGTCGCCGCGAAAATGACAAGCAGCTGACGACTGTCATTTCCGATGCACTGTCCAATGCTGAGCTCATCTGGATAGGCATACAGCTAGACCTGGAGAAGAAGCGGAACTGTACGGACAACTCCATTGGTCTCTGCATGCAGGCGCAGTCTAGTTGCCAGCGTATACAGGCGATGCGCTCGCTAAACACCTGCTCCAAGGGCATCTATGCTCAGTTTGTGCATGAAATCGCCAGTCAACTATCGACACATCTCGGCCAGAACGTTCGCTCTGCTGAGGCCAAGAGCTGTTTGTTTGAGTATGAAAAGTTTGGCCGCCTCTTGGCTAACTCTCTGCACAGCATGTTGAGTCACAAGTCGGAAGTCTATGCGCACAAGCAGTTGGCCGAACTGTAAGTAGAGCCTTAGAGTTATTGGTCTGCATTCAAGGTTTATCCAATTGGTTTTACAGCAAGGATTTGGAGCAACTGCTATACCCGTTCGTCTATAATTCGCCGCTTGATCAACCCATGTTAGAGAACGTTCGATATTTGTATCCCATGTTTGATGTTCGACAACAACATCTGCGCTTCGAAGACTCTCTTCGCCAACTGCGCACTCAGTTCCAGGAAACGATCTTAGAGCGTATGGTTAGTCAGCAAGGAAACAGTATTCTCTTTTTAATAGATAGTGTTTTTATTAACGTTTTGTCTTTCCTTTTCCATAATAGGACAAAGAAAAGCTTTGGCGCTATAGTAAACTCTTATGGATTTGGTTTCTCACTGATCCGCAACGCATGATTCATGCCATTGATGAGGTGAAGAAGAGCTCAGCCAAGATCCCGGCGCTAACGACCGCCATGCTACGTCCCATCGGCGGACTACAACGCAAATGAATAGTATACATATAAGCTAAGTAACAATATAAATAACATCAAATATTTATAGTAATGCATTCAGTGATTCTAAATTGCAAAATGTCTGATAAAACATAGGTAAGCAACCGATGGATATTGCATTTAATACATAAGTACCTTAAATGAATATAAATAATGTTGTTTTGTTATCAATTCAACGAGAAGTGAAATGAAACATTTGGCATCTCGATGTGCAGCATTCTCCACTCTTCTAATTTGTGCGATATTCCGTCCCTTTCTATATAGTGTTGGTTTGAACCACTGTGAAGGATATAAAATATTATATGTCTGCATACCATTTCGTAAAAATTAATTTCACACATTTATAGAAGTAAACAATTAGATAGGATTTATTTTGCAGTAATTCTTTAAAAGTCACGAAATCCTTTAATTGTTCTTAGTGTTTGCAGATAAATGTTCAGATCTTTAAAACTTGTAATTAAGCTGTATTAAACTATATGTTGTGGCATCTATTTATATTGAAACACAACTCAAATGTCGACCAAAAAGCTACAAATTCATCTAATGAATAATCGATCAATATATAACATCACATTACAATCTGTTAAAATAATTAGGCATTGTTATTTTATATTCATTTGCTTTCAATCATTTACAAAACATAATGTATGTATTGTACTATGTATTAACACAAATATTTTTAACTTATATTCAAATTCATACACTAGCTATTTAGACCAAAAATATTTGCCTTAAACTCTACAATGTCTACAACTGACCTAACTAATTTCAAGTGCTTAAAGATCTATAATTTGTTTCTGTACGTTGAATGGATAGACTAGCCCAGAATCGTATATTTCAGTGAGGGCAACTTTAAGATTGATATGTTATGTAAAGTATCTTTGAAAACTGCATAAGATTGTTATTGCATGTACTTCGATGATATAATTTAAATTAATTAATGTATATATATGAAGCCTATTTTTTTTTTTTTTTTTTTTTTTTTTGTTATTTCAAAAATTCCAAATTTTAATATAATACTATCAACTAGTTCCATCTTCGATATGAACTAATTAAGCAAAGCGTTTACAATCAAATCAGACCGAAAAGCTGTGAGTTCAGTCCGATATGAATTGATGTGAACGGGCCAAACAGCCTAAGATATGCTTGAATGCTTAGGTTATGAGACTTAAACAATGATCTACAAAATATTTGAACTTAAAAATAAGATCTAAAAGACTTGATTGAATCTCGATATTACCATAATCGTCTTCAGAACGAGACTTGAAGACTTCTTATAAAATCTATAATAAATATACAATACATTCTTTTCTTCCTTGTTAAGAATTTATCATACTTCAAACAAAGAATAAGTACAAAAATATTTTTATATACAATTTATTGCAAATCATGCTTGAAGTATACTCCATATGATTTTGCTCTTGGGAAGTCAAAAGGCAACGGCGTCTCAGGAGAGGTACCTGGGTATACGAACACAGTTAAGAATAATGTAAAAAGCTTCGAGCTACGTTGTTTGCTAATTAAATATTTATATTACAAAAATATATTTCAAATACAAAAATGATCATTATTTACTTCCTTGGAGTTGTCTGTTTAAGAAATATGAATCAAGGTAAAAGGCTTTGAAATGTATGTAACAGGCAGAAGGAGGCGTGGCAGAATTCAGAAAATATGTATATTCTTGATCAGGGCGACGATATGAGTCAATTTAGCTCTGTCCGTCTGCCCGCATGCTTGAACGCGTTGATCTCAAAAGAGCTAGAGAACGCGGATACCGAGATAATTTCCAAAAATCGATAACTATCCCCGTTATTTTACTGTCGATCCAAGCCCTTATTGAAAACCAGTATTACAATTATATCTTCTACATCCATCAAAGCTAGAGTCTCTAAAATTATAACATATGTATTTTCGCGCTAATTTTAAAGAAATTCAAATTTTTATCAGTTCGCTTATGTGAAAGGCGTATTTTAAATACTAGAGACTTGTGCTTTGGCAAATACACTTGTGTCAATGTTATAATCACAATATGAAAGTTTTATATAGATAGTCCATCTACAAGAAAATTTATTTAACGATTAAATTCCTGTAGTCAGCCCACACTTCAGTCGATGCAATGATTCTATGTGTGCATGTGTGTGGCTCTTGTATAAGCAGGAAATAAGTAAGAATTATTGAAATATCAATTCCTCGAGGGGTTCAGGGATCTCGTAGTCCACCACTCTCGACTAGCGCTTTCTTATTTATTTGTTGTATGGACAAACGGCTATCTTGGAAAACTAGCAGCTATAGTATATATGTATATACAATTGCGGTAATAAAAATAGTAGATCGATTAACCAAAAATCGATGGATCAAAAATGTAGAGAATAAAGAAATCAATATCGACATATAAATTATATAATTAATCTTAATATTCAATTCAAATTGCTTTGAAAATGTTGCACTTTTCATTAAGGTTTCTTTATCCAAAAGTACTGCTACTACTACTACCACTTTTCTCCCGCAGGTGAACCTATATATGAGACAATATCCTAGTGACAAATAGAACTTTTCAAAATGATTTTCATACTACGAGAGCTCAAGTCGAAATTGATAAAGTCTTATTATGCTATTTTTCGAAGCCTTTGATTGCTATTCAACACGCACAGTGTGATTCTTGGTTAAGTCATTTCTAGAAGTTTTGTTGACCTGTGTAATTTGCAAACCTCATCAGCAGCATTGATTGGTATTTCCTAAATTCAATAAAGGATTACAGGTACGCAGACGTGAGCAGCGCCTCGTCCCATGTCCGTTGAGCGGAAGTAGGCTATCAAACACCTGGAGAGGACTCCACACTGGCTGATGCATTCGCTGCGTGCTTGGCATTTAATGTGCCCGGAACGTGCAGCGGATGCATTAGCCAGGAGCTCTTGCCAGTTATGCCAATGTTAATAACATCATAATTTCCGAATGAATAAGTTTATAAGAATATTGTAGTCGATAGTGCCATGCTCTGCTTGACAAACTTGCATGTTTCATATATGACAATTTTAATTTATGAACGATCAATATTGACGAAGAAGTCTATTGGTGATAACTATTAAAAACTGATCAAATTAATTATTATTTTTCTGTCAAGAATTAGATAGATTTTGCGTAAGCTACATCAATAGCTTCATTTAGGTCTATAGATACAAAATCTGTCGTTCCAATTCATGGTATAGTTTTTATTATCTTCTGGGCTGAGACTTTGGGATATACTTCCAGATAACATTTACTGTTTCTTCGAGTTGCTCGTCCAAATTCGCTTGCTTTGTAGTCCGTTTAGCTTGGCTGTGGATAACCAACCCAAGAGATGAAAGATCTTAGCTAATTGTGACTGCATTGCTCATTTCATACCACGATCTTGTAGGCCCAAGGATCTTTATACGCTTGAACAGTTTTAATCGGAATGTAAACTTGATTAAACCTTATTTTAGAATCCTACAAGTACGTTGATCTCTAAAAATAGTCAAGCGATAGAAAAAGTGGGATATATCGTTTTAACAACTATAAAAATCAAATTTATTCCAGATGGTATACTTATAGTGTATATATGTATGCATTATACATTATTGATACATTTACTAATTTTTTATCTGATAGATTTATTTTACGAAACCAATATACCCGTTTCGGCTGTGTGCGATACACAAACGTCGAAATAAGTCTATTAACTGGGTGCATCGCCGAAAGCAAATGCAAATAGATATGGAAATAGTTCGAGTCTGGGTGGGGAAACGGAACTCGGGCCTATGTTGCAAAGTCAAAGAGAAAAAGTATATACATACAATGGGTGTGTGTGTGTGTGTTCGTGTGAGTGTGTGAAGGGGAGAGAGAGGAAAACCAAACAATAAAGAAGAGTAAAAGCAAAATAAATAAAAATAAAAACAACCCAACGACTTGATAAAATATTTGAAATTCATTTCGCGCCGCCGCTTCGATCGGCATTTCGATGACAGCATTTAATGGGTATTATGTAAAGGTTTTTTGTTGTTTATATGCCTGGACGTTGGCCAGCAGCGGTAACAAAGGTCAACCACACGCATGTGCGCTGCCGTTGAAAACCTGTAACAGCAGTTATACCAGCTATATAGCTGGCTGCAGATATTTATTTTGGTTCCGGCCAAGCCCTAATATACATAAGTATCTCTGCGCTGGTCTTTCTCTACTCTTTCTCTCGCTCTTTCGATTTTTATGCGCAATAAACGAAGACCATGTCCCAGCAAGTCAAACAAGATTCATAACGAAGACAACACCTGTTGCAATTGACCCAGTTTAATATAAGACCTGAAGATGATTCGAACCAAATGGCAATAAAAATATACTTTAATACAGTCCCCAAAAATCAAATTTCATTACGCTGACAATGCTTTGATTTTAGTACCAATTTTAATTACTTTTATTTGTGAATTTTTATCTTTATTTTTATTTCACCTATTTATTTATTTATTTTGATTTATTTTTGTGAAAGCTGCGCTTACTTACCAATTTTTACGAACAACTATAACACTTGTGTAGAGCTCGATAATTAAAAAAAAAAAAAAAAAATTGTAAATGCTTGCAATTTTAGTTTGCTGTTCAGATTCGTATCTAAATCATAAATATACTTTAATTACACTTTGATTGATCAGATTGTATGAATATATCATATCTCATAAAAAAGAGCAACCGGTTAGATAAACTTTAAATTTAGAATCATTTTCTTATCATTGAAGGTAAACTACATTTTTAACAAAACATAAATTCATTCATATGCATATTTATAAAATTCATGTTTTTGTTGTTTTAAATTCCTGAAATTTTTAAAAATATTTTCTGGTTGTTGTCTACATTAGGAACATATGATAATACGTAAGTATTACTTGGAGTTAGCTTTTCCTTTCCTTACTCGGGTGCATGTGCAGATTGTTGGTCAAAAAAAATAAAATAGTATATATGTATAGGAAATAGTAAATAGAATATTTTGGAATACTATACTTTAAATATGTATATGGAATTTGTTCATTCATTAATTAGTCAACATTAGCATTAACTGTCAATCAAATTTGCGTTAGGCCTATATTAACAACAGACCTCTGTTATGCCTCTTATATGTACATCCTTTTAGCTACAAATACATACATACATACAAATGTTAGCTACTTTTGCAATTTTAATATGAAGTGCAATTAACAGTACTGTTAGCTGAGAATGGCCGCATTAACAGAGCTATGCAACTCTATGTCCTTGCATATTCAATACATATTTATGCTAGCTGTTATTGCAAACAACTTTTAAAATGCAATGAACAGAGCTCTTTCAGCTGTTAGCAACTACTATTAACAGAGCTCTATTATATAACACTATGTCCTTGCTTATTCAATTCATGTTAGCCACGCTGCGCAAATTGAATTTGCACTGCAATTAACAGTGCTCTGTTAGCTGCTAACGGCCGCTGTTAACAGCGCTCTGCCGGCGTCGCACGTCGACGCTTTGCGGCTGCGCAGCTCGAAAAACGTGTTGTTGCCTTATGGCTAACGGCTGGCTGGTGCGCCTCTCAGCAATGGGCCAGCAGCGCCTGGTCTACGCTTTTTGGCCACAAACGCGAATTCAGTGCAACGGCAACTCTTGAACGGTAATGTTGGCTTAGCGGTATCCATCCACATTGCTGGAGCAACTGCTGGTTAATTTGTACGCGAGATGAAATCAAAACTGAAATGATTAACGGCAAATTTGAATGAGATTTATTTTTCTGAGCAAACATTGAATGACCTCAATGATTAAACATTTTTGTTTTGTTTTTGCTTTTTTTTTTTTGAGTTGTGTGTCCAAATCCAAAAGAAATAAATAAATTATTACAATCAACTACTCAATGCGAAAGTGTTTTTGAAATCCAAAATGAAAAATGAAATGAAATGAATGTGCAGAATTGTGGTAAAAGCAACGCCTGCCGAAAGTGAAAAACTAAATGCGCAGACGTGTGTAACAGTTTTTGTTTTCGATCTGGTTTTCATTGTTTGTTGCTTTTGTTGCTATTGCTCTTACTGCTGTTGTTGTTGTTGTTGCTGCTGCCTTAACGCTGGGCAGCAGAGCATAAACGATCGCAGATCTGCGCAGGCGCCGCTGATTGCACAAAACTTTTCTGCAGCAGCCGAAAACCACCAACAACAACAACAACAATTATAACAAATTGTTATCTGACCCAATTTTCACATATGAATGTACATTTTATTTTTGTTTCTGAATTTCACAAACATTTTCGCAAATTTTTTGAAAAATTTCAACAAATAATTCAAATTCATAAATTGATAAATGAAGAAAACGTTTTAGCTGGTATCGCCGCCAAATAAGAAGGCCAGCCCGTTGACTGCGTTTAGCTGCAACAATCAACAAGCAATAACAGTTACAACATAAACGAAGTGCTCAAAATCGGTACAAACACACACACACACACGTTCGACTGCATACGAACAACTACACTCAAAAGTTGGCCATAAAAGCCTCGCCGCCAAAATGCTTCCGGTAAGTTTTGCAAACTTTGTTTGGTACAAAAAAATTAAAAAAAAAAAAAAAAAAAAAAAAAAAAAATACAGAAACAAATTCACTTTTGCTCATTTCGTCTTTCGTCATGTCTTGAAAACTTGTTGCTTGTTGCATTTAGCAACATTCCAACAACATTCGAGTCTCGCTGATTATATGATTCGACAGGATAAACGCCACGGCTCGAGCAACCTTGAAAGTGCGCCGCCAGGCGAAAGTTGTCGCCGCTTGGCCCATCCCAAGGGCAGAGCTGCAGCAGCATTGCTCAGGCACGCATATATAAATATATACATATACATATGTATGTACATACAGATGTATATGCATATTTCTGCCTCTCTGTCAGTTGACTGCTCAAGGAAGTCGTTGCCGCCACTTGATATATTCACCACGCACATCTGCATATCTATTCGGTATATCTCAACTCGTATATCTCTAGCCAAAAATACACAAGTACAGAAAACAATCCGAAAAATAAAAATAACTATCAAAAGTTCTACAACAGGTTTTTTGTAGACCGCATCTTCTCGCATATCTCTGAACAGAATTTGTTAATTTGTGATTTCGTTTTCATTTTGCATTAATTTGCGTTGCTTAACTTGTTGGTCGAAAGAATTTTGCGCTTTGATTGCATAATTAATCGCCCGAGGCGAAGACCTACCAGCTAAGCTGCCCACAAATGGATACATTCGACTCTACTTTGTTATTATTTACGTATATAATAATTTAAACAGATATTAGTTAAGCAGCTTATTTGAGCAGCTTTACCAAAACACTGCTGAAGCCATTCCGTTTAGCCACATATCATTATATGTGACTCAATCAAGTTCTGTTTAATGTCTGGGTAGAGGCGAGAGCTATACGAAATGGTTTCTATAATCTATGCATATATCTCTGTATGTATTACAGGAATATAGACAATTTTATGTAGCTTGAGTTATCGAAATATTAATTAGCTTATATGTCAAGAATATATATTTCTTAGGACTTTGTAGCTTAGGATATCAATACGCTCATATTGGACAATCCGAGAACGAATAATAGTATGTATAATGATTTCGAATGGTAAAATACCGTTTAGTTTTTATTGAAGTATTATATTTCAAGAATACATTTCTAAGTATCTGAAAAGGTATGTAAGTACATTTACACAAACAGATGAAAGGACAGACGAATAATCGCACGAATATCAAAGTTAGCCCAGCTTGTATAACGAAGAATCTGACTATGCTTTACTGTGTTGAACAAGTATTTAGAAGAAGTATGTAGAAGCAACAAGTACTTACTGCTAGCTCTATGACGTATTTCAGCCGAAAATGCACTTGCAACGTCTGAAAGTGGCCTTTCTACACTTCCCCAAGTTAGTCTTAAATGAGGTTTTCGAGAAATGTAGAAAGGGTACTTTCAGATACTACAAGTGTGAGAGATTCTCAATGTCAGGTCTAGAGCCCACTCTCTCACCTTAACTTATGCCCCTACTTCGGCAATATTCTTATGTTCATCCCATAAGCCGTACCTGGCAGATCTATTCAAGTTTCAGATTCTGCACTTCCGAACAAAATCTGATGTTGTATTAATGAGTCCTGTTAATCTGTCTAATTATTGTTTTGATAGCTGTCATTTTTATTGTTGTTTTGAATATCAAGAGAGATAGACACAGAGTCAGACGCAGACCTGCTCAAGATTATCTGCACTGACACTCAGAAATTCAACACAGATGGCAACATCATGACATCATAGATCGATCAAGGCACGAGGGAAAAGAGTTCGCTGAGTTGAGTTTTGAGATAAAACTGAATTGGCTGAAAAGCTTAAATGGAGTGAAAAGTGAATCATGCACAAAAATAAATAAATAATAAATGAGAAATATGAAATAGATATGTATCTAATTAAAAGACAATACTATAAAGGTATTTCCGTCTCTTCATCTGTTTGTTAGTCGATTTCAATGCGAACCAGACTTTCAGGTTTTAAGCTATAGTTAACCGTATTGAAAGTCGATATCGTATCGGAACAATCAGTTGATTAAAACTATTGAAGCGTGCAACAGCTCAATTCAAATGCCGTTAGATTGCTCGAGCTTTTAGATCGGCCTATCTGCTATATCGCATTTCTGGTCATCATTGGCAGCGTATCCGAGGTGGCTTTGTGACACTCAAATTTATTTATAACTTTATTTTAACGGATTTGAATTTCTGCATGTGTGGGCGAAACGCGGAATTCCCCCGAGTCATCAGTCATCGCCTATCGCTGGCTCTGTTGTCTTTTATCATCGCTTCCTTTTCGCATTATTTTGGCTTTATATTTCTTATATAAATAAGTCTTAATTAAATTTCTCTGTTTCACACAAGCCAATAAATTATAAATATTAATTAGATACGATCTGCCAATTGGCTATTACTCTGCTCTTAGCCACGTTTAAGTTGAAGTTTGCTAGAAACTTTTTAGCTTCAGCTGATTGCTGTCAGACTTACAAAGGGAAGTCTCGCTTCATGTTCTTCTATGTCTCCTGGGGATGTTTTCGCTTTTGTGTTACAGTTCCGATTGGGGAATATATATCTTTATTTATCTTGCATTGATTACTTTCGCTGGGCTTATATAATGGTCGTCGCATGGCTTTGTTTAGCCAAAGAAACGCATTTCCCCATTAACACCTATTAAAAACTTTCGAACACGATTCCTACTCAAAAATCAAATTGAATTTGCCGTAATTATCTGCATCTGTATCTGTATCTCGTACCGAGCAGCCTAGCGTGCATATTAAAGATTTTTGCCAACAACAAAATCTCTGAGAAGCAAATATCAAAAGCATGCAATGCATACAAGCAAATAGTATATATATATAGGTATATTTATATATATACATATGTATTTACTTTTACTTTATTTACGTTCGATTTCGTTTTCGTTGACGATTTTTTGATAGTTTTCTTTCACATCCGTCTTGTGCGTATGCGTATGCGTATGCTTATGCGATTGGGTTCAGATCTGGTTCCAGATGCTATTGATGGCCCATCAACGACCATTCACGGACCTTTAACTGTCATGCAAATTTTTGGTTACGCATTTACACAAATAGTAATAACAACAACAGTAGCAGAGGCAGATCGATGAAGAAGAAGATCGTAGCTGCGCATGCGCATGCGAAAAATGATCGAACTAAACTTGTTTCACTTTTCTGTTTGTTTTTTGTTTTTCTCTCTCTATTTATTTCGATTTGTATACGCTGGGTATACACACATCTTTGGACAAGATTTTGGCTTTTGGGGCGGGGGCGAAACAAGTTTATTGTGACAAGTGTCAAAGACTGAATAGCTCTGCTCATCATTGCTGCGCCGTTTGATGTCAGCTCTAAGATATGCGTATAACATACGTAAACATGTGTGCATGTGTGTATGTGTGTATCTATAGTGACTTCAACAAGACGGAAATGATGCACCTTCAAGTGCTGCCCATCCCTCATCAGTTTTTCTACTGACTGCGGGCGTAAGAATGCACTTGCAGCACGGCAACACTGCCTTTTTATACAATATATTAAACATTGTAAGTGTTCTAGGCACCAAAATCTCTCCCTCTCACTCACTCTCTCATGCACAGTTGCTTAACTTGTAGCGTTGATTTGGAATTTTGAATCGCACGCGCTTCTATCTTCAAGTTGATTTGCGAAGCTTGACTGGCTGGCTGGCTGGCAGTCTTGTGCTGATTGTCTTACCGGTTTGCCAATTAAGCCACGTTGCTGAAACGGCAACAAAATGCCTTTTAGCAGTGAGCAAATCCATTGCTGCATCCACGGCCCGTAATGTATCTTCCAGAGACAACATTGTTTAGGCCATGGAGAGCGGCTTCGTTACGTATGCAGCACGGCGCTTGCTGCCTTCAGATGCAGACATGCTCCAGATACTGCTTAGATGTGATTCAATTTCAGTATTCGGGACCTGGGCCCGCATATTATTTACCCTTTTGCCAGAGTCGAGAGCCACACACGTATCTAGGTGTATGTGTGTAGTTACAGAGGTTTGCATAGTATTTAGTGCAAACCAGTTGCGCGACTTGGGCTTATGACAAAAACTTTGCGTTTATCTTTAAAGAGTCTGGCGAAAAGTGAAGCAGTAAAATATATCATTGCTACATTATTGACAATTACGGGGCTTATACTTATTCGAGAAGCGCACTGGGTATATTGGTTTTATGCAATGTGAGCAAGTTCACTGGGGAATTCACATTTAAACTGCTTCAGACTTGTTATTTGGTTTATTTACTCGATTTATTGCACGTCTGCTTATATTACAATTTATTGTGAATAGTAGTGGAAATATTGAAGATAAGATTAGATTAATAAGAGTCAAATTCAAATTGAGATCGTGGCAAATTAAAAATATGCGGTTTTTTACATAGTTATATAGCCTTAATTTTCTGTAGATCAATTCGATAGATGATTAAAATCCTATAAAATTAAAATCGGACCTACCCAAAGTTTTCATGATAGTTATTATAGACTTCCTCCTCAGGCTTATGTGCAAAGATTTAATTGGGAACGAGTATTATGCAGTCGCTAATGCCCGACTGCAATATTCTTGCCTTTTCGAGTTACTTTTACATATAAATATGTCAAATGATTCAAGCGAATTTATATCCAATATATCGGCAGTGGTGCCTTGAGCTGATTGTTTTTTGTTGTTTTATGTCTTTGTTTTATAAATAAAAATTGTGATCCATGCTAAGTTGCCGAAGTGAACAAGTATGTTTAACTGTCCGCTTTATGGCTGCTCTGCAAATATTTCATTATGTTTTTATTATACTGTCACAAGACAACTGTCATTGTTGATCGATCATTTTAAGATATTGTATAACCTTGCCTGACCGCAATAATCACACTGTTTTGTTTTTGTTTTTTTGTACTCTACTCTGCTCATAAGCTAATAAATAATTCATAGTGATTCACCGATCAGTGTTAGCCATTAAGCCATCTACTCTGTAGATGTGCGGGTATTCAGTCCAACTTTTCCTTTCTTTCTTGGGCAGACGCGATTGCATTGCAGCAAAAAGCATTTAGCTGTCTGCAATGAAAATCATGGAGAGTTCCCCCTAAACTACTCCAATATATAAACTGCCTATGATTTATGCATGTCTTCTGGCTTTTTATGTGGGCCTTAACCAGCTTTCTCCCACACTCAGACGCAGATACTTGGTCTCTCGCAGATTGCAACTGTAACTCACTGAACTACCTCCAAGCGTGAAGAGTAGTCAGAGAGAAAAGAGAACTCAAAGAATATATTTGTTCACATAGACAACTCACTCTTGCAGAAAAATTTTGTTATGCTCTATATTAAACTCGAGGTAGAGTATGATTGTAGTAGGCGTCTCTCTTTGCAGCTTTGTAGAGTCAACAACCTCGAGCAGAGTATTTGGTAGGTGTGAATACCCGATTGACTTTCTGTGAGCTAAGCTCAAGTCTTCTTTCATAATTGTACTCTCACTTTTAGTCACTTTCGCATAAAGAATATCGCTTGAAACACTAATAAAAAGCGAAAACATATTCCAGTTTTTGCCTCTAAACGAGTCTTACGAATATGTGATATATGCATAAATATGCTAATAGACCCAAAAGTCTCATATACGTATATACATACGTATGTAGATCAGATTCTAGAGAAAATCAGTTTCTCTCTCTCACTCTGTCTCTCTTTATCGCTCTCTATCGATATCCAGCACATTGGATGAGGTCACAGAGAGAACACTTAAATTTGTGTCACGACAACACACTCGTAACTGTAAATGTGCAATTTTATATGGCTTGAAGGTCGACCTGCTGTGCGAGTCGAACTGTGGCAAAAGCAAAGTTATAAATTAATTTTTTAAGCCAAAGCTAACTCAAGAGAAAACACATTAAAATTGCCTCGCTGCTGGCATTTAAACTTGTTTTGCTCGCGGCCCCTCGGCAACAACAGCAGCAGCAACAACAACAAGAGTTGGCAGCATGCAGCTGAGTGCTGAAATTCCTGAGATATTGAAGTGCCAAATGACCAACAAGCCAACTGACCCTCAATTGGTATTTACTTAAAGAATGTGATTTCACACAAACGATGAATCAATCCAAATCAACTGAACAATCGCTGCACAATGCCCATGCTGCCTGGCTTATACAACTTATTCACATACATATGGATATACATACATATATATAAAATATATATATATATTTATGTATCTGTACAATATTGTGCAGCTGATATGCCGCGGCCAATGAGATTTGGCAACAATTGTTGTCGTCTTTGTTTGCCACCTAACACAATTCAAGTAGGCCGACTTTGTGTAGCTTTTGGGCCGAGGGTCGAGTTCTCCTTACCAATAATTAGAAGACTTGAAGACAATTTTGAACAAATAATTTTAATTAAAAATCTGATGGAAATTACATTGACTAAAATTTGTATATCACTGTGTGTGTGTGACTATTCATGCTATTGAGAATGTAAGGACTGAATTCAACATTACCAAAAACCTAGTGCTATCTGAGCTAACAATGGTCAGCATCTTTATGGTGCACAAATTACTTTTCAAACATCTTCCGCCTTGGGTCTTCCTCTCAAGCCGCTCTCTTTCTTCTCACATGCCAAATGACAGGCATAATCCACGCTCTTTGACTTTGACTTCTTTTTTAATAGCATTCGCTAACATTCGCTTTGGCTTCAACTCTTCGTAAGCTGAGCTCATTAAATATGTGAGCTTAGTGTTTAATGGATTTGTGCGAATGCATGAAAGAGGTAGAGGAAGACGTAATTGGCTTTATAAAGTATTCCAATACCTAATGCACTACCGATGGAGGCGTTACTGAGTCTATAACTATGTATCTCTTATCTGATCCATCTAATTTAATATATGTAATCTATGTATTACTATTATTGTACTATAATATGGAATCAATAATCTCTCTCTCTCTCTCTCTCTCTCTCTCTCTCTCTCTCTCTCTCTCTCTCTCTCTCTCTCTCTCTATCTGTACCCGTCTCTCTTTGATGCACTTTGATTCCAAGTAATGTATTTCATTAGTGATTCAGTTATTATCTCAAATCCTAAGAGCTATAGCCATTAACTCTTAAATGAAATTACAATTTGCTTTTCTTTTAATGAAAATTAGAAGTGGAACATAGAATATTTAACGTAGATTAGACTCTGTAAAGTGTGAAAGTGCTCTATAGAGGACTTGGCGTATCTCTTAGTCTTAGACACTACTCGACTAAATAACTTTTAGTGAACTTAAAACATTTTGTCGCTCAAAAAGTTTTCTTTTGGGATGTTACCTAATTTGACATAACTGTGACAAGATTTTAACATAATTGAATATGAATATACACATATATAGGCGAACAATGGCAAATACTTTTTAAATATGTGTACATATATATAATATATAATGTTATATTATACTTATATATGTATACATTTATATGATAAACCAGTTTGTGAGCTTAAAAGGGCGCACCGCTTACGTAACTCTCGTCTGTTTCTTTCTCATTTGGCTTCGGTTTATTTGTGTTTCTCAGTTTTTGTTGTATTTTTGTAGTTTTGTATATTACATGTGTTTGCTGTGAAAATATTGCATAAGTGGTGCAGACGCCTCTTCAATAAAAGGCTTATAAAAATACTTTACTTGGCCAAGTATTCAGGCTTATGGCACCCGAGCTCTCTGCGCGCTAATTTGCTTGGCAGGCGTCGAATTAGCGAAGCTAATTATCGGTAAGACAGCGATCGTAAATGATAATTGGCGAGCAAACGAAGAGGCTGCCTTGCAGAGCTTAACTTTCGATTTTACTCTGCAGCGCGGCTAATTGATGAAATACATACTCATGCTCATTGATGTCCATACTACTCTGAGTCTGGCTAATGGCAGACTTGTGACTCTGGCAGTGATCCGATGATCGATTCAGATCCGTATTTTGAGACATTTTCACTCGTTCTACCTGGCCTTTCGCTTTTCATTCGCATCTAGTTTTTGTCCACATGCAGAGCGGCTTTCTCCGATCATGATGTATTCATTAAGCCATTCGTGCCTTGACGTAATTTCATTGCCATCGGCCCGTGCGGCGACCGTTAATCCGGTGACTAGTTGTCAAATTGTAAGTCAGTAGCGTTTGAGCTCTGCAAATTTCACCCGTGACGTTAACACGCCTCAATGCATTGAAAGAAACTAGTAGGAAAGCTCTGATCTGCAAGTGAATGACTTGGGCAGATTCGAGTGTCCATCTCATTTGGAGATGCTGTTTTGATAGACAGCATTAATAGATAGATAGATAGATTCGCATTAAGTACCCTTAGGTACTCTAATAGAAGAGAATAATACCATGAGAGCATTGACATCTTGCCAACAGATCTTAACTTACGATGAAAGTAAATTTTATGGCCACTCTACTTTTTATACCCTGAACCCATTTTCAATGGGAAATCAGGGTATAATGGTTTTGTTAAAATGTATGTAACACGCAGAAGGAGGCGTGGCAGACCCCACAAAGTATATATATTCTTGATCAGGGCGACGAGATAAGTTGATTTAGCCCTGTCCGTCTGTCTGTCCGTCTGTCCGTATGTTTGAACGCGTCGATGTCCGAAGATACAATAGCTAGAGACTTCAACTTTTTTTTTAAATGTCCGTATATAGCACGCGCATATCGAGCTTATCACATAATTTCGATAACTTGTCCGATTATTTTTTTTATCGATGAAAAACCTTATCGAAAGCCAGTTATAAAATTATATATCCTACATCTTTTGAGCTACAGTCTCCAAATTTTAAATGTAGACTCATATGTACTTTATAGAATTTCGGTTTTTGTTATAATTCACCCCCGCCCCTATATCCACCCCCTCACCCTCACTTTTGTAAAAGGCGTATTTCAAATACTTGAGTTTCGGCATATACACGCATAGTAATGATATAATCACAATCTAAAAGTTTCATGAAGAACGTACGTCCACAAACAAAGTTATTCAACAATTAAGCCCACACTGCAGCCCATGCGTGTTTATGCGTGCGTGCCTATATGTGCCTATGTATGTGTGTGCGTGTGTGTGTGTGTTTGTTTTGTAAATAAAAAGACGCGGAGAATTATTAAAATAGCAGTTCTCCGAAGGGTTCAGGGGATTTCCTAGTCGAGCAGTCTCGACTAGAGCTTTCTTACTTGTTTATTTTAATAATTAATCTTTGGTATTTGAGTTTCTTGCTCGCATTTCCAAAGAGAATCAGCAATATTAAACTAAACTCTCATGCAAACAAGATAGTATTTTTGCATCCCTGGCTAACTTTCAATTATGAGTGCCCAGGTTTCCAAATCACTTTACCTCGCAATGAAAGTTCATTGTTAATGCAGGTCTTGTAATTAGATTCGTTTTAATAGCAATTCACAGCTTAGCTCTGCTCTGCTCTGGCTGGCTACTCTGTGGAACACTGAGGTCCATGCCACTGGTCTGGTCGAGTTGGATCGAGTCTGTTCTGGTCTGGTCGCGTCGGGTCTGTTCGGTTCAAGCGGAATTGCGGCAGTCATTGAAATTCCTCACCCGTGACTCAATGCCTCTGCGAGTTTTCATTAGATCTCCGGTTGCTGCTTTGAATAAATCAGTTCATTTGCTTGTAGTGCAATGTAGCTTTGACATTTAACGTTTTATTTTTTCCCCTCGTTATTTTATGTTTCTTTGTGTCATGAGCTGGATTTGAAAGAACCTATAATTGAAGTGATAAAGTAACTCTGTCAACCAGTTCTATTAATTAATTATAAAATGTTTCTTTTATATATGTATATATGTATATATATATAAAATTGTTGTTCTAGACTGAAATCGTATTTTAGCAAAGCTGTCATAGGATTTTCTAAACAATCGAAAATACCTCAATATCTATTCCTCCAGCATGAACATGGAACTCATGGCAATCCATCAGTACAAATATATATCTCATGTATATAATAATTTTAATTGATCAGATTAGCAAAGATCAACACTCGAACACGCAGCATCAGCTATCAAAAAGTATCATTTATCATCCACGATTTCTCTCAAATACAAGTAAACGTGCAAATATCATAACTAGTTCAGCTTCAGCCAGTTATCAGTTAGCAAGGCGTTTTATGAATTTCTAATCACGGCCAGTGATTAGTTGCTGATTTGGGTGTTTTAATGATTTGATGTGCTCGGCCTTGGCAACATCGATCATCGAACATCGATCACCGGCAACTTTCAGTCGACAGCAACACGTTCGACTCGAGCTCTATAGATAGTCGCTGGATGGCACACATGAATGATAATGCATCTAGCAGACGAGTTGTGTGTGTGTATGTGTGTGTGTGTGGGTCTGGGTGTGTAAAACCGCTTTAGCAAACATTGAAAATGGAAATGGGACTCGCGTTTTCTTTTTTCGTGTACGCGGCAGATGTTGACCCAATCGGCGATTGCCAAGCCCCAAGCCACCGAAAAGCAGTCACCCATAATCTCAGCCTCATCCCAACTGCCAAATGAACTAGCCCGTTCAACTGCTAGACATCCGGCGATATCATCAACGCCTTGGCTAATGACAACTTTCGCTTTTTCGGCGCTCTGCGATTAAGAAAGCCAAGGAGTATCCAACTGGTTACATCCAGTCAAGCTCAGACTCCGACTCAAAGTCAATGACTGCACTGACTCAGTGACTCCTGCGTGGTCGTTGTCAGCTGCAGCATCCACTAGCTCATAATTGGCGATTTAGCCATGGCAACTCTTTGTATTTGGCGCTCATCTAGAGAAGACAGGATCAGCTGAAATTTCACCAACAGCAGCAGCAACCGATATGGCAAACCGGCGGCCAATAATGAAAGTTCACCCGATTGCAGGTTTCTAGATCTGTCGTGCGATGTGGATGTTGATGTTGATATTGATATAGATGCTGTGTTTTCATCGCATCGCTAAAGTCATTGACATTGGCGTTGACTTAGACGGTGTCATTGCCTTAGTCAACTACTGCCCACGATTTGCTCTCGCTCATACTTGAGCTAGTTTGTTATCCATCTAGATACCAAAGTAATCCAGACTCTTGAGCCATTGTTGTATATCGATGAATATCGATTTTAAATAAGTCAAGCGGGTACTGAAACTATGTTTTATGGAAATTCAATAAGTTTCGTTAATGCTTATTAGTATGTGTCTATCTATCGAATGTCAAATGAACCCATATTTTCCTCAAACAATATTGGTATATGTTATGTATGTATCCATAATCTAAATATATGCCTATATTGATAAATATAGATATCAATCTAGTTACCTTAAAGAACCGTTCGTCATGTATTATCATGTATCAATCTTATTTTCAGTCACATCATCGATAAATACCAAATTGAGGTATTATTTAACACTAATCTATATGCTCATATATTTAGATAATAACTCTCTGATTATTTTCACACATTTCTTAATTATCGATAAATATCGATCTTTTAGGAATACTTATTTATAGAATCTGGAAGCTGGCTACAGGGCAGCTTTCAGTCAGGGCCACTCAACTATTTGTTAGCGCTGTTGTCTGTTCATTGTTGTTTAATTGTAAATACCTTGGGTCAAAATTCAGAATGGGCCACTGAATTTCTCACGTTAATAATGCATCTTGTTGGGCTGGATTGGCCAACAATGGGACATTTGGATTCACACGGCATAAATCTCGACAAAATGCGATGCTAAATGCACCACCTTATCGCCCGTGACCATCCACTCATGTTTGCTATGTTTTTTGTGACTTTTGCTTTATATATGTAAGTGGCGCACCTGCACCCGAAGCTAAAGTGCATCTGGCTGGGCCTATGCTCCGCTGGCTGCACTTTAATCCAAATTTCAAATGTTAAGCTTGTCGATTGCACAACTAGGGCTGAGACGGCGGCGGCTTCGTTCCGACTGCTTTTGATCTGCATATGTATGTGCCGCGCCCCTGGCGTAAACGTAATTCCGCCAGGCATTGATCTCTGCGGGGCGTTGACATTGGCTCGGGCTCGAGTGCGTGAAACGTGACGCTACGTGACTTGACGTGCCGCAAATTCTGGCCCGGCTACGTGCACCATCGAAAATATCAGATAGTGCCGTTATGCGCTCAACTGCCTTCAAATCACACAGACAAATTGAACAGAAGTACATTGTCTCTGGGAGACTCGACTGCCTCAATGGCACATTCGCGTGCTTCTATGGGTGTTGAGAGTTTATGGTGACGCCTACCCGAAGTGAAGGGCAAATCTTTAGTGATCAAACTTAAAAGGTTGACAACTTCTCATCGCATCCAAAGATGCGACTCGACGATGTTTATATTTATGCATAAAGTCATATACAATGGATATGGAAATTACTTGAGCTCGTCATTAATAATATAAATCAGAAGCGTTAAAGAATGCGTACTGCTGCCTTCTACATATATAACTTTTAAAAAATTTTCAATACTCGTGCAAGAATATCTCGGGTAGTCAGAAGATATTGGGTTATCAGTCCGATCACAATATTATTATAGCAATTATAGCAAAATTAAATCATCATCAAGTGTTGGGTTATTGAAATCTTGATTTCTTGGATTTCCAACTTGGCTTTTCACCTTAACTACGCCTATTTTATCAGTTACCTTTAAAACGAACGTAAACATGTCCAGAACAATATTCAGTAGATGATTATCTCACAATCCGAGAACCAAAACTTATAAATTTGTATAATACTACTTATGAACATAAAGCTTAGACTTGCTCCTTAACTTAATAATATTTGCTTCGATTTTACGATTTGATAAAAACATCAAAATTATAATTTTGTAAAGGAGAAATGTGAGATAAAGAGTAATTATTCAATATGATTTTCAAAATTCATTAAATATTTTTTATAAAAATATAGAGACAAATAAGTACAAATGAATATAAAAAGATGAATTTACATAATTTTATGAGAGAAAACTTAAAAATTAAATAAAACTTCAATGCATATTGTATATACATATGTCAAAAAAAATATTTATGAACTTTGTCAGAGTCTCTCTAACAAAATGTGAGGCCGACTATTTAGGAAAAAATTCTTCAGACCTAACGATTAATTAAAAAAAAAAAATCAATTTATGATATTGTTTCCTTAGTCTTTAATAACCAAATGTTAGGCTGCATATGTTTAATCTTAGCTAAAACTTTAAATGATTAAAAATAACATAATTGATAATTAAAAGATAGTTGGCATTATAAACTAAGGCTATTAGCCCATGGATTGTGCATTCCAAAGATCTTTGCCTATCCGGCAAAATAAGTCTAGGTTTTAGTTTATTTGATTTTTAAGTCTTAAAACGCTGCAAGTGTAAGATAGATAATAATAAATAGACTACATACAAGTACATTTGTATGTAGATCAGCAACTGGCTTATGTCAAGGACTGATCATATTTGACATTGCCTACCACGAAAGTTGAAATGTGGGTCGTTCATAAGTTTCATAAGCCATTGCCAATTCTAATGCGAATTCTCAGCGGGCCATTGTGAAGTAAGTGCAACAGCAGCAACTGTAGGCAATCATGGGCAATTAAAGCCACATGCGTACATACATACATACATATGCATGCAAATGTATGTGCATATGCTTAAATAGCCAGTTTAATTTTCAAGGCCAACACAAGACAGACTCTATGCAAAGCGATCGACAGCAGCAGCAACAGCAACTGTAACCAAGTTAACAGCAGTAACGAGAGCAACAGCAGCAGCAGCAGCAGCAGCAACTGTGGATGAGATACTATTGCAATTATGTACGCAGTAACTATATACGAAATCGTTTTAGCAGGCGTAACGTTTGCCTGACTGACTGGCTTACATAAGAAACTGGGCTCCAGCTGCAGTTGCTGCAGTTGTTGCTACTGCTGCTGCTGCTGCTGGCAACAGAGGGAAATATATGTGCCACAGTTGTCCAGCGATTGCCGTGTTGCAACTTATCGACATCATCGGCCAACTGGCTGGCATAAACAGAAGTTGTTATTTAGTGGCCGGCCGTGTTGTCTCTCTTCTGGTCGTGTCTGCACTTTGGGGATAGCTCTTTAAAGTGATTCTCGAATTGAACCTGTTGTCGTCACCCCGGCCAATCGAGTCGATATGCCTTTAAATGCAAAGGACTTGCACAGATTTGGAGCGATTGCTGCAGTTGCCCAAAGTGGCATGCATGCATGCACTGTGAGTTTTTCATCTTTGGCGTCAAATTGACAAATTTGTCCACAGTCCGCTGGCCAATCAATGCCTATGCGCTGCTATTGTACAATCTGAATTGCTGGCATTTTATTTAGATATTTTGTTGGCGGTGAATTTCAGCTTCGGCTTGAGCTTTTCATTGCAATTTGCAATTTGTACGCAATACGATTTTTTCTGTTTTTTTTTTTTTTTTTTTTTTCAGCAGCTGCCGGCTGCATTTGTTTGTCGTTTCGCCATCGATAATAAAGAAATGTTAGGCAATGCGTGCGACAGACGAAATGACAACAACAAAGACAACAGCAACAACCAATGTAAATTATGGCCATGTATAAATGTAAATTAAAAGTCGTCTTATAGACATTTACTGTTGTTGTTGTTGTTGTTGTTGCTTCGCCATGCTCAATCAAATATATTTTGGTCTTCACTCAGGCACTCAGTAAATAGACCATTACCCAAATATAAATACATATACATCTGTATGTGTGAGTGTCCCCTCTGCAAGTGGATCGACCAAAATGCTTTGTCCCACAAGTGCCTTGCAAATGGCACACTCCAACTAGTGCCGGATATGGATACGGCTAACGGCTTACGGCTCTGGCTTTGATTTTGGCTTGAGGGGGAAAGCGCTGCGGCCCAAGTAGTTGCTGAGTTGTTAGCTGTTCGATGTTAGCTGTTAGCTGTTTTGTCGTCGAGTGGCAGTCGCAAGTGCGTTCGAAATGTTACTCAAACTATTATATGAAAACACATTCCACGCCCCGAACAGTTCGCTGCCTTCTTTAGCAATCAACAATCGACGCACTCGACTCTGCTCGTGCACAATCGCATTAAGCGCACATGACTTGGGCACCTATCAGCGCATCTCCAGACCACAGTTCCACTCTGTCATTAAAGCCGAATTAAAAACAATTTGCTGCTCAGTCATTTGATTGGCAGGGCTCCGAGTAATTTGTACAACAGAGAATGGAGCTTTATTTTTATGAAATTATGCTTTATTGGTGCTTTATTTATGATTTGCATTTATTGTTATGAATGTTTTTCAAGTCTGCCCAGAGTATTGCTTGAAATGAACTAAAGGGTAGACTGGTTTGTGCGTATAGGAGAGGCTTTTAGCCGGGATTAGGGTTAATAATATTGTATCTAAATAAAAAGACAGATATAAAAATATTTCAATATATATTTATAATTAATTAATGTAATGCTTAAAAAGAAATTTAAGAAAATAAATATGGCTTAGATATAAATTTGTTGCTAATAATATTGAATAATATTAGATAATTTATTTCATATAATTAAAGTAAACCTAACTAAACAATAATAATAATTTTTAATTAATAAATACTATTAGTTTTCTATTAGTTAATGCACGATTCAAACTACGTTCAGTAAACATACACGATATTACAACATAGTTGGAGTTATAAAAAATTACGAGAGACTTCCAAAAAGAAAATTTCATTTTCAAATCAATTGATTTGGCTCGTCTACAGACATTGAGTCTTTGCTTTATGATGGAGCTTTCGTTTTGGGCGCCATTTACACAAATAATAAAATTCAGCTGAAAATGAGATACTTTAGCCGGTGCTTATGTAATCGGCTAATAAAAGAAAGAGTTAGTTTCCTGCTATTTCCTTCAGCCTCAAATTAATAAATAGAAAACATACATGACAATGCTGTGAACCATATAAATACACACACACACACATATGTATATATACGTGTATTCCTACCTATAGCTGTGCTAATTAGCCAAAGACAACATCAAATTATTGCAGATGATGGCGATCCCCGCTTGACGTTTTTACCACTTTTCACTCAAATACAAATCTTTCAAGTTTTTTGTTTTTATATTTTTCTGTTTGTGTAAAATTAACTTTGGCTTCGATCAATGAATGCGTCTGTGTATGCGTACGTGTATGCGTGTGCGAGTGTGTGTGTGTGTTTGTGGTAATATAAAAACCGGCATGACTCGCATACACGCACATTCCATGAACAGACAGCCGCTATTTGTTGTTTTCTTATGCTTTCTTATATAATAATACCCTGTATATATGTACTGGCATATGAAAGGGCATATATGCATAAGAAGTAGAAGAATGAAGAAGATGAATGAAGGCTGTCATTAATAATCATGTATATGAATGGGAAGTTGCTGATAAAGGCTTTCATAGATATGCATATATAATAGTAATAGTAAATATATATACATACATATATATTGATCATTAGCCACACACACACACCGAGATATTGAGAACTAAATATGCTAAATTTGTGTTGCATTTATCATAGTTTTAAGCAGTGAAATTTCCAATTACAATTCCACTCCATTTTATCCAGTTGTAAGGTATATAGTAGTCTCTCACTTTTGGCTCTGTTTTCTTTAAGCTGTCCAAAATTCGCAGCGTATGTAAGGTGGTCCATAAAGTATATAACATGCATCTGTAATAAAAGCCATCATTGTTTTGCTTAGCTTAGCTTTGTGGTTGCTGTTGTTGTCTTTATGATGTTACCAAACTTTGGCATTTCGATTTAAATGCTTGGTATTTATATTGCAATCAATTTGTTGAATTTGGATTATTTTTATCACCCAAGAATGTCAGGTGTGAACGACTGCGTAATAAGTGTACCCTAATAGCCCACCCTAGCAGCCGAGCTCAAGCAATGCTTTCTATATAATTGGGATGTAGTTCTGCTGGAATTATTGCAATTAGAGTCAGACTAACGAATGATTGGTAGCATCGTCGACAGACTTCGATTTCCATTTGGGTATTTGCCCTAATTGCCGCACAGCTCATGTAGCTTATGCAATGGAGCGCAGCAACTAGTTGAATTATTGGCACCTGAGCTGCTTCCTCATTTGAAGCGTCCAAAGCGACAGCTCTCTGACTTCCCACCGCATTGGAAACCCACAACAAAGAGCGAGCACAAAGTCGGCTTGCTGTTGTATTTCAATGGATTGAATTTGCATAGAAAAGTCATAAGGTTGTGTAACGTGATTTGATAGATGTTGGTGTTAGTGTTGGTGTTGGGGTCGACCTTCATGGGAATTTGACGTGCTTGAATTGCTTTGATATCTTTTTGTCACTGAATCTTGTCTCCAATGTCCGCATTTTAAGCCATCGATGTCACTGTGTCAATGCCTAGATTTTTATGATTTAAATATTCATCGCTAATATTTCAAACATTTGTTATTCCTATTGTTTCGCTTACAGTTCCGGCGTGGAGCGGCCTGGCAAACCCTCTTTCTCCTCTGCGCACTAGCCTACTGTATGAATGGTAAGATTATCGGGAGATTATTTATTATTATTATTATTATTTTTGTATTTTTGATGTCCAATGTTTGCATTGCAGTTGCGAGTGGCGAGGGTCGAGTGGTTTGCTACTACACGAATTGGAGTGTGTACCGACCGGGGACTGCCAAATTCAATCCCCAGAATATAAATCCATATTTGTGTACACATTTGGTGTACGCGTTCGGTGGATTTACCAAGGATAATCAAATGAAGCCGTTTGACAAGTATCAGGATATAGAGCAGGGTAAGCCAGACACGCCCACACAGAGAGACATAGCAATGCATAATTGAAATAAATTGAATTTCATTTCAACTCGACTTCAATTTCCGCCCTACTCCAACCCTGTCTGCCCTTCTCTCTGACTATATCCTGCCCAACTTCCGCAGGTGGCTATGCTAAATTCACCGGGCTGAAAACCTACAACAAGCAGTTGAAGACGATGATTGCCATTGGCGGCTGGAACGAAGCTTCGTCCCGATTCTCCCCCCTAGTGGCCAGTGCCGATCGGCGCCAACAGTTCATCAAGAACATCTTGAAGTTCTTGCGCCAGAATCATTTCGATGGCATCGATCTGGATTGGGAATATCCGGCGCATCGTGAGGGCGGCAAGCCGCGCGACAGAGACAACTACGCGCAGTTCGTGCAGGAACTGAGAGCCGAATTCGAACGCGAAGCGGAGAAGACTGGACGCTCTAGACTGCTGCTCACCATGGCCGTGCCGGCTGGCATTGAGTACATTGACAAGGGCTACGACGTGCCGAAACTTAACAAGTACCTGGATTGGTTCAATGTGCTGACCTACGATTTCCACTCGTCGCATGAGCCCTCGGTCAATCACCATGCGCCACTTTACTCGCTGGAGGATGATTCCGAGTACAACTACGATGCGGAGCTGAACATTGTAAGAGCTAAAAAGCAGACCATATAATTACTAAGCATAAACATATCTGCTGTACCTTTCAGGACTATTCCATCAAGTATTATCTTAAAGCTGGCGCCGATCGCGACAAGCTGGTTCTGGGCATACCAACCTACGGCCGTTCGTACACGCTGATCAACGAGGAGAGCACTGAACTCGGCGCCCCCTCCGAGGGACCAGGCGAACAGGGCGATGCCACGAGAGAAAAGGGCTATTTGGCCTACTATGAGGTAGATGTCCATGTGCTCCCTTTTAACAAACATGTACTAACTAGCGTTCACTATGCAGATTTGTCAGACACTTAAGGAAGACTCCGAATGGACTGTGGTGCAGCCCAATCCCAATGTTATGGGCCCATATGCCTACAGGCGCAATCAGTGGGTGGGGTACGACGACGAGGCCATTGTGCGCAAGAAGGCCGAGTATGTGGTCGCCCACGGCTTGGGTGGCATTATGTTCTGGGCCATAGACAACGACGACTTCCGTGGAACATGCACTGGCAAGCCATATCCCCTGATTGAGGCTGCCAAGGAGGCAATGTTTGATGCATATGGGTAAATATCGACGTTGATTAAGATATCCGAGCTAGCTGTCAGAAAAGGTCAAGCTTAACCCGAACATTTTCCGTTTATCACTTCACAGCCTGGGCATCAATGAAGTAGCCAAGTCCGTTGGCCCTCAGAAGCCACTGCGCTCGAGAAGTCGCGAGAATGGCATCACCAGCACCAGAAAGCATCCGAGCTCCGAATCAG
Source organism: Drosophila aldrichi (assembly GCA_035045965.1). NCBI lineage: Eukaryota > Metazoa > Arthropoda > Insecta > Diptera > Drosophilidae > Drosophila > Drosophila aldrichi. Next base: position 4,217,438 of record JAWNOM010000454.1, read on the forward strand.
AGTCCAACTCACGTGGCTCCAGTGCAGCTCGACGACCTGCCAGCAGAGGCAGCACAACGACAACGCCGACTCCGACTACCATTAGACTGACCGAACCTAAGGGATCGTCGCTGTACATTGGTGGAAGGGGCTCGACGACGCCAGCACCACCCACGACGCCTGATCCCGGCTCGGACTTCAAGTGCGAAGAGGAGGGCTTCTTCCAGCATCCGCGCGACTGCAAGAAATACTACTGGTGCCTGGACAGCGGTCCATCTGGCCTTGGCATTGTGGCTCATCAGTTTACGTGTCCATCTGGACTCTACTTCAATCCCGCTGCAGACTCATGCGATTTCGCACGCAATGTGCCCTGCAAGACCAAGAAGTAAGTATTGCCTGATCGAGCTTCAAAGCACCTCTCTTATTTCCCTTATCCACTGCTCGAACACAGATCGACAACTGCAGCGCCAGTGACCAGCACAACAACAACAACGACAACAACGCCACGCCCAACCAGCAGCTACAATCGGGTGACAGCCGCGCCGGTGGCTCGACCTGTCTACCCGCGTGTCACCAGCACCACAACAACCACGACCGTGGCGCCTGTGGAGGATGAGCTTGAGTACGAAGAGGACGGCGATAACACGCAAACATCGAACAAGTCCAGTGATGCTGAGGAAGATCCACAAGTGATCAAAGAGCTCATTGATCTTATCCGCAAGGTGGGCGGCATCGAGCAGCTGGAGAAGCACTTACTGCGCAACAAGGATGGCTCCATCACGTTGAAAGAGAACTTCTCTAACGGAGCACCGACCACACCTTCGACCATTAGCAAGTCCTTGTATGATCGTGTCCTGAATCGTCCAGAAACATTGGGCACATTTTCGCGCAATCGCTTCAGTGCTGCGAAGGTACAGACCACCGAATCGCCTGTCACTGACGATAGCAGCTCGCAAACTGGCAGCTCCAAGTACTCCTCGGTGCTGCGCGGCAACAGCCGGCAGGGACCACAAAATGAGGGCCTGGAAAAACTCCCTGAATTCGATGGCTTCCTCAAGGAGCGTAAGCAGTATGTGACAATAAATCGCAATCGTGCTGCCTCCCGCGATGACGAAGAGAGTGAAGTTTCCTCGAAGGATGATCCCGAAGCAAGTGAGGAGGAAGCAGCTGAGCAGAAGTCGGAACAGATCTTCACAACGAGGCGTCCAATCAGCTCAGCCACTCCATCGTACACCAGCTTACGCCGCTCCCGGCCCACGACAACCACGTCTAGCACGCCGGTAGAGTCGGTGACAGAGTCCGAGCAGACGTTTGCCGTCAGGGAACAAACGCAAACCAAGCAATACGCGACTCTAAGCCGCAGCCGAGGACGCAGCACCGAACGACCGCAAAGCATAGTCTCTGAGCCAGAAGTTAGCTCGATAACCAATCGGTAAATAAGTGCAGAAACTCTGAACATTGATTTCCCAGACCCAAACCCTTCTTTTCCTAAATCTGTTTAGCTATAAATACTTGGAACGGACACGACCCACGAAGAGCAGCGCTGATGATAGCGTCGGGATCGATGCTAGTGAACATGAGGCTGAGGAAGATGAGGACGAATACGAGGATGAGCCACAACAGAAAAATGTAACGGTACCAAGAAATAAAAGCAACACTACAGCTACAACAAACACACGTAAATACGCGAGCATTGGCCGCAGAACCACAACAACAACAACAACAACAACAGTCACAACACCAGAAACAACAACAACCACAACAAGTGGCACCGGCGCTGAGACTGCCAAGGCCAACAACAACAACAGCAGCAACACTGTGAAAATTAACAACGTAGCAGCAACTACACCAGCACCACTCAGCACCCAACCAGATATAACCACTGCAACAGCCACTATCATTAACGAAACCACTGAACCAATTGAGAGCACTATCAATACTAATATCCAAACTACTAGTACCACCAACACCCACTCACCCACACCCACACCCACACCTACGCCCACAACCACACCCACACCCACAACCACACCTACTGTAGCATCCACTATCCAAGTACCAACTACCAACAGCATTGACTCCTTGAGCTTAGCTGAAGGCATTAACGATATGTTAGAGCTACCATTGAGCACACTGCCGCCAGCTGAAGACTCAAGCGACGAGGCCCAGATTCCAGCCCTTGACTTAAAGACTAACAAATTAACAGAAGCTGCGACACCAACGCCAACAGCAACTGAAACAACGACGCAGCCTGAACTGGTCAAGACAGTCAACAACGACGACAAAGACGACGACGACAGCGACAATCAGATAAACAATCTTGATAACGAGGTAACAACAAGAACAACAACTGCAACTAAGACACAATCTAAGTACACGACCAGTCGCAGACGCAACAACAACCGAAACAGAAACAATACAACCGCAGCAACAGCAGCAGCAGCAATCAACGATGCTAGTCCCAATGTTGGTAACTCTCCTGGTTTGAGTAGAGGCGATCCTAGTGTAAATATCATTAGAAACACCTACTCAGGTAGAAGGCAACCACCACAAAGAACCAAACAACCTGAACTGAAAACAACCGAACTACCTTTGAGCCCGACTAACACAGACTCGCTGGGTGGCATATCTAGTCCAAGACCTTTTGGTTATCCCAGACGTCGCACACGTCCCACTGCCACTAAACCACAACCTATAACCATAACAACCAACCGCACTGTTAATAATAACGATAATGATAGCGATAGCGAAAACAAAACACAAATTGATGATGTTGCGAGCGTAGGCAAAACGCGTCTATCCACTGTGGATAGGCCCAAGGTGAGTGACAATAATAGTCAAGAATTGTTGGACACCAGCACAAACACCCCACCACCAACAACAACCAAATCTAACATAACAACAAATGTAGTAGATGTAGACGTAGCTGGTAATGGTGGCAATATCTTAAGGCATGACGTAGTTAGCTCCCCTAGTTTAAGCACTAAAGACAACGATGAAACATTGACAAAGAAATCCATGTATGAATGGCGCGGAGTGCAGGGCAACTCGCGAGTGCCGACAGGTACGGTCCAGCTGCCAAATGCACTCGACAGCAATGACAAATTTTCGCGTAGGTATGCTGGCAAGCGTCTGGCAATCGAGGATGCGGAAGAGGAAAATAACACAACTGAGGAGATAGCCGAGACAACCGAGGCTACACTGGAAATGAAATCAACAAGACGCAGCTATCAAAGCATCACTCGTGCATCAAGTCATGTCGATGCGGTTGAAAGTCAAACCCTGACTTCTACTAACAATGACTCAACTAGTTCTAACTCTGAATCAAGTACAAGCTCTAAGAATCAACGCTCCTCTACTAAAGTAAACTTAGATGAGGGCGTGGCATCAGGATCAGTCTCAGCTGGCAAGCGTAACTACCAAAGCATAACTCGTAATTCCAGTCGTGGCCACGGCGATGAACAGATTCATTATGCTTCTATAGTTCGCGACAACAGCGGTGCTCATTTAACCGAAGGCCGAAGCTCCAGTTTCATGCGTAGGCTGGATGAGGTCGAGCGAGCACACATAACGCTGCCCATACGACGGAGCGGTCTCATTGCAGAGACATCCGTTGAGGATGAGAACATTGCCGCAGAGATAATAGACGATGAGCCACGTGGAAAGACTATAGCACCGGCTTCAAGCGGCAGCTCTGATGATAGTAATACTGCAGCTGAGCTGGACTCCAAGGAGCTAGACAACAAGGATACATCGCTGCGTGCAAATCTTTCGACAAAGGATGTGGAAGTTGCAATTGGTTCCGACATTGAAGTCAGCTCTACTTTCAGCCCATCAGACAATGCTGATGAAACTACAATTATATCATTGCTGGAGGATGATAGCATCACCTCAACAACTGAACAGCCCATAACTTCTACGGCCTCAACAACTACTACTACTGCAGAGTCTAAGGGTGCTAAAGAGAAGTTGGCCTTGGAAATAATTGATGGTAAAGATATCACAACTGAGCAGAGTACAATTGCAAACTCAAAAGACAAAGCAGATCATCACTCACGTTTTTCCAATGGAACGGGCAATAGCAAATCGAGAGCCTCAAGCGATACATCATCTGACTCGCGTCCCTTCCAAAAGTCAGTCAGTGCAGAGTCAAGTGAATCTAACTCGACCTTAGCTGATACATCACGTCTCTCTCAAAAAATAATCAATACTGAGACAGTAAGAGCGAGCACGCGGCGTCCTTTCTCTCGTGCTGAGACCAACACTAAGCAAATAGCTACGACCACTACGGAGACTCCAGAGACTACAAAAGATGTTGATGTTGACATCAGCAGTAGCACACCGCTTCCAAAGCGACGTGTCCTCGTTAGGGGCAATTACCGGCCGCGCAAAGAGGGAGATCTCTCCTCTTTGTTAGCCGTTGATGCAAGCAAGCGCGTCAAATACAACCACCAGGAGGCGACACGGGAATCTCGCAATAAGCAGGAACGAGCTGAGAAAGTAAATAGCTCAACTGAAATTTCTAATAGTGAAGATGTTAACGATACACAAGAAGATAAATCTGATGATGGAAACTCAGCACGCTTAAAGCTCAACAGTCGCACGTCACATGGAGCTATTCGCAATCGCACAAGCAGCCAAACTGAATCTTTGGGCAATGGCGTAACCCGCACTCGTACGACTTACGTCCGGACACTCGATGCTGGTAAGGTCGTAAAGCGTGTCCACACCAAAATTGTGGAAGAGAAACCGGCAGAATATGAGTATATATACGATGAGGTACACGAGCCAGCAGCCACTACAACCCCGCGACCCGTTACGCGGAATCGTGGCTCAGCCAAGTTCCGCAGCACCGATCTGTCCTCACTGTTGGCATTGGATTTCGCTAGTAAAGCACAGCGCTCCAAGAAACCGCAGTCGACTGTGACTAAGACTCGCAGACGTCTCCTGAAGAAACCCAAGGAGACTATAGAGAGCGAAAAAGTTGAGGAATTCATTTACGAAAACGACAACGACTTAGAGGTTGCGGACTCAGAAGCCGCAACCCCAAGAACGACCAAAGCAACAACTACGCGCCATCCACGCACTAGACCAACAAGGCCAAGCAGAAGGATATCTACCACCGAGAGGACTCCGACGACAGCTGAAACAACATTGTCGCCATCTGATGGTGCAGTTGACCATGAAGCTACCACACGTCGTACAGGCTTCCGTCGACCAACTTCGAAAGCAACGACAAGAACAACTACAGTGACACCATCAACAATAACATCAACAACCACAGAGCAACCTCCACCAGTGACTGTAACCAGACGTGTGCTGAACTTTAGACGACCCGTAGCAACAACGGAATCGGGTGTTCCCACAACAACCGAATTGCCAGAGGAAACAACAACAACGTCAAGCAGTTCAACAACAACGACGACGACGATTGAACCTGCAACAGCTTCAGCCAGCACTGACAATCTTAGGGATCTGCAAAAGAGCTTTGTGAAAGCCTTGAACAATCTGCACGCGAATGGCCAGAAAAGTCCCCCAGTTGAGACTACGCCAACTCCTGCAGCTAACCAGATAGTCAGCCACGATGATCAGCTGTCGCTGCCAATATATCATCGTCGCAAATACTATCAATATGTAAAGGATTCGCCCATAACATATATTGACAAGACGCCAACGCCGCCGACGGGGAACACCGTCACTGTGGACATCCAACGCCAGATTCACGATGTTTTCAACGTGAGCGATAATGGGACACCAGACAATTCATTAGAGGCAGACGTGGACGAGGACGATTCCACGGACGAGGATCATCGTAAAGCGATGGAGCAGGCACGCGAAATCAACTCTGAATTGAGTCATTTTTTATTGAAAACCCCCGGGTCAGTGTAGGTCACCCGGGGGCCAAAGTAGAGAAGCAGGCTGAGAAGGCAATTGGAGAGAGCAACAACAGCAGAAAGCAGCAGATAAGCACAACAACAGATGCGGACAAAGATATTGATGATGACACGGATGACAGTTTGACGAAAAATCCCTATCGACAGGGCAAATCTTTCAAAACAAAGCTAGCAACGACAAGGGGAAATGAAACTTCTCGCATCGTTAAAGTATCTATACTAGAAGATGCACCACAAGATCATGAAGATGGCCACGCTGTGCGATCAAATCGCACTCGACCAAGCTTTAGGCGACCAACGCCAGCAATTAGTTCCGATTCAGATGATGCCGGTGAGTCCGAGACAAGCACGAAAGCTGCGCAGAGCTTCTCTCAACGATATCGCGGCAGAGGCAATAGGACGACAACAACTGTGACACCGGATATCAACACGCGTCATGTTAATGCCAACTCGAATAGACAGTTATCAACAACAAAACTACCGAATTCCCGTCCAAATATCTATCAAAGAACAACTACGGAAAATCCTAAAGAAACCGATGAGCTGGAGGCCGAATTAGGCAACGAAATTGAAATTGTCGAAGACGAGGTTGACAATCGAACCAAAGAAACTAAAATCACAACAGACAGTAGGACCCGCAATCAACTTTATAAAAATCGGCGGTTTAATGCAACAAATACAAACTCAAAAGTCGCTCAGCAGGAAAACAATGCAAATGTCACTGAAAACTTAGATAGTACCACGCGCCGGACTCATTTAAACCCTAATAGAGCTCAGTCAACAACAGCATCGACTTCAAGACCAACAACTCGCCAAAGAGTTAGGTTCAATCAGCGAATTACTACGGAAACTCCTGTCGAAAGTGAAGAAAACGATGAACTTGAAGCAGAAGTAGAAAGTGAAAATGAAACTGTCGATAATCACGGAAGCCCTGAGTACGGTACGGCTGAGCATTCTTCGGTCCGTGGTCAACTTTTAAAGAACCGTCGCTATAATACAACAGCCACAAGCTCTAACAGCAGCTCGCGTCGCACGACCTCGACGGCAAAACCAACAACTCGTCAAAGAGTAAGGTTTAATCAGAGAATAACGACGCAGAATCCTGCTGAAAATGATGAAACCGATGAACTTCAAGCGGAATTGGATGATGGAACGGACCCAGAAACCTCAGATAGTAGCACCCGTCGCAGAGGTCAGTTCTCCTCGACATCGACGGCGAAGACGACAACCGCAGAAAATCTTGATGAAAGTGAAGATGAACTTGAAGCAGAATTGGATGATGAAAATGATGTCTTGAGTAATGAGGACATCACAACTGCAGCCACTCAAGCAACGGCAACACGAATCAGTACGACAGATTCGAATGATAGCACGGCAGTAACTAATAAGCCCGAAGATGATGTATCCACGAGTGCAACCACAGACACTACTACTGAGCCAGCTACACCTAAACGAAGGATCTTAATTCGTAAACGGATCAATGACGCGAAATCAAACTCAACGGCAACAAATAATGTTGGAGACAGCGCAGTCAAGGATGATATCGAGTCTCGCGGCAAGCCTCCAACCACAAAAGTCAACAGCAATTCAAATTCGCGTCGTCAGCTTCTAATACGTCGACGCAATAATTCAACAATCACCAGGGTTAAGGCAGTCAACGAAGATGAAGAAGCCTCCAGTGCAAAGAGTAGTTCAGCAGATGCTGAGACTAACAGTGACGACATAAAAACAACCACATCAAGGCGTAATCTCCTAATACGTCGTCGATTTAATTCAACTACCACCAAACCAAAGCAAAGTGTAGATAACGATGAACATGATGACTCGGTCGATGGTATCGAGTCCACAACAATAGGCAGCCAGAGATCCAGGCAACGACCACAGAGCTTTGTGCGTCGTCGTTACAATACAACAATATCTTCGGCTCAACGAAACACTAAAGACGAAGATAGTTCAGAAACTGAAAGTAATCAAGATGATATCAAGCTTACAACTCCAGTGCCTAGAATCAACAGGAATCGACCCACAACAATACGTCAGTTTACAAGACAAGGAACCCCAACGCCAGACACCGAAAGGGAAGTAACTGAAGCCATAACGACGCGTCGTCCATATTCTTCCCTGAGCAGGACACGTAGTCGCTATGGGAGCAACAGAGAAACCTCAACGACCACCGAATCAGTGACCGATGCTGAAGCTGATAGCGAAATCGAAGCAGACACTGAGGATGATGCGCCTATTTCAACTAAACTACCAGCACGAGGCGGATTCCTGCAAACAAACCGGCATAGAGCCTTACTTGGCTCTCGCCAAAACCAGATACCTATCTCTATTAGCGAACAACAGGACAGCCGGACGCGAATCAGCTACACGGCACGTCAGACTACAACGCGGCCGACAAGGCCTAGCTCTACGACACGCCGCAATATCGTGGCAATCAATAGAAATCTATATAATCCTGGTAACGATGAACAGGAGCAGGACGACGGCGAATACGATGAAGACGAGGAGCAAGAGGAAGATGCCGATGAGCCCGAGGAAGACGTTTATCCAAAGCCCCGAACAACCACGTCCCGTTCTATTATAAGCCAGCTACTTGCCAGCAGACAACGCACAAAAAATTCTAAGACTGAAACTCCGACAAAGACACTAACCCAGACCCATAGTCAATCCAGCGACAAAGACAACGACGACGACGACGACGAGGAAGACGGTGAGAACGAGGACGAATACGACGATGAAGACGAGGATGACAACAATAACAAGAACGCTGACAATGTAGCAGAGGTATCCAAAAAGAGTAGCACTCAACCTAACATAAGCAACAATACTAATCAAAGCACCTCACCTAAAGTAGCTAGTCAAGTTTTTGGCACAACACGTGGTAGTAGCACCGTAGCAAACTTTATAAATAATCGTTTTAAGTTCTCTAATTCTAACTCTAAATCTAAATCTAACGAAAACAAAAACACAAACAATAGCACCAACAGCAAAAACATTTACACAAACAACAAACAAACACAATCAGTCAAAGTCGGTAATGCTAATAACAATAACGATGAAACTGAAGATGATGATAGTCTAGATGCAGTTATTGATTATGAGGAGACGGAAAAGAATGATAATGATAATGCAAATGAGAATGGGGCACCAAAGCGTGTTTTAAATGACCTAGGTAATGACGTTAATTCTAAACGACGTTTTCAGAATCGATATCAAGTGAGCCGCACTAGAGGCACCACGACTACAACGACACCCAGAGCAACAGCCTCGACAACAGCGGCAACAGCAAATACACGACGTTTGTCCTTTGGCTCACGCAGCCGCCCTCAGGTAACTAACTTATCTATAGTCGGTGACGAATCATCAGATGATGAAGATGATGATGATGATGACGAAGCTGATGCCACCGAGACGACAAGTGTTGCTCCAACAGTGACAACAGCAGCAACGCCGAGCACTAAACCAACATTGAAACGCATACGAGTACTTAAATATCGACGACCGCTTCAGTCTATTGATAGTAGCAATAGTACAAACACCAGCACTACCAACACCAACACCAACACCACTAATAGCGCCAGTACCACACTCACTGAGAGCAACACAAACACAATCACATTAGCAAACAATACAACGAAACGTTTCCGAAAAATTGTCCGCAAACTTCGGCCAGTTCAGGTTGCGACCGAGTCGAATAAGTCGAGCGATGAGGAGAAGTCGGGCGCGGTTGGGGAAAACGCGACAACCACACGCAAGCCGTTCCAGCCCAGCCGCTCTCGCTTCGGAGCTGAGTCGCACTCTGAACAGGTGAGCGATGAAGACGAAGATGATAAGGACAAGGAAGCAGATCGCCGACCCTTGGACTTGCAGCGCGTGCGAAATCGCCTCAAGACTCAACAGGCCCGCGGGGAGCCTGAGGATGGCGTGCTTAGCAGCAGACTGCAGGGTAGCGAAGAGGAGACAGAAAGCGAAGGCAACTCGGCATTGCAACAGCTGCGCGATAAGGTAAAGGCCGAACAAGCACGTGGCACTGGGGAACAGGGTGTGATAAACGATAAGCTCAAGAAACTGTTGGTCGAAAAGGCCACAGCAAGCCAAAGCGACAGCAATGCGATCATTGATGATGACGAGAAGATTTCTAGCACCACTGCCAAGTCTCCTTTGCGTCCGGCTTTCCGCCGCAAACTGGTGGCCAAGCGACCCTACGTACCGTCAACTAGCAATGTACCTACGAAGGCTCCCTTAAACCTAAACAGCACACGGCCCACAGCCAAGTTTGTGCGTCGCAAGAACGGTCGCTTCGATCCCTTCAACTCCAGCGTACGCAACAAGGGCGAAGGCTTTGTGCGCAACGATCCTAGAGGAGCGCGATTGCCAGGCACAGATCGCTTTAAGCAACAAGATACAGAAGGCGATGAAGATGACGATGAGGAAACCGACGAGGAGGAATACGAGAAACAGCAAGAACATCCACCGGAACTCGTTAAAACTAGTTTGCTGGGCAGTCAGGCGGCGGTACGAAGACCTTTTACGCCCAAGAACAAACAGCCTAAGCCAGATGCAAACAGTGATAAGAGCGAAGTCGAATATGATGAGGACGATGATGGCGATGACGATGAAGAAGAAGAAGAAGAAGAGAATGAGCCAGACGATGAGCAACATCAAACTGTTTCCAACCAAGAGCAAGGCGACAGCACAAGCAAGCCTCAAACACCCGCCTATCGCGCCAAGGACAATCGCGTACTGCCCGGTAGTCGGCCAAGCTTCTCACCGACCGCCAGCGGTGGCAACGTACCCTTCAATCCCCGTAATCGCCAGCCCAATTCCAGCCAGAGCACCCCCTCGGCACCGTCCAATCGATTCGGCGGCAGCAACCGTCCGCGAGTGATCAATCGTCCGCCCGGAGTGGCGACTCCCAATTTAACATTGCGTCCTGTGGCCAAAAACTACGAGCGCACAACTCCGCTAACCCCCCTAAAACCCGCCCCCTTCATACCCAGCAGCAATCGTAGCTACGAGCGCAAGTACACAGGTCCGTCAACAGAAGCACCGGAAACTGCCAGCGAGAATCCATTGATCGAGGACTTGAATATCGATGCGATCAATGCACGCAACAAAAAGATCTTCGACATCAACAGCAAGAAGCATACGACACTTAAGCCAAAGTTGGCCCTTAAGGCTGAATCAGATCTAGAGAGTGGAACTGAAACTGCACTAGAAAGGGATGAGGACAGCGATCAGCAGCAGCAGAATCAGGGCTATGTGACTACCACACCAACCACACCAACAACAACTCCAACATCAACACAGTCAACAGACACCACAAACACAGAAAACGATAACGATAACGAAAACGAAACCGCACAGCCACCAATTGTGCACCATGTTCCAATGTATGCTAATGAAGCCACAAACATCTCTTCACTCCCACAGGACAAAGAGACGGCCACGTTGTCGTTGACGACACAGTCGCCACCGCCGGCGACGACGCTGCTGCATGTATTCACCCTGGTCGAGGGCGAGGCTGAGGAGGATCAGGAGCCCACTGGGCGACCGCTGGGTAGTAAGATCACCGAGGTGGAGCCCAAGCATAAGCTCATCGAAATCAATCGCATTGTAGAAATAAACTCCAAGCAGGCCAAGGCCGCCCAGCGCAAGTCCAAGGCCAATCAAGACTTCGGCACGCTACGCGTCGAGTCGCTGCCCCACGTCGAGCAGCTAGGTGAGATCAGTGTGGTAAAATACGTGCATTTGGTGGACGGCAGCGATATTCAGATAAACGATGGACACAGCACCGTTGCGGACTACACTCCCACCGAGCCCAACTTGCCCTCTAAGAACTCCGCACCGGTGCGCAATAGCCTGCCCCAGACGGAAGGCGACAGCGAGCCGGAGCGCAATGGCAAATCGCTGCTTCCGGAGGTGATTCGCAGTGCCTACGAAACGTCAACCATATCGCTCGAAGGACTCTTCGACTCGGAACGCAAGGCCAAACAGCTGAACCTCAATAGCATCGACAAAGAGAGCAACACGGAGCGTTCGCTGAACATCGAACTGGATGCAATTAACAACACCGAACCGCCGACGGCTCAGCCGGTCCAAGCGACCACTCTGCCAACCGTCCAATACGTAAGACCCATTGTACCCCTACTTCGTCCCGAATCCAATGAATCCTCACCCCTAATCATCTCGATAGCCAATCTCGACAAGGTCATACTAAGCAAGGTGCAAACGCCGGAGGGCGAGTCAGATGCCAGTGCCAGTGCAACAACTGCGAACGGCATCGACGACAGCAGCAGCACCCTGTTGCCGCCAACCAGCAGCAGCAGCAGCAGCCCCACCCCTGCCGCCGCCGACACTGTCTCCGACTCGAATTCAGCGTTCTCAGTGCGGCATGCGTCCGTGCTGCAGGCGCCGTTCCATGATCGGCTCGCGGACCCTCACAGACAAACGATAGATAATACACTAACAAATGGCGCTATTAGTGGCACTGATTACAACAGCAACAACATGAACATCAGCAACATAAACAACAGCAACATTCATACAACACTCACAAATAATAGCAGCATTAGCGAAAAGATCAGCTACAGCACCGAAACGCATGTGGTGCGCCGCAAGAAGTCGCGTCGTGGGCGTGGCCAGCGAAAGCGTCAGCGTCACAACAATACAACAACAACAACAGCAACCACAACAACAACAATAGCAACACCAACCACATTGGCGCCTTAACTCCGGTGCAATACACACAAAAAAAAAAAAACAAAACAAAACAAAAAGCAAAAAAACGTAGTTAGTTATTTCTAGTCTTATTTTTTGTACAGAGATAGATACAAACGCATTAAGCTTCTCACACTATCGCCCTGTAAATATTCGGCTACGTAACTCTGTCCTTTGAAAATTAGAACGTTTTCTTCGCCTTCTTTCACTCTTCTTCTTGCAATAACAATGAGAAATGGAAAGAGCGTTTTTCCTTTAATTTTCCAAATGTTTTGCCAAAAAACAACAACATGACCTTGCTGCTTTTTGAACGCTATTAAACTTTGTATTCTTCAAGCTGCCATTTAAGAAATAACAATAATATACATACACACGCCCACACATCTACTGACACACACACACCTACACACACAAACACATACAAACGCACACACTCACACTGCAGTAATGAAATGCAATGACTTTTCCCCAATTGGTTCAATGAAATCTCTAACGATCCCACAGCAGAAAAGCTGTAAAAGTAAATCAATTTTTTATTTAAGTTTCTTGAAATTGATAAAAACTATTTTATTTTATTCTATTTTATTTTATTTTACTTTATTTTATTAACTTTTTTTTTACTTGATTTTTCCTCTTTGAACAATCCGAATTCCAAAAAATAATAACTTTTTCTCTTTTGAATTACTTTAAGTTTATTGCATTTAGTTTTAGTCGTAAAATATTTATGCACAATAAACCTAAATAAACCCAAAAACAAACATACTTATTTTGTATATATATATGAAAAAAGAAAACAACATTATATACCCTATGTAGATCTTAACTATACCCACTATACACTATATATGTATATATATGTATATATGTATATACATATCCGCCTTGGTACTCAGCTTTTAAAATGAACAAATCTGTACAGAAATCGATTATGATTTATTTTATTTTACCTTCTTTTTTTTGTACATAGAGGAAAACATGAAACATAATCCAAAAGACAATATACATACATATATATGTATATAAGTATTTATAACGCAGCCCGTTCCCCTTTTTATATATTTTTATTAAAATTTTCATAATTTAAGTACATATTTCAATTTATAATGGAATATTGAAAACAAACGATATTTCAACAAACAGTTCGTATCCTGAGAATCCAGTTGCACATAATACCAAAACCAATCATTACCAGATATATCATATATATTATATTGTATTATATTTTTCGATGTATCAAGGCCAGTTCATAACTCTTCACAAACTTCAGATATAATTCGGTAACCAGTTCGCAAACTTCAAAGTCCAACCGCTCTTCAGATATCTATATGTAATTGAAGATGTGCTATCACGCACTAGTTCGAAACTCTTGAGGCATATAGGCATATATAATATTTTGTTAATGATTTTCCCTCCAAGTGCCTTATCACAACTTTCCAAGTCGTAATCGCGCCTACCTCATAACCGCTCATGCTACTTGCATTGTTTGCTAAATACCCGGCTGAACCGGTTAAAAAAAAAAAAAAAAAAAAACAAGTAAGCATTGCAGCAGGTTGTTGAAACGGTTTAATTTGGGCCCATAAAACTGCCGTTAGTTATTCATTTATTTGAAAGGCCATAGACGATGTTGCGCATGCCAAGCGCCTCGCTTACAGCTTTTGATAGCCTGCGAGCCATCCATTCGAAAACCCAATTGCTGTAGTCACACATGAAAGCCAAGCGTCGTCTGCATTGCAATTGTAGACTCGATAAGTTTTCAACTTTTGATTGCATTCATATATAATAGATTTTTGCAATTACTCTAATCTGACACTACAAAAACCTGTTACCCAGAAACTGACAGATATGATGAAATGAGTTGAAAATATATATTTTTTTTTAAATCAACTAAAAAGATTTTTTGTTTTTCTTTTTTGATTTCAAAATATTTTTGAAATAATCTCAGATGCAAATTTTGCGTAGTCATGATAAAGATTCATAATTCTTGTCGTTTTATTTTAAAATACTTTTGAAAAAAAATCTTAGATATAGATTCTAAATTTTCGCTTGTTTGATTTAAATATATTTCTTTGAAATAATGTCTGATACAAATTATTCAATTTTTTTAAATGAATGATAAAGATGTTGAGTATTTGTCATTTGATTTTAAAATATTAAAAAATAAAAATAGAAAATCTGGACTTATATTCTTTATCATATAAAATTATTTCTTGAGCCATTGCAAGACACACAAAAGCTAAAATCCAATGTCAAGATCTCTGATCCTCAACTTGTTTTAGACTTTCCCTATTTATGGCATTGCCTTCCGTAACATGTTTAGGCCCTTGAATTTCACTCGAACGCTTTTCGAGTCAGCTAAAGTCAAGGGGACAACTAGAGGCCCTTTGGCAGCTGTGTCGCTTTCTCTGGCATGTGAAGCCTGGCTTGGGCCTGTATCTTAACGGAAATCAATTGGTTTTGTTTTTGTATTTGCATTGGCAGCAACTTTCTCATCTGATGATGGTGATGATGATGATGATAATGACGTCCTAGCCAAGAGCTGCTATTCACATACATATGTACATATGTATGCTTCTAGCTGCGATCGGCTTGCGCAGTCTTCAGCTGAAGATAACCAGTTTGGCATGCAATCAACAAATATTTCAGTAAATAGCAGAAGCCACAGCCACAGCTAAAACTAACAGCCATAAACAAGCAAAGCGCACATCTTTACACCACAGCTAAGAGCTGACTGAGCTGACTTAGCTGTTATGCAATCACATTGGCATGCAGCTGCCGTTGCCGTTGCTGTTGCTGTTGCTGTTGCTGTTGCTGTTGCCAAATGAGCCGGTCCATCTGGCAGCTGGCCTAGCTGCGAGTGTCTCATCTTCATGTTGCGCAAGCGACTCTAGGGCGTGGCAAGCGACATTGGCATTACTGTAGCCAGCATCTGGGGCTCATCTCAAATTCCATAGGCTTATATAACTGGCATCATTATTTTCACATTTGCCGCCAATGTCAACCAGCCGCAGGGCCAACAAACAATGCACGCTAAACAAACAGTCAGTC
Organism: Drosophila aldrichi; assembly: GCA_035045965.1. Taxonomy (NCBI): domain Eukaryota; kingdom Metazoa; phylum Arthropoda; class Insecta; order Diptera; family Drosophilidae; genus Drosophila; species Drosophila aldrichi. Next base: position 4,233,079 of record JAWNOM010000454.1, read on the forward strand.
AATCAGTCCGTCAGCTTAGCCAACTGGCATCGTGTGGCAGTTCGCGCAGGTGATTCATCTTGGCCATAGCTGTGCACATAACACGTCTTATTCAAACGTCCTTCAATTAAAATGCCTGAGTGCATTTCTTAAGTGTGTCACCTGTCCATATTTATGAAAATATACTTGTGACACTGGATCACCTTGGCTGCAGTTGCTGTATAAATCTTGGTATTATCAAGGCTATATATAACTTTGAGTTAGAATGTATCTAAATTCAAATTTCCCGCCCACACACGCACACACACACACAGACAAAAAGAGAGAAAGACACAACGCCTAACACTTTATTGCATAGTAAAAGTTGAGTATATTAGTAAATACATATTATTGAGCTATATATAATATGGTTAATATTACATATTGTACATATATACTATATACACATACATATATAAATAATTATTTAATTGTTGAGCATGTAGCTTGCTTTTCTAGATTGCTGTTGACTGCACCGCGCGGATTTCTTGATATTGCGATCACAGAAACACCAACAATTTATGAACGCACAAAAAAACACACACACACACATAAAGACACTGAAACACACGACAAAAGCACTGACACGCAAGTGATGAATGCAGAGTACCGATCGAATTTGAATTTGAACCCAACTCAACCTGACATTTTGCATTATTAATCGAGAATATCCAATTCCAATTGCTCGCTTCATTTCATGTTTGCTCATCGATCGACCCATTATCATCTTTCCACTGGCAGCTGCGCACACAAACTGTGCCTTCCGCTCCAACGCCAGCTCCGACTGTGACTTCGACTTCGACTGCGACGGCGGCGGCGGCGGCAACGGCAACGGCAACGGCGTCAGCCTCAGCGACTTTCAGTCCCAGCTACAATGCTGGCAACGCTTCGCGTCGTCCAGTGCTGAGCGTGCGCAGGCGAATAATCAACACGCCGACGGCGGCGTCTGAGCCAACCACGCAAATTGCAGAGTTGACGACGACCTCTAAATACAATCGACTGCGCAGCAGGCCAGACTCGGCAGCTGCCACGGCAATTACAACGACGACGGCAACAACAAGCCGAAACAGCAACAGCAACAGTTACTTCAGCAAGCTCAAAAGCTCGTCAGCAACATTGCCGCTGGCAACATTGTCGCCAGCAACAAGTAGCGCCAGCAACATCAACACCAGCCCCGACAAGCAGCACAAATTCCAAGCGGCCAGCTATGCGCTGCGGCGCCAGTTCCAAACGCGACGTCTAACCACGACGCCATCCTCGGCGAATGGCGATGAAAGCGGTAAGAAAAGCTTTTACTAAGGGACGTAGCCAGGCCATCTATAATGGGGACTGATTCTTATCGGATCACCGTCTTTCCTCGCGTGTTTGACGATTTGCAAATACAATTTACAAATAAATGAGAGTGCAATATTAGATTAATATACATATATTCGGGTTACCGAATGCACTTTTGATTTGTGCTTTTACTCAACTCGGACCCTGACCCTGACTTTGGGCTTGATTATATTCTGAGCATATATGTATAGCAACATTTGAACGGAAGCAACTTTTTGTCTCGGCAACTTTTCAGCTTTCGCGTTGCAAGCTGCAAATGTAGCAGTTCAATTTGAATTCAGTTTATTCAAACAAACATATCCTTTCACTTTCTACACTGTTTTTTTTTTTTTTTTTTTTTTTAATGTGTGCTATATGATGATGAATGATAGCTCGTATAAACATTTTTGTGAGATAGCAACTTTTTGTCTCTGCTTGAAGAGTTTATTCAAGGTTTCACGTTACAAGCTCCAAATATTCTGGGTCAGCATTGTTTCTATCTCTCTCTCACTCTCCCCGTCTGCCTACATAAGCTCTTAAATTTTGATGAAACTCACAAAATCAACCCAAACTCAAAGCAACTAAAAATATTGCAGCCGCGTAGTCGGTACGGATTCCAGAATACTCATTCATAGACAAAACACTATCAATTCCATATTCTAATTTGCCACGCCCAAATCGAGTAACTAAATTTAAGGGAAATTAAGCTTAAGAGAAGCCATTTATCTTTTGAGTTTCTATATGTAAAACTATGGAAAGTAGAGATTTTCAATGTATGACCACCTGTACAGGCGTCGATACATACATACTTATGTCTGCACATTTCGCTATTTTATATACCATATATTTTTAAAATGCAAGTCTCTAGCTTCAATATCAGCGAAATAGCTGGCGTTAATACGGACAGGCTGCAGGCGGACATAGGACAAAGCTAATATACTCATTTTACTTTAACGAATGAATAATTGTCGGCGATAATTTAAGAGGGGAATCGGTGTACTCAATTAGCTATGTAAGAGATTTAGATTTCCAAAGAGATTTCGGTCATTTCGTTATCGCTCATACTTTGACGCGTTCGTTCTCCCGAAGCATCGGCTCGATCACACACAGCCGAAGCTCGTAGTAAAAAACGAACCCTCGATTAGTGCAGATGCTCCTGACTCGACAGCTCTGCTCAGTAGGCTGTAATATGACGAGAACCCCAACAGTCTGAAGTCGCTTTGCTTACTTGGCATACAATTGTGTAAACTCAATGCGAAATAATAAAGCGAGCTTCAAGTGCCTAAAATTTTTATAAGAATAAAGTAGTGAGTGGAAAAAAATAAGAATAATGTTCTCAAATTGATCATTTCTTGCTATAGTGCATAAGAGTTATTTAAACTGAGAGACAAACTGAAATGAGGCAGAGGTAGAGTGAATTTGTTTACCCATTTGTATTATCCGGCTCTTGAAGTGTAACCATAAATAAATAAATAATAGCTCTGAGTATTCTACATCTAAATCTTATTCTGCTTCCAGTCACAGATGTACCGCGTACCCAAAATCCGCTCTTCAAGCGACGCCTAACGCTCGGCTCCACCCCACCGCCGCCGCGCTCGACCACGACAGCGCTGTCCATCGAGACGACGACCTTCTTGTATGGCATCGAGGATGACGATGATCAGGTGGCTCGCTCCAGCATACACACCAGTCGCTTCAATCAGATTGCGGAACAGCTACGGCCACTCCATAGCTCCAGCTCCAGCTCCAGCACCAGCACGAGCACAACGACTCAGCGGGCGCCCAGCTTTGTGCCCAATGGCACACGTGAGTTGGCTATTATGAATAGACATTGATTGGGGTAATAATCCAGTTGATTTTACAGGCCGTCAGCTGATACCGCGCCCACGTCGGCCCCAGTCCAGCACGCCCGCGCCCACCTCGAGCAGCTCTGCCGCAGGCTCGCCGCCGGCAGCGCGTCGCCAGCAGAGTCGCCGACGGCCGCACAAGTACATCGAGGTCTACAACCGGCCACCCAGCAAGCTTGCCCTGGCCACAGCCACAGCCACCGCCACATTCACATCCGCAGCCGCATCGAATCGTCGCTCGGGCTCCGCCGACTACGACAGCTCGGAGGCCAGTCCGACGCGCCGGCGCAGCGAAAAGACGCGCAAGCTGCAGTCCCGGGCGCCCAAGGTGATTGTCCACGGGCAAGGCATCATCGAGTGCCGGGATCAGGGCAACTTCCCGCATCCGCTCAGCTGTCGCAAATTCATTTCGTGCGCCAAGTTCGATGGCACCGGCGGCATCGTTGGCTGGGAGTACACCTGTCCCAAGGGCCTCGGCTACGACGGCGACAGTGGCATGTGCACCTTCACCGCGGCCAGCGACGGCCGAGCCTGTCACGATTAAGGCGGAGATAGGCATCGGAACAATGGGTCAATGACTGAGTACAGACCCAAGGCACGCTTCCTCAGCGGAAGACAAATCCTTGAATCTTTCACTTTGCACATCATTTTTCTCTTGTGAATAGTTTTTTGTTGCGAGCATATAGATATATGTATATGTGTATACACATATACACATCTATGTCTCTCTATATATGTATGTATTTATATTTCAATTTTATTTAAGACTCATATATATATTCGTATACCTTGACCAGCGCTCTTTGATCTATGTCGCCTGTGTCAGTACGTCCGACTATCTATTTCCTTTGCACCCTAGTCCCTCTCATACATATCGTGTACATATGTCGCATATATCATATACATAGCTGCCATGGGAAGAAGCGCTTTTCTTTGAAGATCTTACAGCTAAATCTCATTAGACTCTTAACTTGCTTCGTTCCTAGCGAAATGAATACCCCTAAAACATATCCAATCCATTTGAATCCACATCGAACTTTCCTTTAGCTACAAAAAAGTGTATTTAATCTTCGGTTTCCCGAAGATAATACGAATTTCTTGTTTTTTTTTTTTTTAATTGTTTCTTTATTGTTATATGAAAATATAATATTTAGGTTGCTTATACTCAATACTTGTGTGTCTTGCTGCCACACAAATTACAATGCAAGTACGATATGTCATATCTAGGTATATATTATACGAACTGTCATTTGCTGCAATATCATTCAATAAATATATATATATAAAAGTAAAATATAGTTTACTTCTTTCCATATAAATATTATAATATGCAATGGATTACGATATGCAAAAGTACAAGACATATCTGATATATTCTGGATGGAAAATGAGATAAGATGGAAGCAAAGGTGGAAAGAGAAAACGATACATAACTATATGTATATAGTTTGAAAATAAAGCAACTTTGATACTATTACAATATCATCTATCTAAAAGCTAGTAGTCGATATAAAACCTTAAAGAACTAATTAGAATGACGACGAGTTGCGTCGAGTCGTTATACAATATGTCGATCAGTTTTTTCATCCGTAAGAATTCATGGATTAAAGAATCTATAAAAGCAACGAATAAGAGTTAAAGAAATTGGCAATATTTTAAGCCGCTATTAAAGATATAGCACACACCAAAATTGAGACTGAATGCAAAAAGTATGCGTCAAAGGCATACGAGATATAATTTTTCAACTAAGTTCCAATAATACTTTTAAAAATATTAAAACGGGACTCGTGTTTTAAATTTCAAATCTATTCTCTAGATCTTAAAGGTACTGACATTGACGCATTCAGGCAAATTAACACAGCTCGTTGTCCTGGTCTAAAATTCATTTTCACAAATCCCAGAAAATCTCAAAGATCATCCCATATAATGGAAGAAGCTATATGCAAATATAAAAGCCCAGGCACCAAAAGGGCGGAAATGGATTAAGTTCATATAGACAGTCGGACAGACATTGTACAAAACCAATATACCGTCTTCAATTAAAAATTTTAATCTGAAATTTAAGAGGTATTTCATAAGACGTACACATATTTCTTGTTTGTATGCAAGTTCTACCTGGTTTAAATGAATTGCATTTCTGAGAAGCTAAGCGACTCTTTTCTAAGATCATTCCATTCAGATGTTGTAGAACTCTCAACCGTATTAAGAACCAAAGTCATTAAATTGTTAAGGCAATTGGAGTATTTTTTAAAGATGCAAATAATTGTATTTGAAAACTAAGCGTAAACTAGGCAATCAATCTGGAAGGAAAATGCATTGTCGTTCTTTTCGAGTTATTGATGGGGATGATGAAGAGATCGCTTAGACGAAGATCCTCTGCTGCTGCTGCTGCTGCTGCTGCTGCTTCCAGCTCTGGTGGTAGGTGTGGTAGCCACTCTGTGTATGGGCGGGGGTGTTGCGGCCGAAGGGACTCTTCGAGTTCACCTGCAGCATGTAGTCGCCGCGGATGTCGTAGCTGGCGGCGATGCCCATGTAGGCGCGCTTGCCATAGCCGTTGTTCTGCTTGTACTCCTTGTAGGAGCTGGCGGCGACAGCGGGGAAGTTGCGCTCGTTGCCGGGGCGCACGGACTCGGCGTAGTAGCGGGTGGCACGCAGAGAGGCCTCCACGACGTTGTCGGCGCCGGGAACACCGGTGGCCGGGCCATTGGGATAGAAGTCGACATCGGCGAGGCGCTCCGAGGTGCCCATGCCGTAGGCGGACGTGTGGATGGCATCAACGAAGTCGGCATCGCCGCGGGCCAGGCCGGTCAGCTTGTTATCGGGCTTGGCGTAGAGGCGGGCGGGGTCCAGACCAGTGATGCGGCGCAGCTTGTGGCCGGTCTGACGGGTGTAGTGGCGGCCAGCGATGCCGGCGACATGGGCAGCGGGTCCTTGGCCGATCAGATGGATGATCTCCTGGGGCACGTTCACCTCATTGGTCAGCTCGACCAGGCGCTCGCCAATGACCTCACCAATGCGCTCTACATTCAAGGTGACGTACTGCTCGAAGTCCCCGATCACGTTGCCCAAGGCGATGACCACCAGATCGCCGGTCGTCTTGTCGTCTTGCTCCTGGTTCTGCTTGCGGCCCTGCTCTACCTGTTCGTCGCTGTTGCTCCTCTGCTCATCCGCCTCCTGCTGACTGGGGTAAGGCTGCAGATTGTAGCGTTGCGCATAGGCCTCGATCAGTTTGCGGTTGGCCTTGTTGGCCTGGGTCCAGCTCTGGGGTAGACCCTCAATGAAAATGGTCACCTCGTCGTTGCCGAAGTTCGTCTGGCGCTTCACCGTCTGCACAAAGTTGTCCAAGTTGAACTCGATCTTCTGGCCGTTCTCGCCAACAAGGTAGCCCTTGATCTGGCTGGTCTCTGGCACGTACTCAGGCTTGAAGATGCGGTTGAACTGAGCCAAGTGATCTGTACGAGGAGAGAAAGATTAGCAGAGATGCAGACAAAGACAACGCCTCCACTCCAGCTCCAGCTCCAGCTCCAGCTACTTACACATTTTGTCCAGCAGCGACGCTCCCTCATCGACAGTCAGGCCCTCGAGGCGACGCAGGGTCACATCCTTGAGCGTGGGCAGCTGTTCGATCTCGCTCGTGCTGACCCAGTTGCTGGGGTCGTCGTAGTTGCTCAGCGAGTTGGACTGCCTATAGCTGTTCGTGGCCAGGGCCACGGCCATAAAGCAGGCCAGAACACACAAGTTGCGCAGAGGATTCATAATTTCAGCAAAGCCCGTCTCCTTCTATTGTCGTAGACGCCGTAACAAGCTGTACTGCATGCTCTTAGCCGATCGCCCGGCGGTTTTATAGCTGCTCCCACTGCCGCTTGCTGGCGTCGTGCTCACGTGTCCGCCAGCGGAAGCACCAGAGAGCTGACGGTTGCATCTGGCTCAGCACTTTTCGGAAGCAACGCTGAAATTCTAGACAGCACAGTTTTCTTGATATGTAAATCGAAAATCGGCAATCATCGATCGGGTGACTCGGCACTTTCCGCATACATTTTTCGCTTTATCAGTTGTGCATCGGCCATAGGTATAGCTGCACCCGCACCCCTTACCCCCCCGTCAGCCACCACCGACTGCTCGCCGATGCCAATTTGGCAACTTTGATGTGCTGCTTATGTCAACAGTTGCCGCTAGCCTCTTGCGTAACTACAATTCAATGAACCCTAAGCGATTAAAGAGCTGAGACGATGACGCTACCAGACTTAGACTTAGTTCTAGAAATATATTATTAGACTGAGACGATAACATCGCACTGCAATCTCAATTGTAAATCTAACAAACATTCTTCGCCCCTGTCAATGGCATTTCGAAAGCAGCTGCACTCAGAGTATCCACATGTACGCGCTCTACTCTCCTGCACATGCCACTCATTCATTGTTCAATATATGTATTTCATTATAGTAGACTAATCTTAGCGAAATACTCAAGGCCTACGTTTAAATATTTTATATGAAATATAAAAACATAAAATATTGAGTATGTAATTACTATACTCAGAGTATATCAATATTATATACATACTTCTATTTATCTAATTATATTACAGTTAGCACTTGTCACCCCATAATGTATTTAATCTCAGCTGTATTAGTCATTTATTTCATTTAAAACGCAAAATGAATGAATAAAAAACTCGAACAATACCTCAACTAACGTAGATTCTTATATATTAAATTTAGTTTTATTTATTGTATTATACTAATACATAGTAAATACATAGTAACGACAACACGAATTACAGAACTTTTTCTACCTAGATAATAATACATAAGCATATTTCATGTGGACATACAAAATATAATTTGGGGAGCAAAAATATAATGAAACAAAGCACTGTGCAAAAAAACTGCATTATTATTGTATTATTATTTCTTACAAATTATATTATATACATATGTATTACATATATTGATTCTTGAAATTTGAGGAATGGTAATTACCAGACCATTTCAATGCAGAAGCAACGCTATCTATATCTATATAGCATCTATATATACATATATATATATAACATATCATCTATCATATATAGTATATATATATCATCATAAGTATTTTGACCCAGTGAAATGCGATTATTTTCGAGTTTAATATTTATATGGCTCTATGAATAATTTCTTATTCAAGAAACACAAAGCTCAATAAAATAAAATAAATAAATACAAATAATTTATTCTTATTTTACCTCCGTTTTTATATAACATATAGAAACTTTATATAATATATATTATACATGCATACATATATTATATTTATGTATATGTAAGTATGTTATGTGCTTGGAGTGGTAATTTGATATTTCAATGGACTGCAGGTCTGACTTTAACACTTGTTTATCTACAGCTTTGCTATACTCTTCTTATAAATATACACACTACATTCTGGTTTATTTATATAGCAGAAAATGTTAAATATAATTTTTTTTTTTTTTTTTTTTTTTTTTTTTTTTTTTTTTTTGTTGTAATTTTTGTCTTTATGATGAAAAGCGTTTTCGCATATATTTGATTGTACGTAACATCAGCATTTGGAGAACGTGGCAAATCTGGTGTCCGAAATGTAGAGCTTAAACTCCAAATTGAAATTTTGTATCTCTCTCTAATACATGTATATAAGTAATCGGGTAATTAAATATACATATATGTACGTAGCGTATAGAATCTATTCTATTTTAAACATTGAGTAATAGTTGAGATTTTAAAAATATATTAAATATGTATATATGTATATAGTGTTGAGGTCATAGAGGAAAACGATGTCAGTCAGATGGACAGCATATAAAAATATAAGTATAGAGTATCTATAAATATATTTATTTATTAATATAAGTATATTTGCATATTTATACATATATGAACGGTGTCAATTTTTGATTGCATGCTCGTTCCCTGCAACTCCGTCGGATATGAGTACCCTGTCACCTTAATTGATTACTTAGCCAAAATAAAAAACATATGAATAAACACAACAAAAAAACCTCTAAGCGGTGCGAAAGTTCTAGGCTCTTACATAACTCTCTTGTAAATCGAAAAATCCACATCGGCAGCATGTAAAAGCAAGCATAGCCGACTGCGCAAGACTTGTTTAGAATCACGGCGCAGCTATAAGGCAAATGCAAAATCAATATAATTTTCCACGCCTTAATCTAAATTATAGCTCTATCAGAGTAGAAATAGCGTACTCTAAAATTTGATGATTCTAATCTTATAGCAATAAAAATATAACGCTTTTTCGACTTTCTACAGCCGTAAAAGAGAGCCGAACAGTAAGTGATCTGTATTGATACTTGGTGTCAATTCTAATGAGCAAAATAAGTAAGTATTAAGTATTTTCAATAGAATAAAACCGTAGATAAATATGTCAATAAAAATAAAACACAAATTATAGATCGCTTTGTCATATGACTCCATAACGGCATTTCATGTAAGGGCGAAGTTTGATGCAGGTGAATTGTTAGCTTAGAATTGAAATTCCTATGGGACCCATCTAACAGCAGTTGAGAGTAGCTAAAGTAAATTCATCATATACATACATCATATATTATATAGTCTATATATAATCTTATCATACAGTCTTACAATGTATTTGCGTAGCTTGTGCGGCTATTGCAAAATTTTGCCCATTCAAGCAGTTTGCTATCAGGCAGCTTAGTTTGTTGCTGGCCCTTAGGAGACGAGAGGGGCTGATGGGGGATCCGTAAGGTATCAAGCAAACGTATGCATCTATCAGCTGTCAAACTCTACATATATTTGCATATATTCCGAAAATGCAACGCTGCAATTGTGGCTCGAGTTCTGACAGTGCAAAAAGCGAATGGGCTTGGGTGCTATAAAATGTGTAGCTCGTCGCTGTGGAAGACAGTTCAACTCATAGCAACATTGAGAGCTCAGTGAAGTTCCTGAAGTAGTTGAAGCCCTGGTCTAGAACACAATGAATCCGATGCGAGTGCTTAGCCTATTGGCTTGCCTGGCCGTTGCGGCCATGGCCGGCCCAGCTCCCCGTATGGGCGGCAATAGCGTCAACCAGGCGCTGAAGCCATCCCAGTGGCTGTCCGTGCAGGAGTTGGAATCAATTCCCGCTGTGGATGAGCTGACGCTGGAGCGTCTGGAGAGCATGCCCCTCGAGAAGGGCGCCGAGCTGCTGCAGCAAGTGTGTAAGTATTTGGACAGCAATTGCTTAGTAGTTGGTCCTTGGCTAATGGTCATCCTTGCTCCTCGATCCAGATCACTTGTCGCAGATCAATCACGATGTGGAGCCCAACTTTGTGCCCAGCAACGTTCAGGTCTATGTGCCCGGACCAAATGGCGACAAGATCGTGGCGCCCATCAGCGAGATGATCCAGCGCCTGAAGCAGAAGCAGAACTTCGGACAGGACGAGGTCACCATCATTGTCACTGGCCTGCCCCAGACCAGCGAGACGGTGAAGAAGGCCAATCGCAAGCTCATCCAAGCCTACATGCAACGCTACAACCTGCAGCAACAGCAGCAGCAGGCCCAGAAGTACAGCAGCAACGTCGACGAGGACAACAAGCAGCCGCGCACATCCAGCGAGGAGGACTACAGCGAGCAGGCCAAGAATGCCAACACCAACACTGGCGACATTATTGTAAGTAGCAGCGCAAGAGCGTTGAGAGAGAGCTCCACTCATGCATCCATTTGTAATACCCCTCTCCACAGGTGATCGACTTGGGCTCCACCCTGACCAACTACAAGCGCTACGCCATGCTGGACATTGAGAAGACCGGCGCCAAGCTCGGCAAGTGGATCGCCCAGCTGACCAGCGAGCTGCAGTTGCCCTATGAGACCATCCACGTGATTGGCGAGAATGTGGGCGCTCACGTTGCCGGCCATGCTGCCAACGAGTTCACCCGCCTCACTGGCCACAAGCTGCGCCGCGTCACCGGCCTGGACCCCAGCCACATTGTCGCCAAGAACCGCAACACCCTGACCGGTCTGGCTCGCGGCGATGCCGAGTTCGTTGATGTCATCCACACGTCTGTCTACGGCATGGGCACACCCATCCGCAGCGGCGACGTCGACTTCTATCCCAATGGCCCGTCCACCGGTGTTCCCGGCGCTGAGAACGTCATTGAAGCCACCATGCGTGCCACTCGCTTCTTCGCCGAGTCCGTGCGTCCAGGCTACGAGCGCAGCTTCCCCGCCGTGCCCGCCAACTCCCTTAAGCAGTACAAGCAAAACGACGGATACGGCAAGCGCGCCTATATGGGCATCGATGCCGCCTACGACATCAAGGGCGACTACATCCTCCAGGTGAACCCCAGCAGCCCCTTCGGCCGCAACGCCCCTGCCCAGAAACAGAACAGCTACCACGGCGTGCACACCGCCTGGGAGAGCAACAAGGACTTCTAGACGCCCAATCGACTCATCCCCCGCTCTCTTCCCACGTTGACTGGACGAACAAGGCAAACAGCAAACAAAGCAATCGAGTCTTATGTTGCGCTTAGAGTTAAGGACCCAACAATTAGCTATTTCTCCCACTAAATACTTTACAAGCAAAATTTATGGCAAATAAACAAGCAGACTCTATTCCAGAGAGTTACAATGTGTAAAAAAAAAAAAAAAAAAAAAAACAATAATACTTTTCAAGTGTCCTGGGTCCACCGTTCTTTTCCTTGTATATCTCTGATATACCAAGCCCTACCTCTCATCATATGGATGATCCCGCCAAGGCTATTATTGCGACGTATGCCAATGGCATCGCAGTCATTTACAAGTCTTAAAGTTGCGCAGAGAACAGTACAGGCTTACAAAGGTATCTTGATACTCTTGCTGCATGGTGTAAACGGTGAAACCTGCGGTTTTCCACGCCCCGTAGAGATATGTTGTATGTCCGTCATATCTTTTTTATTTTGGGTAGTCAAACGCGAGTCTATATTCCAAATTGAAGCTTTCTAACTTTTCAAATAATATGGTTTCTGGCATACCGGAAAAATGCATTTTCGCTTTTCACTCATTTTATCACATTCCACTTCACCTGAAGTACCAGACGCACAGAAACGATAATAGGGTGCAAAATGTTCGATAACATTGTTTTAAAATAGCACTAAAATAGCACACTACAAGTGTACTGTCATATAACAGCTTGTTAGCATAATACTGTTATTACCCCTATAGTTAACAAATTGTTAACATAATTATGTAAACAATAAATGTACTACTGTTAACTAACATTTTTCACCGCACTACCTTGTCTGTTTACCTAGTACTTTCAGAACTTCCATAGCCCTGCAGCTCTACAGCTTTTGGTGAAATACCAGGCGCACAGATGTGATAAGTAGGGTGAAAAATGTTAGTTAACAGCATATAAACTGTGTACAATTACCTTTGCTGTTACTTAACAACAGTGTTGCCGAATTAGCAATTCGGTAGATCTGGCTACTTTTTAATGCCAATTGTTACAAAAATTTTAAAACAGCTATTACCTATTTTCAAAAATTATGTATAGCTAAAATAAGAGTGAACTAATAGCAGAATTGGTTAGTTTCGTTCATATTTCGAGTGAAATTTTCATCACCAATTCTAATTATAAAGACTCGCCTTATACCAATACATTCAAGGAGTTGGCTAGCTTCGCGATAAAAATATTATCAATGCCATGGTCTGACGCTGAAGTGGAACGTCTGTTCAGCCAGGTGAATTTAATAAAAATAATGTTGAGAAATAAAATAAGCTGCATAGTTCTAAGCTCAATATTCGCTATAAGGTAAGAAACAACGAATATAATAAAAACTCAATTTAAACTCGCCAAGGTCTTTGATACAATTAACCAGCACTCGGATCGGTACAATGACAGACTAGCAAACATACTCACTACACTAGGAGGCGCAGGAGAAGACAACAAGAATAGACCTGATTCCCCGATCGCACCGTATGACGGTCCACAGAAGTTGACGTACAGCTGCCATCAGTATGTTCTAATTGTATTGCGTTGCAAATATATCTAAATACTTGTATATATGTATTTATAAATATGTATTATTACGATAGCTTACGTATGTTTGCCGGCGCGCCCAAATTGGCTGACTTAATGATAGTAAGTTCACAAAGAGGTTATTGGAGTATGGCTTTCATAAACCTATTTAAAAACAAGTAAGAAAGCTCTAGTCGAGACTGCCCGACTAGGAAATCCCCTGAACCCTTGGGAGAACTGATATTTCAATAATTCTCCGCGTCTTTTTATTTACAAAACAAACACACACACACACACGCATACACATACATAGGCACATATAGGCACGCACGCATAAACACGCATGGGCTGCCGTGTGGGCTTCTCATGGAAACTTAATTGTTTAATAACTTTTTTTGTGGATGTACGCTCTTCATGAAACTTTTAGATTGTGATTATATCATTACTATGCGTGTATAAGCCGAAACTCAAGTCTCTAGTATTTGAAAAACGTCTTTTACAAAAGTGAGGGTGAGGGGGTGGATATAGGGGCGGGGGGTGAATTATAACAAAAACCGAAATTTTATAAAGTACATATGAGTCCACATTTAAAATTTGGAGACTCTAGCTCAAAAGATGTAGGAGATATAATTTTATAACTGGCTTTCGATAAGGTTTTTCATCGATAAAAAAATAATCGGACGAGTTATCGATTTCTAGTGATAAACTTGATATGCGCGCGCTATATACGGACATTTTAAAAAAAAGTTGAGGTCTCTAGCTATTGTATCTTCGGAAATCGACGCGTTCATACATACGGACAGACGGACGGACGGACATGGCTATATCGACTCAGTTCGTCGCCCTGATCAAGAATATATATACTTTGTGGGGTCTGCCACGCCTCCTTCTGCCTGTTACATACATTTTAACAAAACCATTATACCCTGATTTCCCATTTTCAATGGGTTCAAGGTATAAAAAATATAATAATAATTTAAAAAATTTCTTATCATTGACGAAATAATAACAGGCTTAAAATTATAAAGTTGAATTTTCATGAACACAATTTTCTTTTTAGCTATTTTTTAAATTTATTTTAGAAGCAAGTTAGCTACTTTCAGCCCTCGGCTTAGCTACTTTTCCTGGACAAAATTTCGTCAACACTGCTTAACAAAGTAATAACAATGTTCTGTTAAATCATATTACATTTTTCACTCTGCTACTTACTACTTTTCGCCTGGTACTTTTGAAAATAGCCATACAAATTTTTCAATTGCAAGCCGATTTCCTCAGCTTCCCAACATAGCGAAACGATTACCTACAAGAATGGAATGACTAAATCCTCATACGCATAGCATTAACGCTCGTGCCTATATTCTCCTTTTCACATAACAACAATCGCGCCACAGTCGGCCGAGACATCTCTCTCGCTCTCGAGCCTCGTTCTCGGCATAGAATTTACCGCTAACCGTTATTCCTCTTTCGTACTGTACATACTTTGCTTATTGCATTGTATATACATATGTATGTATGTAGTAGCGACACAGTCACGCCACAATGAAGTTTTACAACATCGCAAAGAAGTATCGCAATATTGTGTCAGACAGACTGACGCGGCAGCGCACCAATACATTGCAACGTCATCAACATTTCACATTCATTTTATTAGCATGCCCCTGTTAGTTAAATTCTCTGTTAATTACATAAATCTCTGACATACATATGTATTTATTTATTTTTGAGTATTTGAAATGAGTATATTGGTTTTGTGCAATGTCCGTCTTGTCCGTCTGTCCGTCCGTCCGTCTGTCCGTATGAACGCAACTTTTTTCGGCGCTATTGAAGCTAGAGATTTGAAATTTGGAACACATACTCGTGTGTAGCTCCCATTTATAAAGTGTTAAAATTTTCCCGATCCGCCCACTGGGGGCGTGGCAAATCGGAAAATGCATTTTCCGATATACCAGAAATCATATTATTAGAGCTAAACTTAGCTACTGAATTTCTGATGGGATGTGAATGAGTATTCCGCAGTCGGTAACGCCCGACTGCAACGTTCTTACTTGTTTGAATTATATCAGTCGTAGCTATAAGAGGCGGGCAAATTTGAACACAAGTCAATGACAGGAAATTTAGACACGTAAGAATGTTGCAGTCGGGTGTTACCGACTAGAGAATATTTAGCTTTTCAAGTAATATGATTTCTGGCATACCGGAAAATGCATTTTCCGATTTGCCACTGCCAATGTTAACACTTTAAAATTCGAGGGTATACACGATTTCAATTTCAACTCTCTAGCTCCAGTAGCATCGAATAGAACTGCATCCATTCGGTCGGACAGACGGAACAATATACTCATTTCACTTTCGTGAATGAGTATAATGTTCCCAGCATACAAAAATATTGGTGAAGTACCAGACGCACAGAAACGATAACAGGGTGCAAAATGTTCGATAACATCGTTTTAAAATAGCACTAAAATAGCACACTACAAGTGTACTGTCATATAACAGCTTGTTAGCATAATACTGTTATTACCCCTATAGTTAACAAATTGTTAACATAATTATGTAAACAATAAATGTACTACTGTTAACTAACATTTTTCACCGCACTACCTTGTCTGTTTACCTAGTACTTTCAGAACTTCCATAGCCCTGCAGCTCTACAGCTTTTGGTGAAATACCAGGCGCACAGATGTGATAAGTAGGGTGAAAAATGTTAGTTAACAGCATATAAACTGTGTACAATTACCTTTGCTGTTACTTAACAACAGTGTTGCCGAATTAGCAATTCGGTAGATCTGGCTACTTTTTAATGCCAATTGTTACAAAAATTTTAAAACAGCTATTACCTATTTTCAAAAATTATGTATAGCTAAAATAAGAGTGAACTAATAGCAGAATTGGTTAGTTTCGTTCATATTTCGAGTGAAATTTTCATCACCAATTCTAATTATAAAGACTCGGCTTATACCAATACATTCAAGGAGTTGGCTAGCTTCGCGATAAAAATATTATCAATGCCATGGTCTGACGCTAAAGTGGAACGTCTGTTCAGCCAGGTGAATTTAATAAAAATAATGTTGAGAAATAAAATAAGCTGCATAGTTCTAAGCTCAATATTCGCTATAAGGTAAGAAACAACGAATATAATAAAAACTCAATTTAAACTCGCCAAGGTCTTTGATACAATTAACCAGCACTCGGATCGGTACAATGACAGACTAGCAAACATACTCACTACACTAGGAGGCGCAGGAGAAGACAACAAGAATAGACCTGATTCCCCGATCGCACCGTATGACGGTCCACAGAAGTTGACGTACAGCTGCCATCAGTATGTTCTAATTGTATTGCGTTGCAAATATATCTAAATACTTGTATATATGTATTTATAAATATGTATTATTACGATAGCTTACGTATGTTTGCCGGCGCGCCCAAATTGGCTGAATTAATAGATAGTAAGTTCACAAAGAGGTTATTGGAGTATGGCTTTCATAAACCTATTTAAAAACAAGTAAGAAAGCTCTAGTCGAGACTGCCCGACTAGGAAATCCCCTGAACCCTTCGGAGAACTGATATTTCAATAATTCTCCGCGTCTTTTTGCTTACAAAAGAAACACACACACACATACATAGGCACATATAGGCACGCACGCATAAACACGCATGGGCTGCAGTGTGGGCTTCTCATTGAAACTTAATTAGTTAATAACTTTTTTTGTGGACGTACGTTCTTCATGAAACTTTTAGATTGTGATTATATTATTACTATGCATGTATGTGCCGAATCTCAAGTCTCTAGTATTTGAAATACGCCTTTTACAAAGGTGAGGGTGAGGGGGTTGATATAGGGGGGGGGGCTGAATTATAACAAAAACCGAAATTGTATAAAATGCATATTAGTCTACCTTTAAAGTTTGGAATTTCTAGCTCAAAAGATGTAGGAGATATAATTTTATAATTGACTTTCGATAAGGTTTTTTATCGATAAAAAAATAATCGGACGAGTTATCGAAATTATATGATAAACTCGATATGCGCGTGCTATATACGGACATTTTAAAAAAAAGTTGAAGTCTCTAGCTATTGTATCTTCGGAAATCGACGCGTTCAAACATACGGACAGACGGACGGACGGTCGGACGGACGGACGGACAGACGGACATGGCTAAATCGACTCAGTTCGTCGCCCTGATCAAGAATATATATACTTTGTGGGGTCTGCCACGCTTCCTTCTCCCTGTTACATACTTTTAACAAAACCATCATACCCTGATATCCCATTTTCAATGGGTTCAGGGTATAAAAAACAAGTAAGAAAGCTCTAGTCGAGACTGCTCGACTAGGAAATCCCCTGAACCCTTGGGAGAACTGATATTTCAATAATTCTCCGCGTCTTTTTATTTACAAAACAAACACACACACACACGCACACACATACATAGGCACATATAGGCACGCACGCATAAACACGCATGGGCTGCCGTGTGGGCTTCTCATGGAAACTTAATTGTTTAATAACTTTTTTTGTGGATGTACGCTCTTCATGAAACTTTTAGATTGTGATTATATCATTACTATGCGTGTATAAGCCGAAACTCAAGTCTCTAGTATTTGAAATACGTCTTTTACAAAAGTGAGGGTGAGGGGGTGGATATAGGGGCGGGGGTGAATTATTACAAAAACCGAAATTTTATAAAGTACATATGAGTCTACATTTAAAATTTGGAGACTCTAGCTCAAAAGATGTAGGAGATATAATTTTATAACTGGCTTTCGATAAGGTTTTTCATCGAT
This sequence comes from Drosophila aldrichi, assembly GCA_035045965.1. Classification (NCBI taxonomy): domain Eukaryota; kingdom Metazoa; phylum Arthropoda; class Insecta; order Diptera; family Drosophilidae; genus Drosophila; species Drosophila aldrichi. Next base: position 4,251,016 of record JAWNOM010000454.1, read on the forward strand.
AAAAAAATAATCGGACGAGTTATCGATTTCTAGTGATAAACTTGATATGCGCGCGCTATATACGGACATTTAAAAAAAAAGTTGAGGTCTCTAGCTATTGTATCTTCGGAAATCGACGCGTTCATACATACGGACAGACGGACGGACGGACATGGCTATATCGACTCAGTTCGTCGCCCTGATCAAGAATATATATACTTTGTGGGGTCTGCCACGCCTCCTTCTCCCTGTTACATACTTTTAACAAAACCATTATACCCTGATTTCCCATTTTCAATGGGTTCAGGGTATAACAAGTAAGAAAACTCTAGTCGAGAGTGCTCGACTAGATACTACCCTGAACCAAACTAATAAATATTTACATTTAGTGTGGTTAAAATTTCAATTTTTGAAACAATTAAAAAAAATTAAACATAAATTCCGCCCGATCTGGGGTTCGAACCCGAGACCTCTCGATTGAGTGGCGCGCTTCTATTCACTACGCCACGGTTTGATGGCAAAACAGTAATACGTTCACTGCTGCAGCGCCATCTAGCAAATCTAAACTAAACTAATTGTTTTTTTGAATGTATGTGTGCACACTTATAGAAAAACTGTTGTGGCTGCTGCATGTGCGTTTGTTAATTGGCCTAATATTTAATGATTTTTTCAAAATTGATAGACTTAACGAAATGTAATGAAACTTTCAGCATATGATCTACATATTCCATTGAATAGTAAGCTCATTTAAATAAATATATGTATAAATATTTTGAAACAATTAAAAAAAAATAAACATAAATTAATTTCGACCGCTCTGAGGTTCGATCCCAGGACCTCTTGATCGAGTGGCGCGCTGCTATTCACTACGCCACTTCACTCCTTGACAGTTTGATGGCAAAACAGCAATACATTCACTGCTGCAGCGCCATCTAGCAAATCTAAATCTGCTGTGGCTGCTGCATGTGCGTTTGTTAATTGGCCTAATATTTAATGATTTTTTCAAAATTGATAGACTTATCGGAATTTAATGAAACTTTCAGCATATGATCTACATATTCAATTGAATATTTGACAAATTTAAAAAAATGAAAAATCATTCACAATTAGCTGTAATGGCATCTAAATTGAACTTGAATGTTTGTATTCGATAAAAACATAACGGGATAATTTATCGAATTCTAAAGCTAAACTCGACATCCGCGCTGTATATACGGTCATTTTAAAAAAAAATGCAAGTCTCTAGCTATCATAGGTTCGGAAATCGACGCGTTCAAACATACGGACAGACGGACAGACAGACAGACGGACAGGGCTCAATCAACTTATCTCGTCGCCCTGATCAAGAATATATATACTTTGTGGGGTCTGCCACGCCTCCTTCTGCCTGTTACATACATTTTAACAAAACCATTATACCCTGATTTCCCATTTTCAATGGGTTCAGGGTATAAAAAATATAATAATAATTTAAAAAATTTCTTATCATTGACGAAATAATAACAGGCTTAAAATTATAAAGTTGAATTTTCATGAACACAATTTTCTTTTTAGCTATTTTTTTAATTTATTTTAGAAGCAAGTTAGCTACTTTCAGCCCTCGGCTTAGCTTCTTTTCCTGGACAAAATTTCGTCAACACTGCTTAACAAAGTAATAACAATGTTCTGTTAAATCATATTACATTTTTCACTCTGCTACTTACTACTTTTCGCCTGGTACTTTTGAAAATAGCCATACAAATTTTTCAATTGCAAGCCGATTTCCTCAGCTTCCCAACATAGCGAAACGATTACCTACAAGAATGGAATGACTAAATCCTCATACGCATAGCATTAACGCTCGTGCCTATATTCTCCTTTTCACATAACAACAATCGCGCCACAGTCGGCCGAGACATCTCTCTCGCTCTCGAGCCTCGTTCTCGGCATAGAATTTACCGCTAACCGTTATTCCTCTTTCGTACTGTACATACTTTGCTTATTGCATTGTATATACATATGTATGTATGTAGTAGCGACACAGTCACGCCACAATGAAGTTTTACAACATCGCAAAGAAGTATCGCAATATTGTGTCAGACAGACTGACGCGGCAGCGCACCAATACATTGCAACGTCATCAACATTTCACATTCATTTTATTAGCATGCCCCTGTTAGTTAAATTCTCTGTTAATTACATAAATCTCTGACATACATATGTATTTATTTATTTTTATACACATTCACGAAAGTGAAATGAGTATATTGGTTTTGTGCAATGTCCGTCTTGTCCGTCTTGTCCGTCTGTCCGTCCGTCCGTCTGTCCGTATGAACGCAACTTTTTTCGGCGCTATTGAAGCTAGAGATTTGAAATTTGGAACACATACTCGTGTGTAGCTCCCATTTATAAAGTGTTAAAATTTTCCCGATCCGCCCACTGGGGGCGTGGCAAATCGGAAAATGCATTTTCCGATATACCAGAAATCATATTATTAGAGCTAAACTTAGCTACTGAATTTCTGATGGGATGTGAATGAGTATTCCGCAGTCGGTAACGCCCGACTGCAACGTTCTTACTTGTTTGAATTATATCAGTCGTAGCTATAAGAGGCGGGCAAATTTGAACACAAGTCAATGACAGGAAATTTAGACACGTAAGAATGTTGCAGTCGGGTGTTACCGACTAGAGAATATTTAGCTTTTCAAGTAATATGATTTCTGGCATACCGGAAAATGCATTTTCCGATTTGCCACTGCCAATGTTAACACTTTAAAATTCGAGGGTATACACGATTTCAATTTCAACTCTCTAGCTCCAGTAGCATCGAATAGAACTGCATCCATTCGGTCGGACAGACGGAACAATATACTCATTTCACTTTCGTGAATGAGTATAATGTTCCCAGCATACAAAAATATTGGTGAAGTACCAGACGCACAGAAACGATAACAGGGTGCAAAATGTTCGATAACATCGTTTTAAAATAGCACTAAAATAGCACACTACAAGTGTACTGTCATATAACAGCTTGTTAGCATAATACTGTTATTACCCCTATAGTTAACAAATTGTTAACATAATTATGTAAACAATAAATGTACTACTGTTAACTAACATTTTTCACCGCACTACCTTGTCTGTTTACCTAGTACTTTCAGAACTTCCATAGCCCTGCAGCTCTACAGCTTTTGGTGAAATACCAGGCGCACAGATGTGATAAGTAGGGTGAAAAATGTTAGTTAACAGCATATAAACTGTGTACAATTACCTTTGCTGTTACTTAACAACAGTGTTGCCGAATTAGCAATTCGGTAGATCTGGCTACTTTTTAATGCCAATTGTTACAAAAATTTTAAAACAGCTATTACCTATTTTCAAAAATTATGTATAGCTAAAATAAGAGTGAACTAATAGCAGAATTGGTTAGTTTCGTTCATATTTCGAGTGAAATTTTCATCACCAATTCTAATTATAAAGACTCGCCTTATACCAATACATTCAAGGAGTTGGCTAGCTGACGCTGAAGTGGAACGTCTGTTCAGCCAGGTGAATTTAATAAAAATAATGTTGAGAAATAAAATAAGCTGCATAGTTCTAAGCTCAATATTCGCTATAAGGTAAGAAACAACGAATATAATAAAAACTCAATTTAAACTCGCCAAGGTCTTTGATACAATTAACCAGCATTCGGATCGGTACAATGACAGACTAGCAAACATACTCACTACACTAGGAGGCGCAGGAGAAGACAACAAGAATAGACCTGATTCCCCGATCGCACCGTATGACGGTCCACAGAAGTTGACGTACAGCTGCCATCAGTATGTTCTAATTGTATTGTGTTGCAAATATATCTAAATACTTGTATATATGTATTTATAAATATGTATTATTACGATAGCTTACGTATGTTTGCCGGCGCGCCCAAATTGGCTGAATTAATGATAGTAAGTTCACAAAGAGGTTATTGGAGTATGGCTTTCATAAACCTATTTAAAAACAAGTAAGAAAGCTCTAGTCGAGACTGCTCGACTACGAAATCCCCTGAACCCGTCTTTTTGCTTACAAAAGAAACACACTCACACATACATAGGCACATATAGGCACGCACGCATAAACATGCATGGGCTGCAGTGTGGGCTTCTCATTGAAACTTAATTAGTTAATAACTTTTTTTGTGGACGTACGTTCTTCATGAAACTTTAAGATTGTGATTATATCATTACTTTGCGTGTATGTGCCGAATCTCAAGTCTCTAGTATTTGAAATACGCATTTTACAAACGTGTGGGTGAGGGGGTGGATATAGGGGTGGGGGGTGAATTATAACAAAAACCGAAATTCTAAAAAGTATATATGAGTCTACGTTTAAAATTTGGAGCCTCTAGCTCAAAAGATGTAGGAGATATAATTTAATAATTGACATTCGATAAGGTTTTTCATCGATAAAAAAATAATCGGACAAGTTATCGAAATTATGTGATAAACTCGATATGCGCGTGCTATATACGGACATTTTAAAAAAAAGTTGAAGTCTCTAGCTATTGTATCTTCGGAAATCGACGCGTTCAAACATACGGACAGACGGACGGACGGACGGACAGACAGACGGACAGGGCTAAATCAACTTATCTCGTCGCCCTGATCAAGAATATATATACTTTGTGGGGTCTGCCACGCCTCCTTCTGCCTGTTACATACATTTTAACAAAACCATTATACCCTGATTTCCCATTGAAAATGGGTTCAGGGTATAACAAGTAAGAAAGCTCTAGTAGAGTCTGCTCGACTAGGAAATCCCCTGAACCCTTCTTTTTGCTTACAAAAGAAACACACACACACATACATAGGCACATATAGGCACGCACGCATAAACACGCATGGGCTGCCGTGTGGGCTTCTCATGGAAACTTAATTGTTTAATAACTTTTTTTGTGGATGTACGCTCTTCATGAAACTTTAAGATTGTGATTATATCATTACTATGCGTGTATATGCCGAAACTCAAGTCTCTAGTATTTGAAATACGCCTTTTACAAAAGTGATGGTGAGGGGGTGGATATAGGGGCGGGGGGTGAATTATAACAAAAACCGAAGTTTTATAAAGTACATATGAGTCTACATTTAAAATTTGGAGACTCTAGCTCAAAAGATGTAGGAGATATAATTTTATAATTGACTTTCGATAAGGTTTTTTATCGATAAAAAATAATCGGACGAGTTATCGAAATTATATGATAAACTTGATATGCGCGCGCTATATACGGACATTTTAAAAAAAAGTTGAAGTCTCTAGCTATTGTATCTTCGGAAATCGACGCGTTCAAACATACGGACAGACGGACGGACGGTCGGACGGACGGACGGACAGACGGACATGGCTAAATCGACTCAGTTCGTCGCCCTGATCAAGAATATATATACTTTGTGGGGTCTGCCACGCTTCCTTCTCCCTGTTACATACTTTTAACAAAACCATCATACCCTGATATCCCATTTTCAATGGGTTCAGGGTATAAAAAACAAGTAAGAAAGCTCTAGTCGAGACTGCTCGACTAGGAAATCCCCTGAACCCTTGGGAGAACTGATATTTCAATAATTCTCCGCGTCTTTTTATTTACAAAACAAACACACACACACACGCACATACATACATAGGCACATATAGGCACGCACGCATAAACACGCATGGGCTGCCGTGTGGGCTTCTCATGGAAACTTAATTGTTTAATAACTTTTTTTGTGGATGTACGCTCTTCATGAAACTTTTAGATTGTGATTATATCATTACTATGCGTGTATAAGCCGAAACTCAAGTCTCTAGTATTTGAAATACGTCTTTTACAAAAGTGAGGGTGAGGGGGTGGATATAGGGGCGGGGGGTGAATTATTACAAAAACCGAAATTTTATAAAGTACATATGAGTCTACATTTAAAATTTGGAGACTCTAGCTCAAAAGATGTAGGAGATATAATTTTATAACTGGCTTTCGATAAGGTTTTTCATCGATAAAAAAATAATCGGACGAGTTATCGATTTCTAGTGATAAACTTGATATGCGCGCGCTATATACGGACATTTTAAAAAAAAGTTGAGGTCTCTAGCTATTGTATCTTCGGAAATCGACGCGTTCATACATACGGACAGACGGACGGACGGACATGGCTATATCGACTCAGTTCGTCGCCCTGATCAAGAATATATATACTTTGTGGGGTCTGCCACGCCTCCTTCTCCCTGTTACATACTTTTAACAAAACCATTATACCCTGATTTCCCATTTTCAATGGGTTCAGGGTATAACAAGTAAGAAAATTCTAGTCGAGAGTGCTCGACTAGATACTACCCTGAACCAAACTAATAAATATTTACATTTAGTGTGGTTAAAATTTCAATTTTTGAAACAATTAAAAAAAATTAAACATAAATTCCGCCCGATCTGGGGTTCGAACCCGAGACCTCTCGATTGAGTGGCGCGCTTCTATTCACTACGCCACGGTTTGATGGCAAAACAGTAATACGTTCACTGCTGCAGCGCCATCTAGCAAATCTAAACTAAACTAATTGTTTTTTTGAATGTATGTGTGCACACTTATAGAAAAACTGTTGTGGCTGCTGCATGTGCGTTTGTTAATTGGCCTAATATTTAATGATTTTTTCAAAATTGATAGACTTATCGGAATTTAATGAAACTTTCAGCATATGATCTACATATTCAATTGAATATTTGACAAATTTAAAAAAATGAAAAATCATTCACAATTAGCTGTAATGGCATCTGATTTGAACTTGAATGTTTGTATTCGATAAAAACATAACGGGATAATTTATCGAATTCTAAAGCTAAACTCGACATCCGCGCTGTATATACGGTCATTTAAAAAAAAAATTCAAGTCTCTAGCTATCATAGGTTCGGAAATCGACGCGTTCAAACATACGGACAGACGGACAGACAGACAGACGGACAGGGCTCAATCAACTTATCTCGTCGCCCTGATCAAGAATATATATACTTTAATGATGATAATGATTTAATGATTTTTTCAAAATTGATAGACTTATCGGAATTTAATGAAACTTTCAGCATATGATCTACATATTCAATTGAATATTTGACAAATTTAAAAAAATGAAAAATCATTCACAATTAGCTGTAATGGCATCTGATTTGAACTTGAATGTTTGTATTCGATAAAAACATAACGGGATAATTTATCGAATTCTAAAGCTAAACTCGACATCCGCGCTGTATATACGGTCATTTAAAAAAAAAATTCAAGTCTCTAGCTATCATAGGTTCGGAAATCGACGCGTTCAAACATACGGACAGACGGACAGACAGACAGACGGACAGGGCTCAATCAACTTATCTCGTCGCCCTGATCAAGAATATATATACTTTGTGGGGTCTGCCACGCCTCCTTCTGCCTGTTACATACATTTTAACAAAACCATTATACCCTGATTTCCCATTTTCAATGGGTTCAGGGTATAAAAAATATAATAATAATTTAAAAAATTTCTTATCATTGACGAAATAATAACAGGCTTAAAATTATAAAGTTGAATTTTCATGAACACAATTTTCTTTTTAGCTATTTTTTTAATTTATTTTAGAAGCAAGTTAGCTACTTTCAGCCCTCGGCTTAGCTTCTTTTCCTGGACAAAATTTCGTCAACACTGCTTAACAAAGTAATAACAATGTTCTGTTAAATCATATTACATTTTTCACTCTGCTACTTACTACTTTTCGCCTGGTACTTTTGAAAATAGCCATACAAATTTTTCAATTGCAAGCCGATTTCCTCAGCTTCCCAACATAGCGAAACGATTACCTACAAGAATGGAATGACTAAATCCTCATACGCATAGCATTAACGCTCGTGCCTATATTCTCCTTTTCACATAACAACAATCGCGCCACAGTCGGCCGAGACATCTCTCTCGCTCTCGAGCCTCGTTCTCGGCATAGAATTTACCGCTAACCGTTATTCCTCTTTCGTACTGTACATACTTTGCTTATTGCATTGTATATACATATGTATGTATGTAGTAGCGACACAGTCACGCCACAATGAAGTTTTACAACATCGCAAAGAAGTATCGCAATATTGTGTCAGACAGACTGACGCGGCAGCGCACCAATACATTGATACGTCATCAACATTTCACATTCATTTTATTAGCATGCCCCTGTTAGTTAAATTCTCTGTTAATTACATAAATCTCTGACATACATATGTATTTATTTATTTTTATACACATTCACGAAAGTGAAATGAGTATATTGGTTTTGTGCAATGTCCGTCTTGTCCGTCTTGTCCGTCTGTCCGTCCGTCCGTCTGTCCGTATGAACGCAACTTTTTTCGGCGCTATTGAAGCTAGAGATTTGAAATTTGGAACACATACTCGTGTGTAGCTCCCATTTATAAAGTGTTAAAATTTTCCCGATCCGCCCACTGGGGGCGTGGCAAATCGGAAAATGCATTTTCCGATATACCAGAAATCATATTATTAGAGCTAAACTTAGCTACTGAATTTCTGATGGGATGTGAATGAGTATTCCGCAGTCGGTAACGCCCGACTGCAACGTTCTTACTTGTTTGAATTATATCAGTCGTAGCTATAAGAGGCGGGCAAATTTGAACACAAGTCAATGACAGGAAATTTAGACACGTAAGAATGTTGCAGTCGGGTGTTACCGACTAGAGAATATTTAGCTTTTCAAGTAATATGATTTCTGGCATACCGGAAAATGCATTTTCCGATTTGCCACTGCCAATGTTAACACTTTAAAATTCGAGGGTATACACGATTTCAATTTCAACTCTCTAGCTCCAGTAGCATCGAATAGAACTGCATCCATTCGGTCGGACAGACGGAACAATATACTCATTTCACTTTCGTGAATGAGTATAATGTTCCCAGCATACAAAAATATTGGTGAAGTACCAGACGCACAGAAACGATAACAGGGTGCAAAATGTTCGATAACATCGTTTTAAAATAGCACTAAAATAGCACACTACAAGTGTACTGTCATATAACAGCTTGTTAGCATAATACTGTTATTACCCCTATAGTTAACAAATTGTTAACATAATTATGTAAACAATAAATGTACTACTGTTAACTAACATTTTTCACCGCACTACCTTGTCTGTTTACCTAGTACTTTCAGAACTTCCATAGCCCTGCAGCTCTACAGCTTTTGGTGAAATACCAGGCGCACAGATGTGATAAGTAGGGTGAAAAATGTTAGTTAACAGCATATAAACTGTGTACAATTACCTTTGCTGTTACTTAACAACAGTGTTGCCGAATTAGCAATTCGGTAGATCTGGCTACTTTTTAAGGCCGATTGTTACAAAAATTTGAAAACAGCTATTACCTATTTTCAAAAATTATGTATAGCTAAACTAAGAGTGAACTAATAGCAAAATTGGTTAGTTTCGTTCATTTTTTCGAGTGTAATTTTAAACACCAATGGGCAAAATTTATCACATCGATATCACTACCGAAGTTTCTAATTATAAAGGCTCGGCTAAAGTGGTACGTCTGTACGCCAAGTAAATTTAATAAAAACAAGGTTAAGATCTGATCTGTGCGGAGCTCAATATTAGCTATATAGTAAGAAAAAGCTAATTTAACTCGCCACCAGCACTCGAGTCGGTACAATAACAGATTGGAGCGGCACAGATGCCGGCTAGCAAACATGCTAATAGGAGACTCAACAGAAGGCAGCCACCGTATCTAGTCCTCCGATCTCCCCATATGACGGTTAACGAAGTTGACGAAGAGCTACCATCAGTATATTATTATTATTGTATTGTGTTGTAAATATGTATTTCTAAATAAATAATGTGAAAATTTCTAAAATAAGCACACAAAGGGATAAAAAAAAAATTAAATAAATTAAAAATTTATTTTTCAGCATTTAAAATCGTATCGAAAATCAATTAAAATTAAAGCTAGAGTTTCCAAATAAATAAAATAAATATATGTAGATTGTGTGGATTGTATTCAATTTCGATTTTTATTTTAAAGGAAATTGAAAAGCATGTAAAATTTGTAAATAGCGTGTTACCGGTTTATGGCGCTGGTTACCAAATTAAAATACATTTATGTATATCTCCAATTATTTTGATTAAGCTTATAATATATAATATTTATTAACTCCGACATACATATGTACATCTATATATATAAAAGAAAGTTGTGTAAAAGTGCTGAATGCTTATAACTTGATTTGGGCTGAACCAATTTTCATGGTTTTTGATTTGTTGGATTTGTCTCCGCAACGAGTAGGATATTAGGTCTTAAAAATACTCAAAAAATTTGCCGAATACTTGAAAAACGCGGTTTTTTCCCCAAATGTTCAAATTTGTTGTATACCCAGTAGGCTTGGTAACAGTGACAGTTTTGACAATAGTGTAGAAGTAAATAAACAAATGTAGTCAGTCAGTCTACGGCACAGCCTCAGGCGAACCTGACTATTCATAAAAAAGCACATTTGTTAAAAAAAAAAATTTTGAAAAACAATACGCGTACGGACAAAAGCAAAATATCTCGAAAGTTCAGGTAGGTTTTGTTGTATGTATTTGTTTTTCTCAGACATTATTTTTGTAAATAATTTATATTTATATTTCTCGACATTATTTTTGTAAATAATTTATATTTATATCTCTCGATTATTTTATGTGGTTTTGTGCGAGGGCATATTCAGTATTACTATTAATGAAAATGCCGCGTGCTAGAAGATCTAATCTTTCCCGGCGGACCCATAATGCAATTAGGCTACGGAATACCGCGATGTTTTGGCAAGGAGACGATGGATATCACTTTAATATCAAAATGATAAATCCATTGAATGGGATCATCGGAATCCTTGGAATAAGAACTTCCTCATCTTTAAATTTTCCTTTGAGTATCCACGCGTGAATAACATTGCTCAACAGTTTTCTTATTACTAAACGCGTTCCATTGCACAGTTTTGGTTGGTTTAAATTTCTAAGCATGATAACTACCGAGCCAATCTTCAGTTGTAAATTGTGCGGTGGTAAATCAGGCACATCCAAGGAGTTCAAAAATTCAGTTGGATAATTAGTGGCTTCATCTTCGTTTGTTACACAGTCGATAGATTTAAATGAATACAGAGTACCAACGATTTTATTTTGAATTATAAAATTAAGGTCATCCACATCTTAATTTTTAGCTGCCAAAATTGCTCGCTTACTTAACCATTTAGTATTTTTGTGGAAAGCAATGATATCCGGAAATACTTTGTTGATAAGCTCATCTTTTGATGAGACGAAATTGCAAAAATTTTGAGGAAATGAAATCAAGCCACTCCTTTCGTCAACAGGAATACGGCCATTACCGATATTCAGCAATTGCTTCGAGAAATCATCATCATGCCTTCGCCATGACGATCAACAAATCACAGGGCCAATCTTTGACTATTTGTGGCCTCAATCTAGAAAATTCGTGTCGTTTACCACAAGGTGCTTGAATGAAAATCTGATTAATAAATTAATCAGAGTGTATCCCAACCTGAACAACATACCTTTCAATCATTTTTTACCTAGAAATAAGGGTAGGGCAATGCAACGCTTGCTGGGACTGCTAGTATGTAAAAAAATCTGAAAATAAAAAGATATATTATCGAATATATCGAGTGGAAACATAGTAGTTTCAGATCGCCAGAAGGGAAAATGTAATAGTAGGCGTAAGTCAATTTAGGGCAATATACAATAAAATAGTTTGTGCTATGCCTGTCAACGAGGCATAGCCTCAAGGCGAAAAAAAAAAAAAAAAAAAAAAAAAAAAAAACATTTACACATTATCCTCAGGTAAGTCTTTGTGGCAATAATACAGATTGGTCATGTAACATTGAATTATCAGACTGCGCACACGCAGCTTCAACACCATTGCAGTTATCAATTCTGGAAGCTTACGTTTCTTAAACTTCAGGACAAACATCATATTGTTATCTTGTAGAAAGGCGGCTAGGATTATATCTGACTTGAGACCGCGTTCAAAGCCATTATTGATAGTGGCCATAGGCATGTTTTGTTCCTTCAAACCGTAGACCATACCTTGGCTTTGACACTCGTGTTTTTGAGTGTACTGCTACAAAGATTCACACAAGACAACAGCAAATGTAAGTACAGCCAAGATTGACAAAGTAAAAGTTGGCTTAAGCAAAGTTGTTTATTATCTTTGACAATTATGGCAAAAAGATAAACCCAGCTAATTCCAGTCTGCAAATTCTGACTGAACCACCTCCTCTGGCCAATACTAATGGAAATTTCGTCCCCAGATATGCTGCTACTCTTCGGGATGTCTCGAACTCAACTCAAATATTTTCAACACCGGCAACAAATACTTCACAACTGCTATAATCCAGATCGATGAACACAACAAACAACTAAAAAGCCAAAGCAAGCCACTGCTTGGCTGCCAATTCAACAAGGAAGCCGAAGTTTGAGTACGAGCCGCGTACCCAATCTGCCTGCTTCTGCCTACAACTCTGAAATGGATAAGATGTTAATTTTTATCTTTAATTATTTAGCCATTAACAATGACTGACATAATTATGCTTTACTTTTTATGAGGTCTTATAAGCAAAATATTACCAATTAATCGGGGAGCTAAATGTATGGAATTTTTGGTAATAGACATACGCAGAGCTGTTAAAAATGGTTTATAAAAAGCATTCGAATATAAAATGGAAATGGTTTTAAAATTTTTCCATTTGAATGGAAATGCAAAATGGATTTTCAAAAAAGGTATTCGAATGTAAAATGCAAAATAGGTATTTTGAAAATGGTTTTTTTCAAATAAATGCTTTTTTGTAACTATTGTTTTTTTGTTTTATTAGTATTTTCAAATTATAAACACAATCGAGATTTTTTTTATAAAAATTGTTTATTGTTCTAGCATGATTCATTTGCTTAATTTGCATACATACATATATGTAATTCAAAAGTTGGTAATTTTTTCTTTGTAAAAAATAACTTAAATATTAACTTGTTGATTTTAAAACGACAATTTTTTCAAATAAATCATCTTTCATGCTGCGTCTATGTGGCCGCATTATCATTCCACCATAGGAAAAAAGTCTTTCAACGGGGGCTTGCTATAGTCTTTATGATAGGAAATTGATTTAAAGATTCCAAACTATTGTCTTCATCTTTTAAGTAAGTTAACGTTTCAAGGTCAATAGTAGTATTACCATTATTACTGGTTAGGGAAGAATCTGAATCTTCATCTTCTTTTTTTTTGTTTACAAGTTGAGTTTTGTTTTTATTTGACGCTTCCTTGTAATCGATTACCCTATTACCCGACCGCCACATATTCGCGATCAGGGATGATTTCGATAATCAAAATAAAAATCACTGACCAGAAAACACATAGACTAGACATGTAGAACAAAATTTTCTACAGCTGTAGACTGTTAAGTTGGTCGACCACTATACTTCGTATTTGCTCGGCTCTGTCGCTGGAGGTTCGAGCAGAGAAAATACTGCACAACAAAAACAGTGCGCTGCTAGCGCTCAATCGAAATGTTCCCTTTTCTATATGAAGCACAGCTATGTGTCATTTGTCCTACTCTGTCTCTCTCAGTCCCTCTCTCTCGCTCTGTATGGTCGCTGAAATCATCACTCTCAGCAGCGCACAAAAATTGAAATTTCTGTTCGCGACGATCCCAGCTCTATCCTTTTCAGTGAAGAGTATACCGAAATCTTAAAACCGTTTGCTACACTCATGCACACAAAATGTTAGCGTTTTGCTATTGATTTGTGGGAAGGGTATGAAAGTGTTGATGCACATAAAGAATATGATTTTGCGACAGGCATGCACACACACACTTGTTACATGTATGACCATTTGTGACCTGCGTGCGTTACTCTTGTGTTTGCCTTTTATCGGTTTGTGAAGTGCACACATACATATGTACATGTATACATTTGATTGTGTGTATGTCATGTGTGTAAGCATGGGACATGATCATTGGCGTGTGCCTACCTCAACGAAAATGTATTCTTTCTGAGCACAACAGCCTGTGCAAATTATAAAGCCCAAAATTTGCCGTTGGTCTGCCTTGTGAAGTGAGCACATGCATACATACATTTGCATATGTGTATGCTTGTATGGGATGGCAAGCTAATTGGCTCTGGATTTAGTAGTTTGTAAATTTTGTATGTTTTGAATCGTAGGGTAACTATCAAATGGGCCATTATGACTTAATTTGAAATTTTTGACAATAATGAGTAAAGCTTGAGTATAATATGACATGTGTATTTCATATATTGCAAAGCATTTAATAAACTTATTAGTGTTTGACGATAACTTTTTCGGTTTAAAATGCGTGTACAATAATTTGTATGATATATAATTATTTACGGGTATAAACACATTTATAAACATTATTACGTTTAATAATATATATATCTACTTACGTACATATATTTATGTTCATACATAGTGCATCTGTGTGAAGTGGTTATGACAGCCCGTAAGACCGACCAAATGCAAATGCAGGGCTTTAAAATTGCTACAAGCAGCAAGAGTAACGCACGCAGGTCACAAATGCTCATACACGTAGTAAGGGACTACAAGTGTGTGTGTGTATGCTCGTCGCCAAAACATATTCTGTACGAGCCTCACTGCTTTCATACCCTTCCTAGAAATAATCATGAAAACGCTAACATTTTGTATGAGCGTGGCAAACGCTTTTAAGATTTCGGTATACTCTTCACTGAAAAGGATAGAGCTGGGATCGTCGCGAACAGAAATTTCAATTTTTGTGCGCTGCTGAGAGTGATGATTTCAGCGACCATACAGAGCGAGAGAGAGGGACTGAGAGAGACAGAGTAGGACAAATGACACATAGCTGTGCTTCATATAGAAAAGGGAACATTTCGATTGAGCGCTAGCAGCGCACTGTTTTTGTTGTGCAGTATTTTCTCTGCTCGAACCTCCAGCGACAGAGCCGAGCAAATACGAAGTATAGTGGTCGACCAACTTAACAGTCTACAGCTGTAGAAAATTTTGTTCTACATGTCTAGTCTATGTGTTTTCTGGTCAGTGTAAAAATTTAAATAAAAAAAATTTGAACCATTTTGCATTTTGAAAATGCAAAATAATAAAAAAAAACCCATCTGAATGTAAATGCAAAATAGTTTTAAAAAAAAGCCATCGAAATGCAAAATGCAAAATAGGTATTTGAAATGCTTCCATTTCAAATAATTAACAGCTCTGGACATACGATATATTGAAATATGTACATCCAAACTTTTAATACGAAAATATTCCCAATTTCAAGTACTTATCCAACGTCGCACAAAACCACTATACTACGTGCTTGATTTGTGATTTTGGTCATGAGGAATGTATTCATGATATATTAAAATATAAAAAGTCTCCTGTTAAGAAATTGGAACATTTCGTTTTAATTCAATTCAAGCAAGTCGTAAACACTGCCTTTTGTATTGATATGCGTGAGACGGCGAAAGCTGCTGAGCCCAACACTCAAAAGTGAGTTTATTTTTAACGCCCAAAAATTTACTATATGTACAGGTATGTACATATGTACATATGTACGTACATATGTATACAAGTTTTGTGTGTAGTGGAAGTTGATTCATATAAATGCATATACATATGTATACATACACAGCTTTGTTTATAGCTTAGCTTTTGAAAGCTCGCCAAAGCTCTCCAATCAGCTGTAAGGGTTGGCAGCGTCTGGCAAAGCGAAGAGAGCTTTCCTAGCACAGCAGCAGGCGCGGCCCCAGTTGCCTTGGCAATCCTGTCGCTCGCTGCTTCTAATATTTGTTAGAGACTTGTTCAGTTGTTATTGTACGCTCGTGGCATGCTTGACATTGTGCTCTTTGTACGAAACGTGCTATCTGAAGTCTTAACTCTAGCTGAGCTTAAGCGACAGCCAGCCGTTGGTTCCTGGTGGGCAGCAACAACATTTGCGTATTCTGTAATTGTTTACTGCCTACCTGCCTGCCTGCCAACAACAAAAGCAGCAACTGACAAATGAGGAGCAGAGAGCACAATAACTGTTAAGGCACGCGAAGAAAGAGCACAAAGAAAACCGTTGGCAAAGTGCTGTTACAAGAAAACAGTTTTTTGTATGTGTGTATGTGCGAGTGTTTGTATGTACTTAGAGGAACACAATCGACCGAGAAAAAATATTAAAATAAATATTTGACGCTAAAGTAGTATAGAAAATAAATAAATAACACGATTGGCTTTTGCTGCATATTGCTGTATAAACGCGCGTGCGTGTGTGTGTGCGTGTGTAAGTGTCGTTATGCTGTCATCTATTTGCATAGCTACATGCACAGACATGCGTAAATTGTTTGCGTTTTAAAAGTTTATCGACTAACGCTGCAGTAAACACTGAAAAGGCAGTTGCTGCATCTCAATAACAAGAGAGGCAACTGAGGCAGCTCGTTTGGCAACCAGCACAAAAGTATGCAGCGAAAAATTGCATTGTCTGTCAAGGACAAAACAAAACACCCTGCCATGTAGCGACTGGCGTCTCGTCTGCCTGTGTGCGTGCGTGCGTGCGTCCGTGCGTGTGTGTGTGTGTGCGTGTATGTGTGAGTGTGTGTGTGTGTGTACGTGCTGTAAGCGAAAGGGTATCAAAAATCATCGAGACACGAAAGTAGCTCAAACATTCAAGAGCACCAAAAACGGAAAAACAGAATCACACGAACAACAACAACAGCAACGAAGCCTGCAGCTAAACAACAGAAACAACAGCAGCAGCACCAACAACAACCCCAGACAGGGCAAGTCGAACCACCCCAATCGACATTTGGCGCCAGTTGGACAACATCGTGGCCACCATGTGGTTTCATGCTTCAACAATGCTCCGTCTATTTCCAATACTTTTCGCTCTGTTGCGACTGCCCGTTCAAGTAAGTTTCGTTAGCCCTCAGCACGCAGCGCCCAGCCCCTCCCCCACATAAATGTTGCAAGCTCAAATTACATTTGCCAAAATTACATAGAGACAGCACAACATCTTAACAGATACCCTGGATCAACTGGGATCTTTTCCTTAGATTACATATGGCATATGGCCAAATGTATGCATATAATTAACAAATTCCTGAGCAATTGTGTTCTTCTTTATTCAAATTTAAACCGAAGAAATTGTAAATATTCACAGTTTGAATGTATTATGCGAGAATAATATAATGTGAATCTATGAATAAATCCCTAGCAACCCTCTTAAAGACTTAATCTAGCATTTTCGTATTTTAAAGCTTTAACTATTTTGCTTTTCACTTTGGTTTCGGGCGTACGCCCGATAGATTTACTGTTATACTCATATTCTTTTATATTGTGAACGCCTATTACTGTAAAATTATTGCACAGTGACGTTGTTATATTGATATCTTGTTATTCCTATACCAGTATGCTGTTATACGGGTATACTGCTATCATACGATTTGCTGTTATACGGTTACACTCTTATACTGTCATTCAGTTTACGGTTTAAGTGAAATACTGTTATACTTGTATGCTTTAATACTATTTAACACTATTATTCTTTTATACTTTTATACTGGTATATTGTTATACGAATATATTGTAAAGATGTTATATTGTTATACTTTTGTACCCCTATACTAATATTCCGTTACACTGGTTAACTGAAATACTGTTATAGTGTATGCTTTAATAGTGAAATACTATTATTCTGTTCTACTTTTATACTGGTATATTGTTATACGAATATATTGTAATGATGTTATATTGCTATACTGTTATACTGGTATAATGTTATACTTTTGAACCCCAATACTATTATTCCGTTATTATTTAACTGAAATAGTTTTATACTGTTATGCTTTTATAATGGTATATATTCTGTTATACTGTTTAGCGGAAATACTTTTATACTCATATACCGTTAATACTGGTATACTATTATACTTTTATACACATCATTTTACCAATTATTGCCATAACAATCATATCTACTATCGCCAGTTGTAGTTGTTGTTCCGAATTTGGAATAGAACTGCTTCTTCTTGTTTTGTTGACTTTGTTAGTTGATTGCTCATTGTTTTATTTTGTTTCGTTTCACCTATTGACACTGAAGGTAAACGCTGTATGTGTCTGTCTGTTTGCCTGTCTACCTGTCTGTCTGTCTGTCTGTCTGTCTGTCTGTCTTTATACCTGTCTGCCTGTGTAACATTTATTCAAATTGTTTGTTCTAGCAATTAATTTGCTTGAGCATACTCCTCTCGCTTATTAATATGTATAATTGTTCGTAGCGATGTCTTGACTGCATCTGATGACTCTTTGCCTTCCATTTCGTTTTGCAGGTCAAGGCACGATTCTGCGAGGGCGGGCACATCTGTTCACTGCCCCGGGAATGCTGTACCCAAGGCTGCTGTCCGCCGTATCAAAGCGGGCCTAGGCAGCTGCCACCACCGTCGGAGCACGTACTGAACCTGTTCTTTATCAGTCACTGGTTCTTTTGGTAAGTAGCAGCCCAGCAGACCATTTAGAAAATGATATATATCTAATGTGCATACATTGCGGCTGCAGTCGTCTTCCCCTGGGACGGGGGGGCGCTGCACAGCGTTCAAGGTCGGGGCTGGGCCGGGGCTGATTGGCATTGTGTGGGGCCTAGCAGATACAGTCAGGCAGTATTAGTGCGAGTATGAGTATTATTATTGGCAGCAAGTTGGCCCCTGACTGAGTTGCGTCAAGTCAAGACAAGGCCTTATGCAAGTCGGGCTGGCCCCGGATCCCCAGACGAGACAGAAAGCGCCAAATGGCATTGCCAACTAATGAGACACTGGCTCTGTTCACTGTCACTGTCCCAACCGCAGTGCCACCCATAGTTGTATGGGGGCATGGGGATATGGTGGTAGAGAGGTCTTACCCCCTTACCCCCTTCGGTTCGTTCACATAATCAAATCTCACGTCGCCAAAAAGCCAAGCGAATAGGCAGCCCATTTAGTTGGCATTCGATTACGAACGCAGCCGGCCGCAGTCTCTATTCGACTTGAGCCTGCCTGCAGTGCGTCCATGGGCTTCTTCATACAGACACGCCAACTGCAAACGGAGCAGTAAGGGATCCTCACACAGACTCCTGACGCAATCTTTACTCATTCGCTGTCTTACTTTTGTCTTCCTCTGCAGGTGCGTCGTGGTAGCCGTTATTTTGGCCATCCTCTGTGCCTACTCGCTATGGAAGAAGCGTCGTACACTGTGCGGCTGGGGCTTCACGGAGCATCACACCCAATCCGAGGGCGACTCCGCCGGCTCGTGCTATGCACCGCCGCAGTACAGTCGCTGCAATTCGTTCCATCATCCGCCGCCGCCCTACACGGAGGTGAGTTTATCTGCTAATTAAACTGATTGAGCACATTGAGCTAAGACTTCATCTGATTTCGACAGGTCACCTCCAAGCCGGATCTATATCCGCTCGTCTTCACGTGCAACAACGAAAACAGCAAAGGCAACGCCGGCTCCAGCTATCTGATGGTGCAATACTTTCGCAACTATATTGTGCGTCCGGCGGGCTCGCTGAGCGCCGCCAGCACCGTGGACTCGCTCAGTTCCAGCTTCATTTGCAACATCAACGAGGCCAACACGCTGGTGCCGCCGCCCTACTCCCGTGCAGCCAGCCCCGAGCTCGGCCTGCACTACGGGGCCAACCGAGAGCCGCCGCCCAACGCCCAACTGGCGGCACCGCAGTACGGCCTACCACGCTCCGCATCGCAGCTGGTGGAGCCGGAGTACCAGCCGCGCGCGCACTACGCGACCGTCGCCCTGGACAGGAATGTTGGCCTGGGCTCTGGCACGGCCCACTACAGCACGCGGTTGCACAACTCGCACAGCGGCCACTTCTCGCCCGACGAATCGGCCATGGACTCCGCCGGGCTGGTGCATGTGGCTGGGGTGGGCGGCGGGTTCCTGCAGTCGCAGAGCGACCAGCACTTCCGCTACATGGCGAACAGTCGCAGCAGTCTCAGTGATATCTTCGTGAACAACAGCTGCGTGGCGGGCTTCGGTGGGCCGGCGGCAGGGACGGCAGCGGCGGCAGCCAACGAGGCCAGCGGCATTGCCAGCGGCGTCGCCACGCAAGCGACGTCCCTCTGCAGCCTGGCGCTGGCAGCCGGCGGCACGCCTGTGATGTACAACAACGGCTGTATCCAGTCGAATCCGCTGCACAGCCTCGAGAACTGCTGCCAGCTGGTGTCGGCGGTAGAGGCGGCAGCGGCGGCGGCATCCGCGGCGCCAACCACAGGCAGCACAGTGTCGGGCGTGAGTAGCCTATCGAACATTGGCACGCCCGGTTCGCCGCCACAGGCGACCAGCCCAACGGGCGAGGTGCGCGAGATTCTCGATCAGATTAGCAAGCTCCAGGCTGACGTCAGCTACGAGCAGCTGCTGCTAGCCAAGCCGCAGCTGCCGCAAACCGCGCTGGCCAAGCCGCTGACGCGGCCCGCCTCCCTGCAGCACCAGCACTCCACATCGACCTCGAGCTCGACCACGCCCACAACGGCAACGCCCAGCAGAGCCAAGAAGTTCTACGCGTCAAAGCCGCCCAACAAGGCGCTCTACATACCGATGGCCGTAGTGACGCCTCCGGCGGCCCAGCGCTGTGTGCTCAAGAGTCCCATCAGCAGCGTGGTCAGCGGCGCCAACTTCTTCGTGAATCGCGGACGGGTCGCCCGCAAGGGGTGGATCTCACGCTCGGCACCCACAACGCCGGGCAGCGGGCTGCCGCCCAATCGGCTGGGCGACGACAGTCCCCTGCTCAACGAGCACGATGAGCAGGACGAGGACGCCATCGACGACGAAGACCAAAGCCAAGACGATCAGCTCGAATAGACAGCAACAGCTCAAGCGTCACCTAGATGTAAGCTTTTAATCAAAACGCAGCTTAGTAGGCCGTCAAAGGACATCGGAGTGCCAAAAAATACCAAAAAATTCTAGAAATCAACTTTTACTACTGCTTGAAGAAGTTTTAAGTCTAAATCCAACGAGAGTTTCAAATAAAATCAAATTTGCTTTTAGCCACAGCTCTTAAAGCCATAAAACATCCGATTTGGATGTCTAACTATACCTATGTATAGAGCAGTATTAGGGATATTCCCTTAGCAGTAATTCGAGTTGTTTTCCTCTTAGCTATATTTTCTTTTGCTTTTTGGTATTTTTCGGCACACTGAGAACAATGCACAATTGAGAATGGTTAATAAATCCATTTGGTTTATGTATGTATATTTAGATAGACAATTCAACAGCAACAAAATATTGGCTAATAACTGTAATTAATCAGGCTTCGATCCGCTCTTGGTCGCCCGACGCTTCCAATGGCCGAGCGTGTTCCTATTGCACAAAGACAACAACAACAAACATGCAACAACAACAACAACAGCAACAAACATTTATAACATGTTTGCTGTTTCCTTTAAGTAATTAGTGTATGTATGTGTGTATGTACATATGTATTTGTGTATGTGTCAGATTTAAAAAAGAAAATTAACTTTTTCGATGTGCTTCAAAATGTATTGTAAATGTTTCAAGTTTTAATGTGTAAAGCTTTAGCTGTAAAGGACTTGCAAAGAGAAATACAAATGCAAATACAAATTGTCTTTGTATGTACATATATGTATATGTATATTTTACATACATATACATACATATATACATATATATATTTCTTTTTTAGGACTATGTGTAATGAGAACAACATAGATAATACTGTATGGGCGCTAAAACAAAATCACATTAATACACAAATACATGAGGAAATGCAGAAATCAATAATATTATGAAAATGAAAAGAAAACACATACTTTTTTAAGTACGTGTAAAGAGAGAGGGCGAAACGCAAGGCCCAGAGAACAATGCGCTAGAATGCAGCAGTGCCTTTTGACTAAAACAAAAAACAAAATGAAAGAAAGACAAAAACAAAACCAAAAAAAAACAAAATCAAAGAAAACTAATAAAATATTATCGCGCACAAGCCACATATGTATATACATATACATTCATATTGTATATGTATATGTATATGTATATGTATATGTATGTACTTAAACAAAATAGTAACTAGACAGACTAGCTCATTAGAAAGAAATCCAAAAAATAACTGAACAGCAGACGGAGTTATCGAAACAAAAGCTAAATATCGATAAGTTGCGAATGCCAGCAACAGACACGACCAGTAGGCGGCTCGGCTTATGCACACACACGAAGACCACATGGCTTTGCTGGTTAAACTTAAGATCGAAAGCTTCCAATTTTTAGTTCAACTTCAACAAGTGCCAAAGAAAAGTATTTCCCTAACTCATTTCTTGCCGCATTGGTTCGAATGAAATCGGTTTCAGATTCGTTTATGACGATGGAAATCACATTTAAAATCACTTTAGTTCGCTAAATTCAAATATGCCACACAATTACTCTGTCTCTGGTATTAAATATATGCTCAGCTTTCCACGCTCTCTATGAGAGAACGAGCGAAGCCATCCGTTATATGCGATAGCCAATAAGAACGAAACGCACTGTAACTTCCTGTAACACTCCCACTCACTCACACTCGCACACAAAATACAAACACGTATCTTCCATTAGAATTGAATGCAAAAGCAGATGCAATGAGAGCGAGATTAGTCTAAGCTCTGTTTGGGCAACTCCCGTGGAATGATAAATCTATGGAACATACATATATACATATGTATGTATGTGCGTAAATACATTGGCAGCGAGAGAGAGATAGCCTACGCTCTGCTCTAACAACTTCTATTGAAAATTTTCGCATGTACATATGTACATATTTATGTAGCTCCATAACTGTGAAACATATTCAGTGAGAGCGAGATGGCACAAGCTTGAAGCCATAAAAACTGTGGAACATGTGTATTTATGCATATGTATGTGCGTCCACAACTAAATTCCGATGTAATTGTAATTGTCACTCTAGCTAGCTTACCATAAACGCATACATACATATGTATATATATATGTATTTATTATTTATAAAAATGAAAAAAAAATACAATTGTTAACGCTTTCTCTGACAAGAGCAGATGTACATATACATAAGTAAAACATTGGAAGGATATATGTAGCGGTAATACGGACAGTCGGTCAGACGAACGAGCCTTGCACAAAAAAAAAAAAAAAACAAACAGAAAGAAAAAGAATAAATAAAACAATACACTCGCTATCACAGAGTAAGAACAATATGTTTGACTAGATCTACTACACTTAAGAAAACAACCAAAACAAAAACAACAACCGGCTTAAAATGCAAATTTTCTTTCAAATTCAATTGTAGTAAATATATATATATTATTTTTAAATGCAGGTCATTAAATACAATAAATTTCAAGGTATTTTAGTATAAACAAAAACAAAAATCCAAAAACAAACAAGCAAGAACAAAAATAATAAAAACAAAACCAATTTATTAAAGTCGTACATTTCAACAAGTGAGAACTGTGCAGTCGGTTACACTCGACTGCCGAATACTCTCATCACAGTGGAATAGATGCGGGAACAGGTAGGCAAATATCTTTAAGGTACATATATCATTTCACATAAAAGTCTGTAGAAAACATCGATTTTTAACAATATATCAGAGCGGCTTTACAATGTAGATCAAACTAGCTTAAAACTCGATCTTTTCTTTCGATACATTATTTTAACTCACTAAAAATATACACACAGTTTAATACGTAACAGTTACATACGGTTCACAAAAAAAAAAAAACAAAAACAAAAAAAAAATTACAAAATATCTTCGGTTACCGAATATATAGAATTTTTAACCCTGTAGACATTAGGTAGACTGAAGTGGTTCAATTTAAGACTAATGAAAAGTTAGAATTCGAATTTACGATGGGAAAAAGTTAGTTCTAAAAGTTATGATAGATATTTGAGCTTTGTAGCTAAATCGATCCTGAAACGATCTTAAAATGATAAACAAACTGAGAGACAGACAAAAGCAAGCATCCTACATAGTCCCAACGGCACCTTCTCTCCAATGTGTACAGGGTATATATACATATATAGACATTTATATAAACAAAAGCTCTTGCGATCTGGACTGATCATTGCTTGACGGCCTGCGCCTGCTTCTCGCCCTGCGCAGCGTCATTGGTCAGCTTCAGCTTGGCCTCGAACTCCTTCTGGACGTCGGTGTAGTAGGGACCCAGCTCCTCGCGCACTGCTTCGTACCATCGGGCCAGCTTATTTCGATTCTTGAAGGTATTGTAGCCAATGCTCTCTGCAAATATTGTCAATATCGTTATTATTATTATCAAAATGGAATTTGCTCAAAAATGTTCTTACTCGGTTGGTCTATTTCACAAATAGCACTGAGGTCCGCATACGAAATGTTCTCGCCTAGCATAAATTTACGGGAATTCAGGAATAGCTCCTCGAAGTCATTGAGTGTGTGCTCCAGCTGCTTGCTAGCTGAATTCACCTGTATCAAATATATTCGAATGTTGTTTTTTAATATAAATTATAATTGGTGATGTTCAAGCAATTTAAATGTGACAGAAAGAAGGGGTGTGGAAGGCCCTATAAAGTATATACATGTATTCCTAATCAGGACAAGGAGCTGAGTCCATCTAACCATGTGTCTATCACAGATAAAAACTAGTTTTAGAACTGTAATAAAATTAAAGATTTGTGTTTACTTTCAACATATAAATTGATGTCTGGAATATTTACGATCAGTTTAGATCGGATCGGTCACATATATATATATATATAGTCTATATCTATAATATATAGTCTCTACATTTATGGTCTAAAGTCTATATAGTCTACATACATAGGTATTGTCTATATTTTAGCTTGCTAAAATATTTTCGCACTTACTGCATTATCGGAGGGTCGCGTTTTCTGTAGGTAGGGTACCAGCCACTTTTGCTGGAAGTAGTCGGTGCACGCCACATCCATGTTGGTCTGCTGCCAGGCGAGATACTCATCGACACGACTGCGGCCCAGGTGACGGTGCGGATACCAGTGCTCCGGCACAAGCTTCTCACGTGCCAGATGACGGAAGATGGCCACGCTCTCGGACAGCTGATAGCCGTGATCGGTGATCGCGGGCAGCTTGCGGAACCGATTGACTTTGTCCCGAAACTCGCCCGTTAGGTGCTCACCTGTAGAAGGAGATGATTCAATAGATGACAACAGATCTCACAGTCTATTATTAAAGAATGTCTAATGCTGAGTCATAGGTCATGAGATCTTACAGTCCACTATGATTATCTAAACTTCAAGTAATGTGTAATGCTGACTTCTAAGTTAGCTCAAGCTAACATAGAACTACAGAACTAACACTAGAACAATATATATACATATACATATATACATATGTATGTATATGTATATATTTTTAACAGCTCTGTTTGTACAGTTTCGGGCATCGATCAGTATATCGCGCAGAGACATGCAATGCGACCATTAATCTGCTCAAGGCAGTCTGCTCTATAGGCAAACGTGAGTTAGCCAGATCTCGGCTGCAGCTTGGCCGGGCTCAATGCACTGGCTCGGGGCCAGTGGCCAGTCGGCCAAATGCGAGATAACGCTCGCACATTTACACTATTGAGCAAAAGTCGTTTGGATTTCGATTTCGTACGCTCCAAAGTCCAGCCAGGTTCAAGTTTTGCTGCACTTGCCAGTGCGCCTACTGGCGGAAGCCACTGAGAAAATCCGCAATTTGCATACAGCTGATGCGGATACATGCATATGCATGCATCTATAGATCGGGAAATTCGAGATAGCTGACAACAGCGATAAATCTAATATATAAATGCATTTATACACCTAGGTATATATGTATATACCTGTGTGTATGTCTCAGCTCTAATATTTCACTTAACAAGTCAACAGCATTCAACCTTGACCAAGTCAATAACTTTAACTGTGGCTTCTGCTATGTTTGGCTTGTTTTATGCCACGACAAATAAAAAAAAAAAAAAAAAAAAAAAAAACACTGCGCAACATAGTTACAGATATGGTATAGAGTTATGATATGCATATTATATTTTTCTGGCACTAATATGTATATATTTCCTTTAATAAATTCGTATGCCAAGATTAAGCTTAAACTTTCAAAAAGATTCTACGTGCTTCTTTTTTTGAGTGTACACAACTGTACTTTCTTTCCTGTGATCGATTATTATTTGCTTGCGGATAACGATAATCAATTAGCGTACAAAATAATCGAAATCGATTTGCTCAATATCAATATTCAAACTGTACACTTTTGGTATTCATACAACGAAATGTGGGCGTGGCATGTCATTAAAAGAGAAATTGTTTAGTAGTCATCCTGATAACACATTGATTGATATTATTAGTCCTACTCTATGATACGCTCCTCATACAGAACTACATTTTGCCTCTTTTCATCAAATAATTTTGCTAAGCAGTGTAAACAGCACGCGCCCGCTAATAAACAAATACATTTGATTCTCTTCTGCCCTCTTTGTATGCCCTGTACCCTAGCTGCGCAATGTAAATATGGACTTTAGAGTCAGAATGTTAAGATCATAACCAAACACAAGATCGAAGCTAGAAAACGCCAAAGGAAAGAATTGAAATTTTTATTATGAAAAGGTTCCATGCAAATTAAACTAAATACCAACTACAGGGTATATTGTAGTCGAAGGCGGCTTTGCTTTGAGTGGCTCAAACTTGTTTTCTTGTTTATCATTTAAATATTTTCTCAAATATTGCTAATTCTATTTTCATACCTCGGCCACAAAAGCAAACCTTGCAGCTGCGTGCGAAAAGAGTGTTTAGATCCATGATTCGACCATATTAACACAGATATTACCGATGTCTATACATACATACATACATATATGCATATAGACTGCGCAAAAATGGTAATTACTGCAAAAATTAAACTAAAACAATTAGCGCATATCTATTTATATAGGCATTAGGGTATAGATATACGAGTCATGCATTTATTTGAACTAACTACTTCTTTTATTTTGCCGATTCAATCATATAGATAGTGAATATAAATTGTAGTATATGGTGATACGAACTGTAAGACATCTTCGACCCCATTAAGCTATATACTATATACCTATGTATGTTAGTCGGCATTAGATTCTTTATCAGTATCAGGCGACGAGTCATTATAGACTTGTCATTCCATGCATGTTTTTAGGAACGCTTATCAACATCGGATAACTATGCATAGGAACAATCTAAATATAGAAAGAAATTCATTTGTTTTCCCTTTGACTTATCAAAAAAAAAATATCTCATTAATCTCGGAGTGCTACATATACTTATATCATGTTTATTAAATTGAATTGATGATTAACAATCTAGTTTTATGACTATGGAAAATTAAAATTCGAATGTTTTTATTTTATTTTTATATTTTTATAACGGTTTTCTGTTACTGTACTTCAATAAATAAGTGGGTACTTGTAAAATAATTGAAATGTCACGTTTTAGCGCTTGCGAAAACAAAAATTGTATCAAATATTTTGAAGTATATTTCAAATAGAATTTCTAATAATATTTCTAATAACAATAACATTAATATATATGTATATACACATATAAACTATGATATGCTTTATATATTAAATATTTTGAAGAATTTCAAATCAAATATCTAATTTTATTTCTAAGAAATATTTCTAAAAACTAAAAAAATTTGATTTTAAAATTTTTAAAATTTTATTATTATCTCATTATTATTATTATAATATGGTGTGTATATATATTTGAATTATTTTATAGAAGCCTATCTATCAGTTAGGCATTTACATACAAATTTATTTATTCACGTATTGCACTTTCCCCTTCGATAACTTGATTAGCTGAATTTTAAACAAGTGGAAAATTTTTGGAAACGCTCAAAAAAAAAAAAAACGTTATATACGAAAGAGATAAAAATAGACTTAAGTGCATACATATATGCATGCAATGCCTACATGTATGCATGTGCATGTGTTTGTGTAGTTGTTTGAATGGTTAACTGTATGTGTATTTGTGTGTGTTTGAATGTGGAAACAACCTTTGGGCTTCTGCGCGAGCTGTTGAGCACGTACTCAACTTACCTTTGACCATTGATATGGGTATCGCCTCGAATGGAATCTTGGATGCCTCCAATAGTATGTAAAGTGATCGGCTAGCCTGATTAAGAAAATCGAAATAGAACTTTACCGGCGTCATTGTGTTGCTGTTCGTTCTATGATTTCCTTGTGTCTATGATTCGATTTTTGCTTTGATGGTTTTCACTAAAACGCGTCCACCAAGAAGGTCAATTTCAATTTCAAATACGAACTATCAAAACAAATTAATTCGAAGCGGAGCACGAGAACGAACAAGCGCCTAGTGACTGACTGACTGACTGAGTGTCTATTTGACTAGTGTGTGTGCGCAGCAGGGGCAGCAGCTGACTGGTCAATCGCTCTAACTGCCGTTTTTAGACTGAGCTCAAAGCGTCGGCGAATGCGACATTTTAAACGCGTCGTAGCGCATTGGCCGTACTGGCAAAGAAGTCAGCGCCAACGGCAACGCCAACGTCGCTGCATTCACGAAGCCGCTGTCCCCACCGTTGCGGCGGGCGGGCTGCGCCTGCGCTGCCAACGGCCGCATTCAAATGTGTGTGAGTGTCGCTGCGCATGTATTGAGAGAGGCGGCAGTAGAGCTATTGAATGAACACATGCGTGGCGCAGCGGCTGAGGCGCAGTCGTGCCTCTCTCTCTGTGTATGTGTGTGTGTGTGTGTGTGTATAGCTGTTAAGCACGAAAAAGAAGAGAAGCCGGTCGTCGCTTGCTTGCTTTGCCTGCTTTCCATGCCCTGCACGCCAAAAAGAGCAAAGCGGGTATGCTTACTATGATTGCAAATAGCTAAGTTATGGAATATAAATTGAGATCATGAACTATTTCCAGGGCGTTTTCATTTCATTTGAACATATAAAAGAACAACTCTATTTTTCTTTTAATTTTATATCTCCCCCTGCCCCCTATATGTGTGCTTGTTAGCTATACAGGGTATCTTTGCTGTCATATATAATAGCCCAGACCACTTTTACTTGTTTGTTTTCGTTTGGCATTTTGTTGTGTTCGCTGCTGTTGTTGTCTGTTTCTGTTTTATTATGAATTTTTGTTGTTGTGTGGTGGCGGTGGTGTAGCGGTTGAAGCTTTTTTTACAATTTATGTACTTGTCTTGATTTTGCGGCGCAGTTAATATACGGCGCTGTGCACCCTACGCCGATTGACGGCCAGCATGATTGAAAGTCATTCATAGACTGCAGAAAAAGGTGTGGTGCGTACAAATGTCGTATGCACATACACACATACATATGTATGTACTATGTACATATGTACATGTATAACAGTATGTATGTATGTATGTAATATAAATGAGTATTATGACACAATCACAAAATAAACTTGATTGCAACAATATTTACTATTATATTATATATTTTTGTGCTATTAAAAATAAATATTCAATCAAATACTGATATAATTTTATAATTATACTCATTTTCTCACCACATTTAGACTTGCATTTTCATTCGCTATTATTTGTCAATTCCTTAATTAGTTAAATTTAAATAACTCTCAATTCGTTTTGTTCACATACAAAACACACGATCGCGCGTTGATTAGAATTGGTGACATCACAACTAATTATTATATTTTTTTATTGTTTCATTATCAGATAGCGCACTTAAATTTCACAGCACTGGGCAGCATTTTGTAGCGTGATTTGATTTTTAATGCCTAAACGGAGAATTGTACGTACATACATATGTACATACATATGTATGTATAAGATCGGTACAAAATGTTATTAAGAGAATATTTGTTTTGAATATAAATACTAGATACATATACTATTCTTTGTATGTACATACATACATATGTATATACATTTGTACATACATACATATATAAAACTTGCTCTCCCAATGAGCTCCCCTACAGATCGAAAGAAAACTGTTCACAGCTACAATACAAACCTAATAAAGGTCAGAATTTGAAAGTCACTCTAAAATATTTTTGACTAAATCGTGTAGCTTAATTGACATTGTGTATGTGTACATATGGGTGTATATGTATGTATGTGTATTCTGGAGTGATGAAAATACGACAAACAACGTTGATAGTACTTATACCCTGTATAGTTTGAAGTAAAAAAAACTTGCATATAGAATTGAACATGATTGAACAGCAAATGGATGCAATGTTAATAATGTTTTTAGTTATATGAGATACATACAAATATGCATGCACGCTTGATATTTAAATTTAATCAATAATGATTTGTAAAGATCGACATAAAAAACAATTGAGAAAGTCTTCAAAATAACTGAGAGCTCTTATAGATTTAACTTATACTGTATTAGCAAACACATGTTAGCCAAATGCAGAGTATTTGCTAGTCGAACATGCATGGCTAGCGTGAACTGGTTCTGCTATCATTGTTTTCTTTTTTGCCCGATCTTTGACTATCTACGATAAGACTTTGCACTTGGCACAAACTGCTCTTGGCAGTGCGATTTCGTCTGCTTTACCCAGTTCAATTAATGCGTTATCATTTATAAGCGATTTGCACTTGCAAATGCCTCAATATTTGTGTGTATACATTTGTACATACATACATATGTACATATGTACATATATACATAAGTATGTAAGACTTGTTATTATTTTAAAACGTTTGTGTATTCACTTGCTGCTCGTTATCTTGTTTACCAATAACCAAACACAATTTAAACAAAAACCTTAACAGCAGACAATAAAGGTAAGCTGAAGTTTCTTCGGCTGATAACGGGACAAGAGCCAACAGAAATGCATGCACGCATACACACACGTACGCACTGAAATGAACTCATACATACATGCATATAATATATACCTCAAAGTTTGCGAATATTGAACATAATGGGAACAAAAACATAACGGCGCAGAGCAAGAGGTAAAACGAGTTGCACAATCATATGCACATGCTGTGTTATGCTATGAACAGTAAACCGTTATATGAGAATTTACATAACCGTAGATTCATAACAATAGTCACTCCCATCCAATTAATGAGTAGCTAACATACATTCATCAATTTAAATGCTCTATGTATGTATGTATGTATGTACATATATATGTACATATATTAATTAGTTTTAGTATCAACAAACAAGATTTAAGAATCACACATTTTATTTAGAATAGAATGCATAGCATTACAAAAACAAAACTATTCCATTACCTTTGCTATGATTTAACATGTCCTTGATGACTTCAGTTTATCACAAAACAAAAATAATAAAATATACATATTTATATATTTTCTAATACTTATTTTAAATTTTCTTAAAAGTATCCATTTTGGTTTCGAGCACATGCTGCTCATTAGCACCATTATTTACTTGAACATGCATATAAAATATACATATATTGTTCATCTGCATGATGTCCATCACAAGATACTAAGCTAGTTACAGCTTTCTTCTTAAATACATACATATTTACATACATAAATTACAAGTCGATTAATTAAATTAAGTAAGTTAAGTAACGACTTGTAATTTATGTAAATACATATGTAACAGTGTATACATCTATATAGGTATACATATGAGCCATAGCATATAAAGCCGTTGGATTTCTTGAAGATATAATATGATACTTCTAATCAGTCATTCCAAGCCATTCAAAGAGTTTCAACTCCAAGAATTTAACAAATTTCAGATCTTTAACCGACCTTGTTGTTTGCTCATAAAGTAATATAAAATTCTTATAATATACTATATGTATATGTAACATACATATATTCGGCAAATATTAACTGCAAAAATGTTGGATGTTCTTAGTGTATGTCAACTCATGTTTTGTTATTAGGTTTTCAATACTTAAACTACGTTTATATTAGGAACTTGTGAGATCTTAATTATATGACTGTTTATCAATACTAAATGTGCCCGCACAAAATATTAAATAAAAAATCAGAAAAAAGCAAAAAAACAAACAAATTAAAAAATAATACGCCCAACTAAATGGTAAGCTGATCACAATTTGTCGTTATCTACATATAAATTAGATTTAATTATTTTTAAGAGTCATGCGCATCCAAGTTGGTGTTCCTCTATGTTGAATTAATATATTTATATTGCCTGGAAAGCTAAATATAAATTTGAAAAGAATAAAATGGATTATGGGTCAATCTCAATGCAAACGGCCTTGGCGAAGCGAGACCAGCTAACGTCCTTCCAAATGGGCAGCTTCTTGACTTGCTTCCAGTCCCTGAACTGACCCATCACCGAGCTTCGAATAGAAGAAATTTAAGCATATGTGTTGAGATTTAAATATAAACCAAGCCAAGCGGGCTGATTATTTACCGCTGCATGATCAATGCCAACGCTGTTTTCGGTCCAATTTGAGGCAAAGCCTGCAATTCCCTAACGGTAGCCGTGTTCAGTAAGGTTAATAGCTCGGAGCGATGCTGGCGCAAGCGTGCATTCCGGGTGCCCACGTTGCTATTCATGGTAAAACGCTCGCCGATAGTGGCCAGCACTGACCTGACAAGGTTTGGGGGATTTCCTTCAGTCCCTTCAGCTTCTTCATGGACCTCATTTAATTCAGATCCTTCAGTTGCTTCATTTCTTTCAGATCTTTCAGTTGGCGGCCCTCCCGATTGACTGGCAATGCGAGAGCTGCGGCGCAGCGGTATTTGATCCTGGCCACTATTGATATCATGTATGCATTGAGTCTGACGACTATTTAAACGCACACTACGCTGACCAGGCATTGGCCCCACTGTGTTAGCAAGTGCCTCTGAGGGCGGTGATGAAGGGGCTGAAGATATGTCACTGATAAGAATTAAACTATTATCTTGATTATTATAAGTATTTGGGCTACTGGTAAATAGATGGATGCGCGGCGGAGGGATTCCCTCGCTCTCCTCAGCTATAGAAGATAGATCTGAAGTAAAAGCAGAAAAATTAAGCAGCGATGATTGTTGGCGCTCAGCGGTCGCAGGCGGAGCCTCTGGCTCGACTTTTGGCGCGGCCTCCTGCTCATTTAACCCTCGCTGCAGCTCCTCATACTGCTTCTTCAGCTTTAAATAGTCAGCTATGGTGGGCGCAATCAGGTTTATTGGCACCTTAATGGTGTCACTCTCGTCCGACGAGGACAGTAAACCAGTTTTTGCCTGACGAGCACTGTCAACGATAAGAAATCTTGGTCATTATTCATTTTCCTTTTTTCTTATCAAAAAACAGATTCTATTTACCGTTTCTTGGACTTCGACGATAAGTCAATATCGGATTGAGAACGTTTCAATGATTGTTCTCGCTCTCCCAGCTTGGAGAACGAGCCTGCGTTGTTGGTAGCGGTGGCGTTGAGCGGTGGTCGACGCTTGATGATTACGGAGCTGGGCAGCAGACGTCCCAGGTACTGCGAAATTTTTTCAGGGGAAGTTGAGTTGGCGGCGCGCTGCAAGCAATAAAATTGACATTTGATATGACATGTGATTAGGAGATTAGGAGGAAATTAATAACTTAAATATACAAAAGGAAGATGGGCAGTTACCAGAGTTACCGAAACGACTGTGCTTGGACTGTAGAGCGAAACTTTCCAAACTTTACATTTTTCGTTGGTATTATATACTATATACAAAATTCTTAATCTAATTTTAGATCTATAACAAATAAACAAGAATAGTTCTCGAATAATGTTCACCTCGATAAGCGTGTGATATGGGAGACGGGCAATGTATTCAGGAATATATACATACTCTATAGGGTGTGCCACGCCTCTTGTTGCCTGTTACATAAATTGTAACGAAATCATTATGCCTCGACTTGCCATTTGTAATGAGTTTGACTGCAGCTCGAGTTCTGCGGTTGCGATTGCGGTTTATATATGCGTGCTATAAAAGCAATCGAAGGCTTCGCACCGGCCTCAGTAGACGGGCAATGGAGCAACAGGAGGATCTGCCCAATGCCAGCGTGCGAGAGACGCTTGAGAAAGTGCTTGGGCGCAGCGACTACACGTTCGAGCTGGCCTGCGCTAAGGGCAACAACTACCTGGGCATTGTGTGGCGGATACACGCTCCGCCGGAGCAGAGTCTAGTACTGAAGCTGCCGCCTCAGAATGCCGTCAGACGAAAGCAATTCTTTGCCCGGCCGTGCTTCAAGCGTGAGGCGCTGGCCTACGAGCAGTTCCTGCCGCTGGCTAGCAGATTTCAGACAGAGCGAAAGCTGGAGGAGGCGCAACAGTTTCGCCACTACGCGCACCACTTGGCCACGCGCCAGGACGAGCCCAACGAGTGCATTGTGCTGGAGGATTTGTGCCGCACTGGCTACCAGATGCACGATCGCTTCGCCGAATTGACGCCCGCGTACGTCTCGCTCGTCATGGGCGCCTATGCCAAGCTGCATGCCGTTTCTCTGGCCATGAAGCAAAGAGAGCCGCAGAAGCTGCTGCCGTTCCAGCAAATGCTGGACATATTTGAGCAGCGGCGCTCCGACGAAGGCCTGGCTGCCTACTTTGAGCAACTGAAGCAGAGCGCACTGGACGCCCTCTGTCCGCAGACCGACTACAGTTACATAGAGCGCCTGCGGGAGTATTTCGGGCGGGGCAGTTACTTTGAGATGCTCTCGTCGCTACTCAGTGGCTCCAACTGCGAGCCATTTGCTGTGGTCTGCCACGGTGACAGCTGGAACAACAATTTCCTATACAAATGCCGGCCGGGCAGTGAGGAGCCGGCGGAGGTCTGCCTCATCGACTGGCAGCTAATGCGCTACGCCTCACCCGTCACCGACCTGGCCTACTTCCTGTTCAGCTGCACGACACGCGATTTTCGACGCCAGCACTACGAGTCGATGCTCGAGCTGTACTACGAAGCGCTGCGACAGCAATTGATCAGGTAAGCTGAGCTCTCAACTCCTTCTGCTCTCTACTTCTTTTGCAATCTTCAATCATGAAAGATTGGGCGAACAGCCAGAACTCGTATTCCCACTGTCGGCGTTCAAGGAGCAGCTGCATGCGAAGGGCGCCGTGGGCTTGCTGCTGGCCATGATGGTGCTGCCCATTGTGACCATTCGCAGCGAGGATGCGCCCGATCTGCAGGCCATCAGCGACCTGGTCGAAGGCGGCGCCGCAACCAATTTACGAAAAGTCGGCTTCTTGGGCGACGGCAACGAGCTACTCTACAAGCAACGCATGCGCGGCGTCATTTTGGACTGTATAGATTATAATTATATATAATAATAATATATATATAATAATAATAATAATAATAATAATAATAATAATAATAATAATAATAATAATTGTTGTATTATTGTATTACTTACCCTTTTCTGATGCATTTCCTCCATCTGCTGCATCTGCTGCCAAACTTGCGGAGTGAGCTTCAGCTGCTTGGCACTCTTGGCAAAGCGAATAGTCGAAAGTGTCTCGCCCAGGTCCGCGGCGTGAGGACTGACGCAGGCCAACAGCGTTAGAATGCTGTTAGTATTCAATGAATCTGAAAAAATACACATTGTTAGACTACACAAGTAGGAAATCTTTAATAAAAGTGTCCGACTAGGAGATACCTCGGCTCCCGAAAATACAAAATTATTTCCATTCTCCAACATGCACTTTCAGAATCAAACACCATGGTTGATAAAAAATAAAATAAAAGATAACTAAAAAGTTATAGACTAGAGCAGTTGCCAATCCGAAACTACTTCACTGCTATGGCGTCATCTAGCG
This sequence comes from Drosophila aldrichi, assembly GCA_035045965.1. Taxonomy (NCBI): domain Eukaryota; kingdom Metazoa; phylum Arthropoda; class Insecta; order Diptera; family Drosophilidae; genus Drosophila; species Drosophila aldrichi. Next base: position 4,286,743 of record JAWNOM010000454.1, read on the forward strand.
CCTGGATGTGAAATAAGCGAGCACACTCCCGGTTTCGAATATGCCAAAATGCACACATGTATGAACATACATACATATGCAAGTACATGAAAACTTTTGACGTTGCTGGCCAAATATTTCGTTGAATATCTTCTGTGTGACTTAATGGATTTTAATGAAGTTTTCGGCATATGATCTACTTCTATCAAATATTTGATAGATAATTTGGAGCCCTATCCAAAATATAACAAAATTTGAAACTGTACAAAATACACATGAAACTACGCACGAAATGGGGAAACTAAATATAAATTTATAACTCAATTGCTAAAAAGTGTAACTGAAAAGTGTTTTTTATCGACGACATCAACACACATAAAAAGTATAAGTAACAGTCAGCCGAAGGGGCGGATAGACAAGACAGCTCGTAAAGAATATATATACATTATTGGGTGTGCCACGCCCCCTTATATTTTCATTGAATTCAGAGTATGTATATTAAAAATACCTTAAAAAAGAAATTCTTAGAAAAAACGGCACCTAACAAGGTTTGGACTCCACATACATATGCAGATCCAACGCACATACCTTGAAGAACAGTTGTTAGAATGGACTCACGGTAGGGTATCACTGGAGCGCCAGCGGATATGGATGACATCACTCTATTGATGCCCAACAGACCCATATTAATATAGACTCCTTCAGCGCGTGCAAGGCCCACACTGCCAGTGCGACGCACACTCTCGGAGCCGGCCAAGTCGATCAAGTTGAGGCGTGAATGTTGGAAGCCCTGCTGGATGTGTATGGTGACAATGGCGTGGGACCTGGAGCTTTGTTTATTCATGTTTGTGGCGCGCACATGGCGGTTCTTGGTGCCCATCATCAATATCTGCAACAGATCCTTCTGACTTTTCAAAGGCATGCAAGTGCCGCCAGTAAAACGACGATGACCGCGCGAGGACACCGGCTTATTGGGATCGACGGCAAGAAGATCGTAGGCCTTCTCATTATATATTTCTATAAAGGAGGCAAAAACTTCTCCCATTGTAGCCAGATTTTCCTTTTGCCCATCGATTGACATAAGTTGCAAGATCTCTTTCAGGCAACGAGGCACAATTCCGACGTTCTCCTCTGACATTTTCTACAGGGTTAAGCAGATGCTCAATTACATAGCTCGAGCTGCTTAAGCACACATACATATGTATGTGTGGAGCACTTACCTCGGCAGTCATGCCCATGGAATAGCTTTTGCCAGTTCCTGTTTGGCCATAGGCCATGGCAGTGCAGTCATAGCCGCCCAATGCCTTCAGGACCAGCGGACGAATCAAAGTTTGATAGATTTGCTCCTGCGAGACTTTCGAGTCGAAGCTGTAATCAAAACTGTACGCAGTGCCATCGACAAGCACTGCCTGTAAGAAGGAGCCATATTTAATTTCAATTGACAGGTTAAATTTTCATGGATGACAGATGCAATTTTTTTTGCACGTCATATTTACCTTTGGGCAATCCTTGGAAAATTTTATAACGCTTTTTTCATTGTTGCTAACGCCATTAATGATCAAGTTACGAAAGGGAGCTTCACGAACCGCAACAACCACGGAATCGTATTTTTCTAATTCCATTATATTAGCGACACTTGTTAATTATATTAAAGTAATAATGTTGCGCGATAAATCGTTTGCAAAATTATCTTCAAATGCTGCGGAACTAATAGTTTTTAAATTAGAAATGTCTGAGAATTGATTTTGTCCGCAAAATTTTACAGAATTTTCTTATGTGGAAAGTTGACAATTTAAAGTTAACGATAACACACTCGCGGCACGATTGCAAAGACCGACAGCATCGATTCCACTATCCACAATGATTTTCTGTGCGATGTGAAGGCATGCCAACTTATTGCCATAATGAAATAACAGTCGTGCGAGCACCGCTGTTAAAAAAGCGCAAACGCAAAAATCAGCACCGATAGTTCTAAAGTTAATTAACCGTTCTGTTAGTGATGTTATATGTTTACCATGTGCTCTGTTAATCTATTTGAAGTTTGGCGCCCACCTATTCAGGAATAAGACCAAATACGCATGAGATATTGCACAATATTACAGAAGCCACTGCCATCACCATATTACAATTACTATTATAAATTAATACACTTAAGTCATATTTCTGCATATGACTTGCAAGAACGGAAAGTCTAGTACTTTCTTTTGAAGTGTCAAACTTAGTCGTAAGTGAAAGTAATATACACATGTACATATACTTATAAATAAGTTATATACATAAATAGTGTTATAATGTAGTTTATTTAGAAACTAGTGAATTTTCTTTGTTACAATGAAAACAGACATGGTCTCAATAGAGTTGATAAACATAAAAAAGCATCGACTTCTGAAATAAATTTATTTTATTTCGAGTTATCAATAAGTAGCAATATTTATACACAGTTTTATCGAATTGTTTTCAAGCGATTCTGTTTGTTTCTTTTATATTTATATTTCTTTAAATATGGTTTATAGCACCGCATCAGGTTTATAGAGAGTAAATATGTATGTATGTATGTATGTGTGTTTGCCTAATTCTTCGTTTGGTTTTTCGTTTTTGTTTTTTGGGGTTTTAGATTAAGTAGCTCAACATTTGCATGAGTATCCGTATGTATGTATGAATATTAATATATTTACATTTTTGCATACAGCTAATAGAAATCGTAAAAGAAACTCAACTGAAAATTTCAATTTGCGTCTTTAGTAACTTAACCGATGCTCCAAAGCACAATGATAATAAAACAAACATCCAATTACGATTAAAAGTAAAAAAAAAAAAAAAATTACAATAAAATGATAATTAATAATATACAGAGCACACGCAGCAGAGAGAATGAAAGAGAAAGAGAACCCAAATATAGAAGCAAGAAATCTACATAAATAAATACGTATATTGGAGCTGTAATATATCAACATATACGATATACATAGATTAAATTAAAGTCTGTCTGCTCATATGGCATGCAAAATTCTTGTATTACCAAATCCAAGTTCCCTCCCTCTTCGCTCTCTCTCCCCCTGTCACTCTCTCTCTCTTTCTCTCCCTCTCTCTCTGTGCATCTGTGATTTCTACACGCGTATGTATGCATTATGTGAATAAATATATATCTTTCAATATATATCGCATATATGTAGATAAATAGAGAGAGATTGATAGATATTAGTTGGTAATACTGTACGCCGCGGCCCGTACAGCAGTTTACTTAAAATCGTCCGTTTCCAGTATCTCAAAGTCGCTCTCATCAGACGAGTCCAGCGCCGTCACCTGGCGCCGTTTGGCGGTGCTGTCCACCTCGCTGGCGCCCCACTGCACCAGGTTGGAGACGAGGCTGGGCAGCAGCGCCTGCGCTTGCGTTTTGACAGCCAACGTCAATAGAGTGCTACTGCTGGCAGTATCAGCGCCAGTGGGCGGAGCGGTAAGCTGGCGCAGCGAGGAGCCGCCAGCATCGACGCTGGTGTGATCGGGAAACTGCAGGCCCTTTGACAGGCTCTCCTCTGACGATGACGAGGTGGTGGACAACGAGGAGTCACGCTTGAAGTGACCCCGGCGAAAGTCCATTGTCTTGTCCGCTGTGGAGGCATTGTCCATTGCCTGTCGGCTCTGTTCGTATTGCTGTTGTTGTTGTTGCTGCTGATGTTGTGCTTCCGCAGTTTGCTTGGATTGCGAGAGGGGCACCAGCTCGTCGTCTTCGTCCGTTGAATGCTCATCGATCTCTGGTATGCAATCGGGTATCAGCAGCTCGGAGGGCACATCGTCGCTGCGATCATCATCGTCGCCATCGCCAAGGCCGTCCGCATCGGTGGGTGAGCTGATGGTGGCCACATCGCTGGCCCGTTCCAGCACAAACAGATTAGACTCGTTTACGTCAGGCAGAAATTCATCGTCCAGCTCGGAGACGGCGTTATTGTAGTTGATGTGCTCCGACCATTGGAAATCTGCAAGTGCAATTGATTAAAATGTGGCAAAGAAGGAAAATTGATTCAGGATTGCACTTACCTCTGCGTTCGATATTTACAAGCTTAAAATTGTATTTGGTGGAGACGACGGCGGAGACGACCAGCAGGGTCATCACCAACACGGAGCCTGACAACAGGTGGCCCAAAACGGCGATTGTGGCCAGGCAGCCGGAGCTGACCAAGCAGAACATGCTGGGCGAATTGTGGCGCCAATCGACGGCGCGATGCAGCCAGGACTCGAGCTTTTCGCGCAGCTGCGGCGTGAGCACCACTCTATAGCTGCACCGTGTCCAATAGAGCCAATAGCTGAACAGGCCCAGGAACAGGACACCCAAAGGACGCACGCTGCAAGACAGACAAAGATGGAAAGATGAAAATGAGCAGTTGAAGACGCAGATGGAGAGATGAAGATGAGCAATCGAATCAGGAAGAGCGATCACAGACCACAGTGCAATCAACTCAGACTCAAAGTCACAATGAACCTCAGTTGGCGACGCGTCTGGCCTTAATGTGGCTTTAGCTAACTAACTGCCTAACCACTCACATACTGCCAAAAACGAAAAAAACAAAAAAAAAAGCAAAAACAGCAACAACAAAATCTAAAATGTATTAAAAACTAAATAAAAGCCGAGCCAACGTCCAATCTTGCTCGAAAACATGTTCTAGCAGGAAGCGCTTGGTTCGCTTCTACGGCACATGAGACCTGGTTTTCGCCACAGATTCCTCTCAGCTGATCTATGTTTTGTTTGTTTTGTCTCCCCTTCCTCTTCCTCTTCTGGCTATGGCGATTTAACTGAGTTTAGCTTTTGGCTAAAATTATGACGCTGACTGATTTACAGGTTATGCAAAAGTTTACACTCGCTCTCTCTCTTGCTCACACTCGCTGTCGCACTATCTCTCGCTCTCGCTTTTAATAGCAACAATCCATCGAAAACTTGCTTAAATTATTATAAATTCTAGCTGTCTTTTTGCTTAATTAATGAATAACTTCAACATTTTAGGCATTTTTTTTTTACGAATTTTTGAATTGTTGCTCACATTTATTTTATACCTTGCGATCAGGAAACATAACAGAAGATAAAAGACATACATACATATTTATACAAGTATATTTATAAATGTATGTATATAAATCTGTTATTCATTATAATCAATATTAATTACAAAAGAATGCAACTCAATTTAAACTTATGACAACTCTGTCTAGCCGATATAGAAAAGAATGTTATTCTCTCTAATTTGAATTATCGATAATTCTGATTCTTATTGAATTGCAACATGAGGACGACATGAGTATTTTACAAATATGTATATTAATATACATCACGTTATTGAGTTAATATTCCGATTTTCGAATGGCCCAATAGCATATTATAAAATTAAATCAAATCAAGCGACGCTAGTTAGTTAGACTTTGGTTGCTCTCAAAATTTATGTAAACTGAGTCAAGTAAAATGACAGCGGACTTTTACATCCCTTCAATTTGTATGTACAAATTTAAAATATATACCTACGACTGTGTTGTGTTCATGAAAATAATAGTGCACTAAATGTTGCACAACAAAATTGGGCGATAAACATAATATCAAAATATTTTTAAACAAATATTACTTATAAATACATTTATTTTATAAATTTAGGGGTTTTTCACAAATATAGAAACTGTGCATTTTTGGGATAGAAAAGGTAACTCTAAATTTTAGACGAATATTTGGACACATATATATTATTTCTTTTATATTTCTCCTAGTCATACACTTCATTTGCATTTATAACCTTGTACTGTGTGACTCCCGAAAATGAAGATTTCACATATGCAATGAGTATTTTGATAAATTCTTATCAAATCAGCTATGATTTATTGCACAGTGAGTAAAGAATCTAATAAATGAGCACCTCGCTCATGTGGACAGCTTATCCTCATATTAATATTGATATGATTGGGCTGACATCATATATAGATTAAGCAAGATTAGATACCTTTATGTAGGCCAAATTCCGTACGTTATCATTTGACTATATGGTCGGTTCTAGATAAATGGAACAACAAAATTCCCTATATATAAATCTATCGCAATATCTATACTTTACAGGGTATTGTTAATGTGTTTAACAGGATGGCAGAATTCTCTTTTTGCTTACATAAATCTTAACCCAACTAAATATCTATTGTATTGTTATTATTGTCATATAATTCTTAGTAAAGCATCGAACGAATAAAATCAATTTACAATATCCTTCATAAGATTTTTCTAGATTCCTACGCAATCGACTTTGAAATTCAAAGATCATTTTGACGTCAACTTGGTATATATAAAACACAATTCTTAGCAGCAGGTGTATTTAAACTTCGGCATATCGTCGCAATTCCTCATGTCTTGTTATACCCTAAACCCATTGAAAATGGGAAATCAGGGTATAATGGTTTTGTGAAAAAGTATGTAACAGGCAGAAGGAGGCGTGGCAGACCCCATAAAGTATATATATTCTTGATCAGGGCGATGAGCTGAGTCGATTTAGCCCTGTCCGTCTGTCCGTCCGTCTGTCCGTCTGTCCGTCCGTCCGTCCGTCCGTCCGTCCGTATGAGCAAAAGGATCTCAGAAGTTATAAGAGCTAGAGAGCTGAAATTTTGTATGTAGACTCGTGTATACCATACGCAGTACAAGTTTATCATATTTTTTCGATAACTCATTCGATATCTTTTTTATCGAGGATAATCGATAAATTTGTATTGTTTTTTCAGCCTAATTTGAACACTTTTAGACATAGAGACTTCAGATTTACTGTGTATATGCATTAGATAGATACACACATTTTGCCATTTACAGATTTTGGATACCACGCCCCCTTCGTCCCCAATCCGTAAAAAACGTATTTCAAATACTAGAGACTTGTGCTTTAAAATGTACGCACATTTACACATTATAATTACGTTCTAAAAGTTTCATTAAGATCGTACGTCTACAAAAGAAATTATTCAACAAATAAAATCTCATAATATTGCCCACACTGCAGCGCAGCCCAGAGCGCGGGCTTATGCGTGCGTGTGGATGCATGTGTATATGTGCGGAATGATTAGAATATCAGCTTGGAGGGTTCAGGGTATCTCCTAGTCGAGCAGTCTCGAACCCATTGAAAATGGGAAATCAGGGTATAATGGTTTTGTTAAAAGTATGTAACAGGGAGAAGGAGGCGTGGCAGACCCCACAAAGTATATATATTCTTGATCAGGGCGACGAGAAAAGTTGATTTGGCCCTGTCCGTCTGTCTGTCCGTCCGTCTGTCCGTATGTTTGAACGCGTCGATTTCCGAAGATACAATAGCTAGAGACTTCAACTTTTTTTTAAAATGTCCGTATATAGCACGCGCATATCGAGTTTATCACATAATTTCGATAACTTGTCCGATTATTTTTTTATCGATGAAAAACCTTATCGAAAGTCAATTATAAAATTATATCTCCTACATCTTTTGAGCTAGAGTCTCCAAATTTTAAATGTAGACTCATATGTAGAATATAGAATTTCGGTTTTTTTTATAATTCACCCCCACTCCTATATCCACCTCCTCACCCTCACTTTTGTAAAAGGCGTATTTAAAATACTAGAGACTTGAGCTTCGGCATATACACGCATAGTAATGATATAATCATAATCTAAAAGTTTCATGAAGAACGTACGTCCACAAAAAAAGTTATTAAGCAATAAAGTTTCCATGAGAAGCCCACACTGCAGCCCATGCGTGTTTATGCGTGCGTGCCTATATGTGCCTATGTATGTGTGTGTGTGTTTCTTTTGTAAGCAAAAAGTCGCGGAGAATTATTGAAATATCAGTTCTCCGAAGGGTTCAGGGGATTTCCTAGTCGGGCAGTCTCGACTAGAGCTTTCTTACTTGTTTTTTTTTTGCATTTAGAACTATCTATCATTATCGCATTGTTTACCTCCCATAGCGCTTACTTTTTATTTAACTTTCGGATTGCTGTTGCTTACAAATTGTTACAGCAAATAAGCAAATACCAAATATTGTTGTCAGACAGCGATCAAGCTGACAGTCGAATGAAACAATTCAGATCGGTTTATGAATACTCTAAGTGGACCTCTTGCAATACCTTTCTCTAGGTCTGTTCGCAATTGCTGAATAGACAAGAAAACTTGAATATCACAGTTGACAGTCGACTTCACAGGTGAAGCATTTAGAGATTCTTATCATAGCTGCCAATTCTTAGATATATTATTTTTTATACAATAAAAATACATATTATTGTCGATATACGCACTTCCATTTACATGAATGAGAAAATGTTTGTTTATTTTTCTTTCTCAAGCCCAGAAGTCCACATGCTCCTAGGTTTGTAATAATCAAATAGCTAAATTATATCAAACAAGTAAGAAAACTCTAGTCGAGAGTGCTCGACTAGATACTACCCTGAACCAAACTAATAAATATTCACATTTAGTGTGGTTAAAATTTCAATTTTTGAAACAATTAAAAAAAAATTAAACATTTATTCCGCCCGAACTGGGGTTCGAACCCGAGACCTCTCGATTGAGTGGCGCGCTGCTATTCACTACGCCACTTCACTTCCTGGCGGTTTGATGGCAAAACAGTAATACATTCACTGCTGCAGCGCCATCTAGCAAATCTAAACTAAACTAATTGTTTTTTTGAATGTATGTGTGCACACTTATAGAAAAACTGTTGTGGTTGCTGCATGTGCGTTTGTTAATTGGCCTAATATTTAATGATTTTTTCAAAATTGATAGAAATTTAATGAAACTTTCAGCATATGATCTACATATTCAATTGAATAGTAAGCCCATTTAAATAAATATATGTATAAATATTTTGAAACAATAAAAAAAAAAAAAAAAAATAAACATAAATTAATTCCGACTGCTCTGAGGTTCGAACCCGAGACCTCTTGATCGAGTGGCGCGCTGCTATCCACTACGCCACTTCACTCTTTGACAGTTCAATAGCAAAACAGCAATACATTCACTGCTGCAGCGCCATCTAGCAAATCGAAATCTGCTGTGGCTGCTGCATGTGCGTTTGTTAATTGGCCTAATATTTAATGATTTTTTCAAAATTGATAGACTTAACGGAATTAAATGAAACTTTCAGCATATGATCTACATATTCCATTGAATATTTGACAAATTTAAAAAAATGAAAAATCATTCACAATTAGCTGTACTGGCATCTGATTTGAACTTGAATGTTTGTATTCGATAAAAACATAACGAGATAATTTATCGAATTCTAATGCTAAACTCGACATCCGCGCTGTATATACGGTCATTTAAAAAAAAAATTCAAGTCTCTAGCTATCATAGGTTCGGAAATCGACGCGTTCAAACATACGGACAGACGGACAGACAGACAGACGGACAGGGCTAAATCAACTTATCTCGTCGCCCTGATCAAGAATATATATACTTTGTGGGGTCTGCCACGCCTCTTTATGCTTGTTACATACATTTTAACAAAACCATTATACCCTGATTTCCCATTTTCAATGGGTTCAGGGTATAAAAAGCTAATCAATATATGGCGTAAGTCGCTTTGAACAAGTTCAGAATTGAATGGAAATTAATATAGGATATATAATGAATTTATTCATTGACGTATATATGTATATATGTACCATAGATAATGTATATATAATATATTTTTTATTATTTTAATGCATATACATATACATACATAAAACATACATATGTATATACATACATATATATGTACATACTCATGTAATTCGCTTTATTTATTTGTTCATTCACAACTTGATTAGTCTAGTCGTATATGTATGTATGTATGTGTGTTCAGTGGTTCACAGCTTATTTCAGTTTTAAACGATCATTAAATGTTCTAAAAATATTTAAAAAATATATGAGCTAATTTTTCAGTACAAATTAAAACATGATCTGCTTTAAGCTAGATTTTTATAGATGGTCAAACATTTAGGTGCAGGTTGGAATAAGCTATAAACTGTATATACTTCTCTTTGTTTAGTGAACCAGTAAACAAAACAAAAACAAACAAAAAACGTAGTAGGTTTTCATTAAAAACGTGGCCGTCTGGCAATTATTTATTGGACGCAAAAACCTATCGAGATTGCTATGATGGATTTGTCAGATACCAAGTAATAGTTGTTTTCGACTTTGTTGTTATTTGCATTTGCTGGCGTCCGTTGGCTGACAAACAACCGCTAGCTACATAACAATTGCAATTGTTGTTGTTTAGCAAGTCTATTTATTTACTTTTTTTTTTGCACTGATAGTCGAACGATAAACAAAGTAATACAACACACAAATGACAAGTGCATTCGCTCTACTCTTTGAACAGAATCACACACACATACACATAGAAATATGCATGCCACACATATACATAAACATGTCTATCTTTATTAACATATGTACATATATACATGTTTCCATATGTATGTATGCATGTATTATCTGGCAAACTGACTGAGGCTGCGTGTGAATCATTTGTGCTGCATTTCGCTTTGGTTAATTGCGCACACCAACACATGCACATGTCAGTATACAGATATAAGCAGACAAAAGTCTATATATATGCAGGTACGTAAGTACATAAAAAAAGGCCAGCAAGAAAAACAACGCATTTGACCGCTAGCCGAATTCTTATACATATACATACATATGTATATACACACAAGCTCATATGCACACACGCTCACATATGTATATATGTATACCTATGTATGTACATACATATGTCCCCGCATGCACGCGCCACAGCACAGAAAGACACGGCAGACCGTAGGGAGTGGGGGCTTGTCGGGCCAGCAGATAGCCAAAATGAAGGTGTAAGCACGTATATATGTATGTATGTACATATGTGTATGTTAATACATATGCAGGCGCGCAAATACATACAAGCGAATGCATGTATAGACTATGCCCAAAATAAAATATTGCAACTTTTAACTATAAGGAAGTTGTTTACGAGAAGTCGACAAAAAAATACTCTTTCATTTTTAATTAATAAATTTTAGGTCATATAGTATATGTATAAATGTGTATGTGTACATACATACACATATGCAATTTAATAAATTTCAAAAAGGAACTTGTTTCATTCATTCATTCGTTGTATACTTTTTTGGGTAGAAATTCATTTTTTAAAAGAAAATATGAAAAGGAAAAACAAACATACAAAATACATATATCTATATCGATATACATATGTATGTATGCATATAGTATGTATTTAAATATACAAATACAGCTTATCGTGTCAATTGAGTAGTTTGTGTTTGTTCATCACTAGTTCTAATATCTACGGTAAGGGTATAGGGGCTGGCCAGTGGCCACGCGACGCTTAATCAGCTCTCGCTTTCCTTTTGCTCGTGCGCTCTTTTTCAATCAATTTTGGTTCATTTCGCTCTTTCTTCATGTCGCTCTTCCTGTCAAGCTTTCGTTTGAAAATACAGCGTCGTCGTTGTCGTTTATTTTTGTTTTGCTTACTTTGGATTGGGGTTTGAAATGGGACCGGGCATGGGAATATGGGGGAATAGGGAATGAGAATTGGAATGGGAATGCGCTAAACATGCGAATTCGAATGGGAATGCAAATGAAAATGCAAATTGAAATGCATTTGGTTTGTGACCCAAATCGAGAGGCGTGACTACACTTAAAAGTTTAAATAATTAACGGAATGCGTGTGATAGCTTGTTTTATTTACGAGCACGCTAGCAGGTGTTCATAGCCATTATCCGGGCCCACTGAATTACTTATGTATATGTATGTATGGACGAATGGTCAAGCGATGTACATATGTACATATGTACCGATATAAGTAATATGTTTTCATTGCAATTAGTTTATTAGTTCTATATTGCAAGAAAAATGTAATATAGTAGGTTTAATTAATTTTTGTTTATATTAAGTTTCATTATAAACACATATTGTAAATATGTAACTAAAATGAATGAATGAAACTTGATTTTCTACTTCAAGTTAACTGCTGTCACATATACATACTATATATACATATGTACATACATACATACATACATATGTATGTATATGTGTATTATCTGTACTTACCAGGACATTAACATCACCATGCCAAGCGCAATGACTGCGCCGAGCAGCGTTGCCCGCGTTGGTCGTGGAATTTGAAACATATTTTTTGTTGCGTTTTGTTTTTTTTTTTTTTTATATATCGTTTATACGTTTTATTTTTATTTGTAATTTTTTATCTATGCAGAGGATAGTGTTTTTGTTTTTGAAGCTGTATTGTCGTTAGGTTAGGTTAGTTTCAATCGATTCTCAATCGATCAGCTGTGCGCGCATGGGCGCCGTTACAAACTGCGCATCTGCACTTTACCACTGAATGCGCAACCACACAATATGTCAATTCGCAACGGGGCACTGAGCCAACTTGCTTTTCCTGCTGCTGCTGCTGCCGCTTCTGCTGCCGTTGCTGCTGCGTAGAAATGAAATATTGCTGCATGAAAACAAAAATATGGCATTTTACCAAAAATAAATGCAAACGAAAAGTCCAAAAACGAAAAAACAATCTTGCTTTTCATATTATTATTATTATTATTATTATTATTATACCCTTTCAGAGCGTATTATAAATCTGTCACGGAATTTAGAGCATTTGTCAAGAGAAGCGAAAACATTTTTGTTTTTGTTATTATTATTATTGTTATTATCGTTGTACACTCCGACAAAAACAACAGTGTTTATAATATAGGGCATTGGCAGATGGTATTTGCGTTCGCTAAAGTCGCAACCATGGAAATCACAATAGTTATCGTTTACCGACTACAGAATACCCTGTATTTTAATTTCGTTTTCCCCACCAGAATTTTAGAAGAAAAAAGTTATATACAATTGTCAATTTAAGATAATTTAACATGTAATTTAATTTTAATTTTAGCCTCATTATTACACAAAGCCAGTCCACAAAAAGAACAAAGAAAGCAAATCTGCGTTGTTGCTTACAGCCTATGCATATGCAATGGTGTTCATGTGTGTGTGTGTGCATGCGGCTATTGCGACTTTCTTAAAATCCTTTTACATCGTTGACTTTATGTTAAGCTCGCTTTGAGCTCAGCCTTGTCAGCAGCTATGAGTGTAGTTGCGTTGGCGTTTTGGCATTCGCCTTGTCGCCGGCAGCGTCTGAGCGAAAGAGCGAGCGAGCGCGCGCTAGCGTAGGCAGTCTACAAATAGTTTGAGAACTATGAGAAGTGTGACTGAAGTTGCGATAGTAAAAAATAAATAAACAACTCACAGAAAAGCGAAAAACGAAGAAGACGAAAACAAAAACGGCAAAGTTGTTTGGCCTTCGATGTCTTTTCAATTGCGTCGCAGAATATACACACATACATATCCATGCATGTATGTATGTATGTATATACATATAATACATATGCATGTGTATTTTTATGCGTACACCGTCTCTTTGTGTGCCTCTGTGTGCGTAATTGAATGGTGCTGTCATTCTTGTACTCTAAATTGTTCTAGTTCTTACAAAGTAATTAAACACAAATTACACATTTAAACACATATGTATATACATATGTATGTATATGAGCAAGAAAAGCAAAAATAACGCAAACGGTCGGGCAAGTGGCAAGACACTAGTGTTCGCCCCTCTTTTCGCAAGAGCCCTTAAACAAAAGGCCAAGATTGCAAGAACGAAAGGAAAGCAAAACAAAAATAAAGAGATAGAAAATGACACAGGTCGAAACGCGCCTCCCTTTGTTACAGCTAAACTAAACTAAAACGCAGTTATTTGCAGTAACATCCCAAGACTCCCAAGCCCACACACAAAGGGCAGCAGCGCTGGATAACAAACACCCACACACACATACATGCATGCAGCACAAGGCTACATAATTTACGCGCACATGTAATTTTTGTGTTTCAATGATTTCAAAACGCAGAAATACGTTTCCATGTTTGTATATTTATTTGGCTCTTGTTCTTAAATTAATTAATTTTTTATAATTCGCACACACACAACGCAATGAATTTCCTGGATCAGCCAGCGCGCAACAGCACAAACAAAAACAGCAAATAATGTTAGGGCGGTTGAGGTTGATTCTTAAGGGGAGGCACGTACAACGTACGTCCTTCTGTTAAACAGTTAATTTTTGGCAATCACGAGACAAACTTGTATACTTTTAGATTTATTATTGCGGCTCGTGAGTCGTCAATGCTGACTGCCTGTTTGCTTCGTTTTTTAACGGCACAATAAACAAAAACAAAAAGTGATAATAACAACGAATCAGCGACGAAACGCGCTGCACGATATCAAATGCTATGTTTGCGCTAATGTTAATATCTGGTCCCCTGCTGATGCACCGACCTATCGATAGTTGCTCTTAATTCAACATAATATCGATAGCATTAACGATAGTTGAACACCGTATATTAATGTTAACATGCGGCAATCGAGCGCGCAGCCTACTGGCACTGTCAACTTGTTGCAATGAAAATTGAATTTGAAAACGAGAGCAATCTGGCAGGCTCGCAAGGAAAAGTCGAACGACTCAAAAGCAATTTGTGAATTTTGTAGTGCACACTTCATATTTTTTGTTTGTTTTTTTATTATATTTTGTTTTGATGTTAGCCTAGATGTGACAGCAACAACGTGTGCAGTTGCCCTTGAAATCGCCATAGCAACGGACGCACAACAAATGAATTGTTAGCTTTTGGCTATTTTGCTTTTGGCTTGCGTTTCTCGCGCAACAGCAGACGGCACGCTAGCCGAGCGCTTGGCATTCTTCAACAGAACATTCCAAATTCAAAGTGCACATAGACATAACAATACACCAACTATGGCTATGGATAATGCAAGGTAGGTCAAATTGAAATTATGTGAATTTCTTGTTCGCTCTATATTAAATTGTTTGTTTGTGTAAATGATTTAGCTTGGCAATGGAATTGCTGCGTGCCGCCACGGAACAAAATGAGGCCACCACACCCAGTGCCGAACCCAATTCCAATAACAATTCGAATACCCATTCGGATTCCAACATCTCGAACAAATTGCCAGAATACGTGTCCAGGTTCCGCATCGATGGGCAGCCCATCTTGCCGCCATTGGTGAGTAGTTAAAACTGTAGCTATAGTGGGCGTGCCATCACTCAAGCATATCCAACCTAGATGACAGCAGAAAAGCGACAACTGATGCGACAACTGCGTGAACGCGCTATGCAGCTGGAGGCCAAGTACAAGCAGACGCAGGCCGTCAGATCGACTCCAGACGTTGTTAGCAACACCAAAGGCACCAGCAACGGCAACAGCAACGAAAACAGCAAAGGCAGCAGCAGCACAAGCAGCAGCAACTTGAGCAACAGCACCATAGAGAACCCAAATAGAATGCCGCAGCTGCAACAAACGGAAACTTTTATCTATGACAGCACACGACGATTCCAACCGCAATCGCAGCCCATGATGGATCGTCCCCAGACGCTGGACATTGAGCCAAAGAGTGCATCGGCAGTGAATGTAATTCCAACCATTTGCGTAAATCCACCCACGCCGCTCTGCGAACAGTCCCAACCGCAGCCACAGCCACAGCCAAAGTCACAACCGCAGCCACAGCCACAGCCACAGCCACAGCCACAGCCAAAGTCACAACCACAGCCACAGCCGAAGCGCACAGCTGCGGCAGTTCCCGAGAGCAAGGGCAGCCTTCGCTCGCTCAGCACTCACCATCGCAAGCTGAACAACATAACCACGCGCATATTGCAGTTCGAGCGCACGGGATTGGGCAAGATGACGCCGCTGAAGCCGCAGCCAGCCCAACTGCTCTGGCAGAACGAGACGATCGTGATATCGGACAAGCGTATGCTGCGCTCCAGCACCAGTCCCTCGCTCAGTGCTGCCCAAGGGACTGATGGGCAGCTGCATCGCTCTCGCTCCTTTACACTCGACGAGCCGTCGCAGGCGCTCGTGGAGCACATGAAACGTGAAGGCAAGGGTTCGCTGATACCGCCTCCACCGCCGAAGGCGCCAGCAGCACCAGCCACGATTGCCTGTGCGCCCACAGTCGGCCCATCCACGACTCCGCGCTGCCGCTTAGCGGGCAACGTCTCCTGCTGCTCGTCAGCGCACAGCTTGGCGCACTTGCGACGCGACACCATCGAGTCGAAGGCCAAGCAGGTGCAGCGCAGCGTCAGCAGCAGCCTCGTCGATACGATGAAGTCCCAATCGGCTCCGGCTACTGCAGGCAGGCGCCGTGGCGGAATCTCCGTACGCCAGCAGCAGCAGCAGGCGCAGCTCGAGGAGCTGCTGCAGCGGGCACTGCACGAGACCCACACAGCTGCAGCGGAGAAGCAGCACCTGGCGCTGGCCAAGAAGCAAATGTTCAAGGACATCAAGAGCGCGCATCGCGATCGCTTCCAGCAGTTGGTGCAGTACCAGCACGAAGAGCAGCGCCGCATGCAGGAGGAGTTCGACCGTCAGCAAAAGTTCCTCATCGAACAGATCTGCACGGAGATCAATGTCTCCGCGTACGCTCATGAGTCACTGTCGGGCGGGCGAAGTCCGAGCGGCGTCTCCGAGTACACTAGCACCGATGACCTGCCGACGCCGTCCCAAGTTTCGCCCAGTGACACGATCACGCCCATGAATCTCACCATGGACATGTCAGATCTGGACGCGCTATTGAGCGAAGACAAGGACAGGGATTCGGCATCGACTACGGCACGCAAGCGACTCTTTGACGTAGGCAGCGAGTCGGAGGAGCCCGTGGAGCTGCTGCAGAGCGCCGTCAGCTCACCCAAAGCCATGCCATTGCGCAGCCGGAATGCCAATACGAACACCAAAGCGAACGTCAATAAGAAGATCGTGCAGCGCAGCCATTCCAAGCCGCCAGTCTCAAAGAGCAGCATCAGTCCAGTGCTGTTGGTCAGGTCGCCGCCGGCTCGCAGAGTGGCCAACAAAACGTCGACGCCAGCATCGCTGGCGCCCAAAGGCAATCCGCGGAACCAACAGCAGCAGCATCAGCAGCTAACAGTAACCAAGAGCCGACGCAGCGGCTCGCCGAGCCGTTCGACTGTAAGTAGTAGCTTGGCAGTGCGCCCAGAGTTGGGCAATAATGCTAACAAGAATATTTTTTCCTTTCTTCTGTCCTAATCCTGTTTTTGCTTACCATCTTGCACTGTGGCCATGCCAGCAGCGTTTTGTGGCCAAGAAGTAATATGAGTGATTGAACATATCGAAGCCAAGCAAGTGCCTTAGCCCAAACGTTGGGCAATCTTTTGGAAACAATATACACAAATATATATATTTATATATATCAATATTAGCTAAGCCTTTGACACGTTTCCATATCGATTGTTCAATAAAAAAGCAACGAGAGCTAACTAACTAATAAACCTTTCTCAATACGATCCACACAATTTCAAAAACGCAGCAAGAGCCAAATGATAAATTAACTAACTAACTAATCATTGCCTTTTTCAATGCGATCCACACAACACTGTTATTAACTTGCCCTCTGATCCCCACCAGCGACTGGCAGCATGTCATCTGGAGGTGGACCGACGTCACTTGGCTGCCACAATTCTGAATGCTGCGACGCGCGGCTTCCTGGTGCGACGCCTCTTCCGCACGGAGCAGGTGCAGCGCATCGTGCAGACTATACGGGACACGCTCATCTTTGTGCTCAATCTACATATGGAGACGTGCGGCAAGAGTGTAGACCAGGAGGAGCCGGCCAATATACGTCTGAAGGCGCGCCTCCTCCAGCAGGTGAGATGCCCGCATGTGATCCACATTAAAATTCACACATTTCTATATATCATTATTATTTATTTATGCCTCGACAGCTCTGCTCGGCCAGCCGTACTCTGCACCTGATCTTCTTCCAGACGAGCATCAAAGAGCGCATGGAGATTATCGCACGGGATCGAAAACGCATTAAGACAAAGCTTTCGACCTCGCAAGCCAAGCATCGAAATTAAACAACAATACTCAGGAAAGGAGGGAGCGTTTCTTACTCCTAATGACCACATCCACATTTGGGTGTTGCCAGCTCCTTCATTCACTCTCTCTCTCTCTCTCTCTCTCTCTCTCACACACACACACACACACAACTCTTTTTCACTTACATACCATATGACGACTATTTGCCTAACGTTGCCTTTAAGACTAATTTTAATTCTACACAATATAGATTCGAAATCTGCATTGACCAATGTAACCTGAAGCTTGGATTTTATTTATAAGGAATGCACTTGCAGATGAACTGATCTATATGAAACTATTTTCGCTTTGAAATTCTTTGGACAGCAAAGAGTTTGGAGCTAGAAAGTAAATAATAAATATATATGTATATATAAATAAAAAACTAAATAAATAAAAATAAAATAATAAATTCTACAAATAAATTAAAACAAATAATATCTTTAAAAAATAATACAAATATTAAATAATAATAAATACAGTAAATAAAATGTAATAATTGATACAACAAAATAATAAAAATAATACAAAAAAAAATAAACATAAAAATGATAATATGTAAATATATATTTAAAAAAAAAAAATAATGTAAAAATGTTAATAAATATAAATAATTTGGTATTTGAACACAAAGTTTGGAAATGTTTTAATGTCTTTAAATTAACAACAAAAAATAGATTTAAGTATTTAGCATTTGAATGACATCAATCAGCTGGAATATTATTGCCCAATACATTGCAATGTTTACTATGCGATAAGGCACTAAAGCTGATAAGAAGCAGATGGCGTTTTGCGGCAGAGGCACGACAGGAACGAGAGCAAGAGGGAATCTAAAACATTTCACATTTGGCTTAACAATTTGTTTATTCTTTTTGTTTGTTGTGTTTGGATATCTGTTGAGTATTCGGCAGTTAGAGGTCGCTTAGGCCGTCTAAAACTTAGTGCAACCTTAAATATATACAGGCCCAGCGAGCATAATTAAATCGGAAACGAGGACTGGGGCGGCAGACACGACAAAAGCTGTTTTAAAATAAAAAGCGGTAAGAGCACATAATCGAAGGAGATACGACACATAATCCTATACTGCATACAATATACTCACATACACACACATATATACATAATATATGCATATATGTATATATGGGTGCATATGTACACATAGGCATGCATATATGTATGTATATCATAATTGTATTGGTATAATTGCATATGTTTATATATGTATATATATATATAACATTATCTGTACCATTATAACTAGACATGCAGACACAACAAGATGACGTTAAGCACACACACACCGTGGGCGTACAGACACACACACTCACACATATGAGTGTGTGCTTGCACATTTGCACATTTAACATACGTATAAATACTTAATGTGTGTATAGTACATATAGAATAGTATAATATAAAATTAACTAATTATGTTATATAAAAAGCATACAAATTCTAAGCCAGTTTGTAATATGCCCATCCTCCTCTGGTTGGTGTTTGTTTGTGGTGTTTCGGTTTCAGTTTCTGTTTCTGTTACTAATTCGTTTTCTGAGCCGGCTGTGGGCTTAGGTGAAGCTGCAGCAGGAATTGGTCTTTTTCGCCGTTTTGTAGAAGGCCTTGCTCTGCATGGATAGTTGCTCGGATTTGGTGACCATATCCTCCAGTTTCTCACCGCGCTCTAGCACCGATTCAATTGTGTTCTTCAAAATGATTTTTGTTTCATCCAGGTCGGTTTGCATTTTCGTCAGCGGATCCGCTTCCTTGGGATCTTGGTATTTGGCCAGAAACGTAGGCAGCGAATCGAAAGCAATGCTCGATTCGGTCCCGGTCTGCCATTGGTCGGCCGACACCTTAGACGAGAAATCATCCAATATCTTTGTGATTAACGTGTGGGCTACACGATGCGGATACTCGTGATCGGCGATAAGAACGCCAGCCAAGTTGTCCGCCCGCACATAGACATGACACATGTACGCGTCCTGTTTGACAGACTGTCGCAGCGCTGGCTGGGTGCGTTCCACAATTGTCTTCGAAGCGAAGCTGCGGGATGCACAAACATATGTGATAAATGGGCCAAATTATAGGTCAGCGATGGGGCTAATTGCGCCGTCGCCGTAAAAACCGAGCCAAAACTCGAATACTTCAATACTCACGTCATAAACTCATTGACTGTGCCACGTTGAAAAAACGAGAAGGACTGCAAGTCCGAGGTTGTCTTTAATAGGCGCGCTTCGCTGGCACCCCTGTAGAAGACACTCAGTGTGAAAAGCCTGACCATATTTTACGATTTATATGCGAGTTGCAAAACTTCTCGTCCAATTGGTTACACTTGACTCGAGTACAGGGCTGCTAATGTCTGTAAGTGTTTGGTTGATTTCAATTCGTATGGGAAGGTGGGCTTCAGTTCAGTTCTATATGTTTTGTTACTGATCAAATTTTCGAATTCTATTAATTTGTTTAATGCGCGTCTTCGTTTAGTGTATGAGTACACCACAGCTATTTTAACATATACTTATATATATATCGATAACAATGTTTATCAATGAAGTATACGACGACGTGTAATCAACACGATACTTTGATATCGATATAATTTGGCACTGTTGCGCTCATTAAACCCCTATGATTGGTGGTTAAACTGCGCTTAAGATTTGTTTCGGACACTTATAATTCGCATATATTTTAAAAACAGGAAATGCGATGGCTTCCCCTTTACAATACACAATCACAAGAAGGCAATCAATGTATTCAGGAAGTTGTACATTTTTTCAACTTTATAAGCAATTATTTATGTAAACATATTTGGTTTCTAAGCCTACTAAAGAAAGTAACAATCAAAACACTTAATTTGGTGTGCCCCCAATGCTGACGGGCGCATTAGTTGACTCTTTTTGCTTTAAACTCTTCTCAAAGCGCTCGAATTCCTTGTTTGCCATTTTGTCAGCTTCGTCAAACACCTGCTCAACGGATTCGACTTCGGGAATATAGAATTGAAGCATATTTTGAACGCCATTCTTGAGTGTTACGATCGAGCTGGGGCAGGATGAGCATGATCCCTGCATTTTTAACTTGACAACGCCGTTCTCGTAACCCATGAAGACAATATCGCCGCCATCCTCCTGCACTGTTGGCCGGATGCGCGTGTCGAGCAGCTCTTTAATCATCATAACCGTCTCATCGTCGTCCTCTAGAATCTCGGTATCTGCATTGACCCGCGCCTCGTGCAGTATGGGCAAGCCGCTGGCAAAGAAATCCATGATGATTGCAAAAACTTCAGGCTTTATAAGGCCCCATTCTCCAGATTCTTCTTTGGATATGGTAATAAAGTCACCGCCAAAGAATACAGCACGGACACCTTCCACACGGAACAGTAGCTTAGCTGCAAGCAAACAAGTTTTAATAATGTCGACCCATAATATATTAAGCAAGGCTCACCCAACGGACTACAATGAGCTGCCGCGCCACTGGGAAAATCGTATGTATTTCCTTTTCCCAACACTTCCACGCCGGGCAAGAACTTCAAGCTGTCCGGATTCGGTGTGTCCTGGGTCTGAATGAACATGGTGCGCTTTGCCATGTGGCCCATCACCGGAACTGCAACTCCAGCTGGACGGAGCACCGGCTGATTGGTTCGCCCGACAGCCAGAGTCGAATATGTGTTACGTGCGGCTGTCGAAGAGGCCATCTGAACGTAGTCCCGGTTTACATGCTGACAACTAAATGCTGAATTGTGAATTTTATGAATTTGATAACAAAAATATTCGTACGTACATTGGGTTGGCAACAAGGCGCGTGTTACGCAAAGCTTGCTTGGTAGCGTATGAAATTAATTTCGACATTGCGCACTAATTTATTTGTTATAATTTCTATAGATGTACCTGCCCTCTTATGTACTAACAATGATCAGCTGATGGGCTCAATGTTGCCAGATAGCTGAATTGAATATTTAACTCGATAGTTAAACCATTGTTAACTACTATCGATTACAAGAATTCTGGACTAATCCAAGTATCGCAAACAAATTAAGTCTTATTTTTATAAATTATTTATTTATTTTTAAGAAAAAAATAATGATAAAACTACATATATATGTATTTATGCTATATTTATAAACACCTCACGAGTACGTCCGCTGTGGGCATATTTTTTACGATAATGTCGAATTATTGAAGTATAATTAAAGCAATTAAGTAAGAACGTTAAGATCGGATCCTACCGAGCTCGAAAATATACTGATTTTGTTTCTCTTGATATTCTAAAACTTCCTAAATACTGTGGCTTTGGGTTTATAATTGGCGTAACTAGAAATCTCATAAATTTTGATGGTTCTTGAATTGCTGTATTATGCGAGTCTGCAGTCCTCCACATTCATCGAATTATGTTTATACCGGATGGACCGACAGCAAGATATACAGATTGCAGGAAAAGAATATACTCTAAACCCTTTGCGATCGGGTAGTAGTGGTAGTAGCGACATATTACATAATTACACTTCTAAGATTCGGCTAAGATACATAAATATGTATATAAATACATATGCATATGCTGTCTAATACTCTTCATATATGAAATTTGTGTTGAACAAAGTGTTGCACACATTGACAGCCACATTTCGACGTGCAATCTTCTTGGACCGGCCTGTGGCTGTGAACTCCTGATTGTCCACGATGACTCCCAATCTTTGCAGCACATTTGGCTTCTCGCCGATGGAGCCGTAGTCCACGTACGACAGTCCCGGACGCATCTGTCGATGATAATTACAAACAATAAACAAAATTAGCTATTGAAATTGTATCCGGATTAAGGCACTTACCACGCATAATAACGTGGCTGGATGCATTATCTCCCAGTTAAGTGGCAATTCCGTGCGCACGGGAGGCTTCTTGGGCTCCTTTGGGGTGACGACAACTGCCGCGGCGTTTGGCGAGCTGGCATCGGATTGCGGTGCCGATGCGTTTGTGGACGACGGATGCATTTCGGGCACAATATAGCCTTCGCGCTCCCACTCGGCGAACAGCTTGTAAATGGCAAAGGAGGCCAGGTTTAGCATCGGCACTTCATCCTCCGGCGGATTGTCACTATTCTCCGTGTCCATGGGCTCATTTTCGTCGTCGCTCTTCATGTCGGACTCCGCAGACGTCTTAGTCGCTGGTTTCTTCGGCTTTGGCGTCATCTTGGCAATGATGTAATCGCGCAAGGCCTTCTCACACGCCAAGTTCTTGGCGGCCATCTTCGAGGGGCCCTTGCCCTCGTACTGCCTGGTGTTCACGGTGACGATGGCCGTAAAACCGCCATCCGGATTGCTGTTAATGGTAAAGTCACTAATATTAATGCCCTTCACCTCATTGAGAGCCATTAGCGCGTTCTTGGGCAACATGGACTTGCGCAGCTGCCGATTTTGCCGCAATTTCTTATCGCGAGTGCGTTCTACAAATAATTCAATTAGGCTCAATTCAATTAGGTTGATTTGATGAGCGATTTCAAATCCTACCTGATGACTTCTTGCGCTTTTGAAATATTTTCTTAAATGGTATTTTGCCGCCATTGTCGGATTCCATGGCGTTGTTTTCGTTGGTGGAGCTCGTCTCGATGGCCTCGCTGCCATCGCTGACATTAGCCGTGAGCTCCTCCTTTGGCGTCGGCACTTTTACCGATTGTGGAACCTCTGCCGGCTGCGGCTTGGCTGGCTGCACAGCTGGCACAGCCATCGTGGGCGTCTGTTGAGCGGCGGGAACATTTGGATTCTAAACGAAAAGATCGATTATTATTAAGCGAACATCAGTGCAAAGTATATATATGTATATTTTTCCCCCCCTCTTTTTCATTTAATAATAGAACATATTTGCAATTTCTCCTAAGCAAATACTTCAAGTACATTTAGAAAAAATAAAAAACAATGAAATTATTTTTTTTTTTTTTTACATCTTAAGATCGTTAGTTAAACTTGTGCGTTAATTCATATGATTTATATAATTAGCTTCGATATTTGAACTATTAATTTAGCATGTCGCGTAAATACATATGTGTGTGTTTAATTAATGAAACAAAAATATTTTAATACCATATCTTTTGCTTGATTTTTAGACGAATTTACAATAATTCTATCATTATTATTTTTATATACTTTTCGATGCTTACTGATTTTTTTGTTTACCACAAATCTCAACAACATTTTTTTTTATTTATCTATATATACATATATATATCAGAAAATTATTAAATGAAAAAAAAAAGAAAAGAAAATTATAATTATAATTATAATTATAGAGATTACGGTTATGGAGTGCCACGCCTATGGCTCAAGCTTAAAGGCAAAGGCCGAACAACTGTGTCGCCCCTTTGCGCATTATGTATATATGTATACCAATGTCTCGAAATGTCTTACATGCCATTCAAGGGATCTAATAACTGCGTGGGCGTTGGCTTAAATCGCAGCAGGTGTACCAGCGGTTTCTACTAAAAACCATAGTTCAGGTATAGCCATGACCACTCCTACGACCTAAAGTGCCCAAACGAATCATGCAGACGCGCTGCACCAACGAAACCATGAGCCAACCCATTCGATGGTTTGCGTTAATCACATAATCACATTTAATCAAATCCCTGGCGCCTGGCAGCAGCTGGCTAACCCAGCTGACAGCTAAGTCAGCCTGGTAAACTAGCCAGGCCAGGCTTTGATCATCTCGAATTGGCGTTCTTGTGCTTCGTTTGGGTACTCAAGTGAAGTAAATGAGCATCGCTATCTAACGCAAAACTAATAATTTTAGTTACAATTTTGGATGAATTGATTTTCAGCAGCAACAAAAATAACTAAAATAGCAAGTCCAGCTGTTTTCTCTCTCTCTCTCTTTCGCTTTCCCTCACTTTGTCCTTTTCTTTTCCATAAATAGTCCAACACTCAGTCTCGTTATGTGTGTGTGTGTGTCTGTCCCTGTATGTGTTATGTATTTAGTTTAAACAAAAAATAAATAAGTAATGTAAATAAAACATTCAGGGCTGGGCAAAAACTCTTGGCACTTGCTATTAAAGAAACTTTTATTGGCTACTGCAAATGAATTCACAATTGGTTTGAGACACACATTTTCAATTTGTGCGCTGTAAATTATATAAATAAAAATAGAATTACTATTATTGCAGAAATCGTATTTTGAATATGACAACAAAAGTGAAAAGAACGAATAAACGCAAATGAGTGTGAATGCATACACATACATGTACTTGGGCACATGCATGTATATACATACGCATGAATACATCCATATACACATGCACACGCACTACGCATTCACTAGTGTGCGTGTGTGTGCATATCTATGAGATGAGCAATTTGTAACTGTGCATATGTATGAATGTATGTATACCAGTATCGATTAGAACTACCTATGCATGAATGTATGCGCATTAGCAGCCGCACACATGCATACAAATGTAGATATAGAATAACGTAAAATGAGAAAAAAAAAGTCCTTCTTTCGGTGTGCCACAATATAGTTTTTTTTTATTTATGTACGCCTAGGTATAAACGTACAGATCGCTCATATTGATTTTAGATATGTACTGATATTCTGTTATATACATATGCAAAAGTACACAAATATATAATACACATTTGCCATTCGAGACGGCATGAAATAAAATAGACGCTAGTGAGTAATCGATCATGAAATACATTTCAGTACATATTTTATGTGTTTGAATGTACATATATTATAACAATATTACTATTTCAACTTACATAAACGCCACCCGAAACAAATGGTTTATTTACCACATTCCTGCGACTGCGATTCATTTTATTTATGTTACTTTTAATTTCACACTCCTGCACACTAATATGACCTAAGGGAAAATACTCCTTGGTAAATCTATTTATATCGATTGTGCACAGCTGATATCTATCTACTCATCGCTATGAATTGCCGATAGCTCATTATTTAAGAAATGTATCGTCACTGGTATCGTTCAGCATGTGCGTTATCGAGTTTCAAGTTCATCCACAATTATCGATAGTAAATAAATATAAACCGTGATTGGTTGCTATGGAAATAACTTCAAAACAAAAATACCTTAATAATTTTATTTATTTGCAACACATAATGCAATCACTTGTGTGAAGTGCACATGTTATAATTTATTTTATTTTGCGTTTGCTCTTAACGGCCTTCGGCTTTGCTTGCGTCTGTTTTTGCTCATGGGTGGCTCTATAAGTGCCATGTAATTTATCCAGCCATCCCGTAACGCCATAATTGTAATTGAATCTATAAGAAAGTACAATGAAGATGATTACAACTGAACTTGTACTGTAAAATTAACCTTACTTGGCATGATGATAGTCGTGGAAACGTACAGATCCCCCTGACCAGGGGAAGCTGTAACCGGTATGATCGCTCATCGAGTTTATGACTGCCAGGGATATAATGCCCCAGGCGACGACGACATGGGTGCCCAATATAGAGACGGATATGCCCACTGGCAGCAGGTTAGCTAGCACGTGCTCGATGGGGTGTGCATAGAGGGTCATGGCAGCCACGGGTGCCGTCCATTCGTGATGCTTCTTGTGCACGTATTTGTAGACGGATCTATGGTGCATCAGACGATGCACATAGTAAAACATCGTCTCTTCCATAATCACAAAGATGACAAAGTCGCGTATGATGCGACCAAAACTTGGCAACTGCCGGATATCGGTGATGTTGTTGTGCCTGAGCGACACTTCGTAAAGCAGCCAGGTGGTAAACAAGTTCACTACAGTTAGGTTAAATGCGACCACCTTGACGGCGTTCCATAGACGACCCAGATCGACCGGCTCATTCTGCCCCGGCTGTATTTTGTACTTGCGTAGGAATTTTGGACGATTTGTGATGTCCATGATCGTAAATAGGGCAGCATAGATCCAATAGACGAAAAATATAATAATTGTGGTGCCGTATACCCACAGGCGCATCGGATCATCGCCAATAACATCGAGTAAATCTATCCAGCGCGCCTGAAGCGTTTCGCCGGCATAGCGCCAGCGAAGAGCAAGGCTGGAGAGGATTGTGGCTGCGGCCATGGCTAAATCTCAACTGTTATGTGCACACCACGCCAGATATATGCTTTTTGTACTGGATACTCTACAACCGAATAGGCATATCAGCTTCTTAAGGCCCCTTGTGAAGATGGGGAACAATTTGGGCAAACTCGGTAGGGGGTTATGACAGATATTCGTTATATCAATCTCATTTTATGACCTGATGCATTTTAACCTGACAGTTAAACGGCTTTTAATATAGTCAAGATACAGATACAGATAAAGATAATATATGTATATCTAAAGGCTATACTTCAAAAGTCATGTAATATCTGGACTGTAAAACATATAATATAATCCTCTTAGCTTTTCCATCGTTAAATTTCTCATTCGACCGATATTTTGATGAACTAAAATATTTATATTTGTTTAAATTTAAAGCCCGCCTTGAGGGTGAGTAGTTGAATTATTTCTGCTTTCAGTAAGTCTTCGGAGTAATTTTGTTATTTTTGTAGCAAATTTACTTCTCAATTGTAGGTAATTTAAAGTGCTTTGTGATCCACATTGGCATTGCTTTTTTACATTTTCACTGATTAGGTAAAGTTGTTATCGTTCTGTCGTAGTTCATTTATAAGAGATTAACTATTGCTAGGTATTATTAAAGTCATAGATTAGTTCTATTTTTAATCAGCGAGAGTAACGCAAATTATTGTGCCCAAAGTTCAACAAATCTCTTTGTGTGTGGTTCTTTCTTATTTATTTCTTATATTTTGTATTAATTTTATTTCTTTGTTCGTGCTGAGTGCGAAGTATACATACATTAATGCTTACTACTAGATCAATTTGTTTTAAAGCTTTATATCATACACATTTACAGCACGTTCTCAAATTTTGTTTTTTTTTTTTTTTTTTTGAATATTTGATAAATGTCAACGTTTTAGTGCCTATAAAAGTAATACCCGATCTGTTTTTCCAGCTTGGCTATTATCACAATGTTGTGTGCACATATAGAGATTGCAAAAGAACAGAAGAAGGCAGAAGGCAGCTCCTTATGCCGTATGTATGTGTGTTTAGGACGTGCTAGGGTACAGAGACACTCGTGGGAGGGGCCTGTTGCAGCTCCCTCACATGAGCTCACTTCACTTCATGGTCGAGTCGGGAAAGGCGTCACGAGGCGGCACAAAGCTCAGCATCATAATGTGGCGCGCATAGGATTTGGTTGCACGGAACAGCGAATCGGTGCCATGCAAGCGATCCAAGACGCCCAGGACACCGAAGCAATTGTTAAATCTGAAAGAAATCAAATTATAAAATTAAAGCAGACTCTAAGCAGAAAATCTTCCAAAAATATACCATAAAGCTTTATAGATAGATCAATACATTCTTTAAAACTATATAATACTTCATAATAGATATGGAAATTATTTGAAGAATACTTGGGAAATTGCAGTGAAAAGATATTTCTAAGGTCTTTATCTATTACAGATGCTATAGCGATTTAATCAATATGTGAGCCTAGAGTCTCGGCGGCTAAAATACAAAATAGCTAAATTTACACATTAAGAGCGATTTGTGATTAGCAACAAGATTAACGGATACACAGACAGAAAGGGCTCCATGGCCATGGCTATATACATATAAGCGAATCAGTATTTGATAATTCCATAAACTTTAGATTAGACTAAGCAGGCTATGGAGTGCTTTCTAATAAAAGCCAAACAGATAAAGTAGAGATAATAAACGGCTATTGTTGTAGACAGATTGGAACATGGTCGCAAACTGCATTTCAAACTCACTTCAGATGATGAAAGTCGTGCGCCTCAGGGCTAGGAAAGAAGGGCAAGTGATAGCCAGAGTGGGCGTTCAGCGTTGAGAGTATGGCCAGAGCGAACCACAGCCAGGCGGTGGCCACGTGGCTGCCCATCAGGAATACGCCCAGGAACGGCGGCAATAGATTGCTGAAGATGTGCTCAATCGGATGGCAATAGATGGCCGTGACCGATATGGGTGCGGTCCACTCGTGATGCTGCTTGTGTATGAACTTGTAGATGTACTTGTGGTGGAGCAGACGGTGCGAGTAGTAAAAGCCTAGCTCCTCCATTAATATGCATACGGTCAGCTCGAAGCAGACCCAGTGGAAAGTTGGCAGTTCGCGTATATCGCTCAGGCCGCGTACTGTCATCAATTTGTAGCTGAGGAAGGCAAGCGGTATGCCAACAAATATTTGATTACAAATCACACGCCAAATGACCTGCAACAGAAAGGGAGACATATTAATACACATATTCATATTCATGTTCACATTCACAGATTTCAATTTTCAACTCTCATCTCAATTCAATGAAAATTCATTGCGCATTCGTCACCTTCAGTAGGCGTCCAGCCTCGACGGGCTCATTGGTGCCCGGCTGGATTTTGTATTTGCGCAGACAGGCCGGACGATTCGTCAGGTCCATGAATGTATAAATGCCGCCCACGCTCCAATATACGATCATTGTGAATATGGTAGTTCCAAAGACCCACAGCATCATGGGATCATCGCCTGTGAACAGGGCACAAATATTATTTGCCTTTTTCCAACTTAAAAAATATCATTTAATTATATGTAGTATTCTAACTATCACACTTATTCAATTTATTATCGACATCTACCTTAACCAAAATAAGTTCTTATCATTATCATTATTCTTTTCAGTTAAAGCACCAGTATCACTGCCACTATTATGGCCAATCTCATACCCATTCGATTTATCATAATCAATTTCATTATCACTGATATTGCAATTCTAGTTATCATTAGTCACTTATATTACAATTATAATTATCATTAGCAATTTCATGTCACTATCCCTACCATCATTTTCATTATTCTAATGATTTATCAAATTAAATTTCATGAGCAAATTTAGTAGCATTTGATCATCATTCTCAGTGTCATATTTCAATATTTCCCAGCTATGAGCTATGAGAGCTGTGCATATGACATTCATCACGTATTGCCAGAAGCAATAAATATTAATAGATCTAAGTGCTAAGAGTTAAATGACCTTTGGCTTGCAAATGCTGGCATATATGTACATACATACAAACATATGATAACTGAGCATATTCTTTATTTATTAAAAGATATTGACAAAACAATTCAACTTAAAGGTAAACTATGAAATGTATATACATATGTATGTATATTATATACGTCGACTCTCGTTATTTCGAAATTCAAGGGACTCTTAAAATACTACGAATTATCGAATGTTTGAAATATTAAATGGATCGAAATATAAAGAGATTTTATAGGGGACTCGTGAGTATTTTTAATTAATGAGAGGTTCGAAATATCGCAGGTTTGAAATAACGAGAGTCGACTGTATTATAATTACTGGAATTATAGATTAGCGTTAATACGTTTAACAATTTGCACAATTAATAATAGCTAATCAAGCTATAAATATTTATAGCTAGGTATATTACTTCAATTCATATACACTGCTGGTCTTAGGTTAGACGCACCTATTTTTTTTTTATAAAAACGGTTTTATTTATTTATTAGGCATGTCTTGGCTGCCAAAACTTTTTTTATATTAAAGTAGGAGTCTACTTCGAAAAACATCTGTTCATAGTCTGTTGATATTCGAAAAGATAATTTTGCAATCGAAGACTGTAGAAAATTCTATGCAAAAACATGGCTTTTCGGTTGGTCAATGAATTAGGCGCACATTAATTTTCTAAGTTTTATGTTCAAAAGTCCAAATTTTTTTGTTGGGTAAAAACTAAAAATTGATAATTCAATCATTTTCAAGTGATATTAAAAAAAAAAAATGGGAAAAGCTACTATATTAAGCTCATTGGAACGTCACCAAGTAGACTTCTTCTACTCACAGGGACTGCCTAACAGAAATATTGCCAAAAGGATAAAACGCAGCTCCAGAACTATTGATATATCCTTGAAAGATCCAGAGGCATACAGAACACACTTCAAAGGACGAAAAGGAGCACTTCCTTGCTGAGCTGAGCGAAAAATTGTTCAAATTGCTGCCCATTCAACTAAGTCAGCACCTAAATCTATGGAATCATCCGGTGTAAACGCCAGCTTTTCCATTGTCCAGCGTACAATTAGCAATGCAAAACATCTAAGACGTCTGATAATTACGAAAAAACCACCTCTGAATGCTATACGCAAAGAAGAGCGGCTCCAACATGCGAGAGAATACATGACATGGGGAGTTCAATCTGTCAGTCGAATTAGTGATTCGTATTCAGTGGTTTTTACTGATGAAAAACGTTTTAATTTGGTTGGCCCTGATCGTTTTAAATATTATTACCATGATACACGAAAAGATGAGTTGAATTTCAGCCGCTAGCACAGCCGTGAAGGTGGAGTCATGGTGTGGGGCGCCATCACATTGTTTGGAACAACAGATTTAATTTTCATAGATCAGAAGATGGCCATTGAGCGCTTCAAAACTTCGTTGCAGCCTGTATTTCCTACTAAAAAGGATGTGTTCGGGCCATTGCCATGGATTTACCAACAAAATAATGCTCGGTGAAGTCATTTATTATGAGGGAAAATGTTCAGGTCACGAATTGCCGCCGTATTCCCCAGACCTTAACAAATTGTAAAATGTTTAGGGATGGCTTTCAAGGAAAGTAATTGAAGGGGGTAAACAATAGAGAGCAAATAAACACTAACTGCTGCAATTAAACTGGATTGGAGCGAGATTTCGCTGAGCTACATAAACTCATAGTATCACTCCATGAAGGACAGGATCTATGAGGTTATTTTGAACAAAGGAAGCAGGACTCATTATTGAAATTATTTTTTTATAATTATTTATTGCTTAAATAATTATAAAATGTAAAAGTAATACTTAAAATGAAGTTCCTTTCTTTAAAAAAAATGAATTAGTTAAAGTGCGTCTATTTCAGTGACCATGAAAAAAGTGCCTTTTTTTAAACAGTTTTCAAAAAATGAATAAAACCACAGCTATTTTGTAAAAGTAACATTTTTATGATTTGTTTACTTGAAGAGTCATCGAATAAAGAAGATTTTTGTATATCCACTTTTTGTAAATTGCTTTCCAAATAAAAGTTGTAAACGAAATATTAACGAAAGTACCAGTGCGTCTAAACCAAGACCAGGAGTGTACATATACCCTTTTGTATATTAAAAAAAAAATTTTTTTTTAGCTTTAAGTTGATATGCAAACTATCATTAGCA
This sequence comes from Drosophila aldrichi, assembly GCA_035045965.1. Taxonomy (NCBI): domain Eukaryota; kingdom Metazoa; phylum Arthropoda; class Insecta; order Diptera; family Drosophilidae; genus Drosophila; species Drosophila aldrichi. The sequence continues at coordinate 4,318,915 of JAWNOM010000454.1, forward strand.
ATTTCTTTTTTATAGTTATGCTTTATCATTTGCATACAAGACTTTAAATACTTATATTAACTTTAATTTGGACTTTAACAGCTTCTTTGTGTCTGGGTATACAGCTACACACAGCATAACTCACTCAGTTTCTTTAACTTTAAACTACTTATATCAATTTTCTTTGAATGAACACGCCCTCAGGTTATATTTAAGCTTTAGAACATTTATTTTACTTACTTACTTCCCACCCCCATGCACATATTTATTTTTCTTTTTATCTTGAATTCATTTGAATGGGCATGAAAAAACGCTCACTTAAATAAATAAACACTTCCAATCGCACACTTACAATATATCTAACACTATACAGTAAATATGGGATACTGAATATCCAAAAATACATTTAATAGCAAATTATAAGAGTAAAGCAGCTTTATACTAAATAATATAAATTATAAAAATAAATATCTGTTATCTACTTGAAAGCGCGTTTGATTCTCATTTATGTAGCTGCATAAAGATTTCATTAAGCAAGGGAATTGTGTTGTTCACTGTAATCAGCGCTCCCCGTTTAGCCTTTGACTGTATGTTGACATGTGTGTGTGTGTATCTGTTTGTATGTGCGAATTAGTAAACAAACCAGATGCTGTTTATTGTTGAATCTGTTTGCTTTTGTTGTTGCCTCTGGATGTGAGGCAACAGTGCAATTTGTGATATCTGACGTTAAAAAGCCAAGCGAAATTAAGGAAAGAAACACACACGCACACACACACGTATGGATATAGTTAAGTCTTGAGTGCATGCGCACTGAACGAGTGAGTTTCTTTTATGTTCTTTCACTTCTTTTCTCGGCTTCTAGTGTTTGCTCATTCTCTTTTGTGCGGGCTAATTCGCCGTGTTTATTTTGGCCAACTTACCAAACATGTCGATGAACTTATCCCATTGCGATTGCCAAAAGTCTCCAGAGGCGCCCCAGAAGCTCTGCAAATGCCTGGTGGGCAGGTAAGAAAACTCATTGAATTTCTCCATTCGACACACAAAACAAATAGAATCACAACAAAAAATATAAACAAAAATAAAAATAAATAGAATTCGCAGCGACTGTTCTCTAGCTGTCACTCAGTCGGCGGCCGTCAAGCAACTGATTTTGGGGTCCGAATGGGGAATGAGAAAGCGTAGCTCAGCTCGTACAAAGCCATACAAAATGAGAGAAATATAGAAAGAGTACAAGAAAGAGGGAGGGAGCGAGGAATAGATACGTTACATAAAACTTTCGAATCTCAGTGGGCTTTGCACCCAGTTTGAAAATCGGATCTTGAACCAAAGTGTTGTACGTTTTAGCTTAATGTAGAATGCAAATCTTTTAGGCATATGTATATAATTTGATTTTTTTTTAAATACATTTTCATAAATATATACATATTTAAATATAGCCGTTCTGCTGTAGTATTCAAATGCAATTAGAACGAAATTTTAGTTTCTTTGCATGAATGAAATTTGAAATATATAATATTTGAATATGCATATCTGTCGGTTAGCAAAATTAATTTTACGCTCTCACTTTAGTTAATCAGTTAACCGCCAAGGCATTTGAAGAAACGCCTAAAGCTTTAAAGCTCACAGTGTGATCGATGCATGGTGTATGTATAAATGATTCAAGCTTTACAAATTCACACACACGCACTGCGTTGTATAGTATACTTACCATGTCAGGACATTGCGAAACAATATGAATGCGGCCAAGGCGCACGTGATAATGAATATAACACTATGTAGCGAAGATAGCCACAGCGGGCTATCCATTTCGTCTGTCCAGTTTTGACCAGCCGCCTGTGGCGTTGCTGCCGTCCCGCCAACATCCAGGGACGTGTGGGCGACAGCAGTGCATGCCGCCAATTTCGATTCGTCGTTTGCGTTGTTGGCGCTGCTGTTGTTTGCATTTGGCGGCTTTTGAGCGGACGCTACATATGCTGGATTACTGGACATATCTGTGGTTGATTAGGTTGTGATTTTACATTCCACCTGAATGGAGCAAGTCTCGTTAATCGACTTGGCTTGGGTATTGCGCTGTTTATTGATGTTCCTGTTATTTTCGTTCTTGTTTGTTTTGCTACGCTTTTTGATGTCCTTGACATTCAAAGCCCTTCGATTTTTCCGTTGAATTTTGTGGAGCTCCCCAGCATTTAAATGCGGATTGCTTTAAATATTTTTAGAAAAGCAAAGGACTAGCATTTGCTGTTAACTGTATGTTAGCTACTTCGACAATAAAATCGATTTGCCGCTAAAAGAGTAACTAGTTTATTTTGAACTTGTTTTTGTTTAGGCCATTTGCCGAAAACTTAAATTTACACAGGCGCACGCATTTGCGTGCAATAGTATCGTAAGCGTCAAAGCAACATTGAGTGCAATAGTATCGTAAGCGTCAAAGCAACATTGAGCAGTTATCGATGTATGATAACGCAATGTGGCAGTGTGCTGTTTCTATGAACAGTGTGACCGTGCGACTTATTTATTTTAACCACAATTCGTGTGCCCCTTTGCTGCCACACTGGTCTCGAGCAGTCTTCATTTTGTTTTTGTTGCGCGCGGTTGGGCTTCGCATTGTATGTATAGCAGCAGCAGCGCCGGTCTGACCGAGAGAGACTGACGCCCGTGTGCAGTTAGTTTCTGGCATAGAAAATTTTCTTATTTACTTGTTTAAATTTTTTTCCTGTGCTATATGTGTGTGTGTGAGAGAATTGTTGTTTAAATTAACTGCTACATACAAATACATAAGCAAGCAATACATACAGCAATTGGCCAAAACTATCTCAGAACGAAATCAATAAACGAATTAACGGCATAAAAAAAAAGATTAAAAAAAAAATATTTTTGAATTATTTATTCGCTATTTATTTAAAACAAGCTGTTGTATGTGATTGAGTGTGTGTGTATGGCTGTGTGTGTGAGTGCGTAAAAGCACCGCGCCCAAAATTAATTTAAACAACATAGCCAATTTACTATGAAACAAAATGAGCGCAAATTCAAGTGAGCAACAATAACGGGAACGGCGACGCGTAGGACGCCAAGCAGCATAAATTGCAAGAACAACAACAGCAATGGCAGCAGCAACAACAAGAATCAAACCCACAAGCAGCAGTAGCGAAAGCCATAGCCACAACAAAAAATATTTTAATTAATAAGCCCAAAACTTTTTCGTTTATTTACTCAGTTGGCGGAAAAAAGAATCTTATAAGCCCATAATTTTACTCTCTCCAAGTCCGATTCGGAGTTGAAATCGAACTCGGAGCTGAGGACGTAGTCGGAGTCGGTGTCAAAGTTAAAAGCCAATGCAGCAGCTTTGCGCAGTTTGTGTTGAAATGATTATTCTCTTTTCACGCTTGCATCAATGTGAATGCAAATGTAAATGTTAATGTGTGTGTGTGTGTGTGTTTGTTTGTAACACACATACAGGCATAGAAAGGTGTGCACGCTCGACAGTCAAAGCCACCGTTTCTACTCCGACTCGAGTTGACTTGAATTGACTCGATTCGAGTGGGCTGCGCTCTCTCGCTCGCTCTCTCTCTCATACGTCCTCTCTCTTTTTAGCTCTCTCATTCACGCTCTGGCTTACCTGGTTCGTGGCGCGCTGTTAAAGTTGTGTGCGTGTTTCTTTTTTTGGTCATTTTTTATTTCTATTTTTTTTTTATTTTGAGCGGCACTTGCTGTTTGGTTTGCTGTTGTTATTATTATTGCTGCTCATCATACGCAGAACTTGGCTCTCAGGTAAGTTGACAACATTTTGCAACACTGTTTAATACAATTTTTAATTAGAAAACCATAGACATTCCGCAACAGTAGCGCTCTGTCTCCCTCTATCTCACTGATGCAGCACAAACAACAAGCTTGGGTAGACATTTTCTTGTTGTTGTTGTTGCTGGCTCAAAACTGGTTTTGCTAGAAAAAAGTAGCAGCCGCTGTCAAACACGAAAATAATACAAGCCAACATCAACACACACAGACACAGGCACACACAGACATCTACAGTTGTAGTTCACATGCATACAATCTTAATTCGCGCTTATTGTGCGCTGCATGAGTATGTGTGTGTGTATTTCTGTCTGCGTGTCTATGTAAGCGTCCACTAAGGTGGGGCTGTAGCAGTGCTGACTGACGACATCAGCTTGGCAGCACTCTAAAGATCAGCGCTGTCAGCGTCGCTGCCGACGCTCAATTGGTATTGTTTGCTTCAAGTTATTGCTGTTTCTTTTGCTGCTCTTATTGTTGTTGTTGTTGTTCATCTTCTTCATCATACTCTGCGTAAAGCACATTACTTGTCTTGCCTACTCTTGATGCGGTCAGCAAAGCTGACGACGTCATCGTTTCTGCGCCACCGTTACGCCCCAGCAGTGTCAGCAGCTGACGCTGACCGCGACGACGACGCCGATGCCGATGCTGACGCTGACATCGCAGCGGCCCAAAATTAGCATAGCATTTGTTTTTATTGAGGGTCACAATAATAACTTGGTCTAAAAAAGCTCATCAATTGTGAATGTACTTAAACAATATACATACATACATACAATTCATTCAATATACATATATGTACTATATGTATGTATGTATACTAAAAAAATTGAAGTGATCAAGTTTTGGGGTTATGTCAGCTGCGTAAATTAAGCCTAACAACCGATTTAAATAGAAACAACAAATGTACAAAATACATACACATTATGTATATATGTTCATACATATATATGTACATATGTGTGAGTAGGCATGTGTCTATGTATTTCCACATAAACGACAAGATCTTCGGCAAAAGCAGCAAACAAATATTCAATTATTTGTATACCCTGTGTTTGATCTAATAATGTGATGCATATATGTACATAGTATTATAAACTATCTAATGCAATGTATGTAAATCAGTAGTATTTAGTATATGACAGTATACGACAGTTTAAAAAGTTATATCTGCTTAGTATAAGTTGTACATATCTGTTTTAGCAGAATAAAATAAATTTGTTTCACGTGTCAACAAATATGGCTTATTAGATATAAAAAATATGGTTAATCTTTATAAGTAAATCAAAAAATTAGGCTTAAATTTTCTGAATAGTTCATATTTTGTCTGCCCTCGTTAATCCTTATCGCTGCATATATAAGTATGTACGTATGTAGAAATCTATACGAAAAAGATCTCCGCTTCAATTTAGATTCTTGCAAAACCAGTTTTAAGTTTTAATGCTTTTTATTTATTTTTAATATATACGATGTGTATATTTCTGACTATGCGTCTATTAAACATTTGTTAGGGCATCTTCTAGTCGACTCAAGTCTGCTCAGCAATCTCTTTATAAATGCTCAATTTCGATGACATCATCATTGGATATGTGTCGACCTCAGAAGCGCGGGTAAATTTCGCTAAAAAGCTGAAAAGTAATGGATTCAATTTAACCTTGTAAAATTAGATTTAGATCTTTGAATTTCGAATCGGGAGTGTATGGAACTTCGATAAGGAATACATATGTATATGTGCACATATATAAATGTTCATATTTCTATGTTATGCATACATACATATATGCTATAGTGATATGGAGGTATGTTAATTGTGTTTCTTTCTCTAATTCCAATTTGTCGGTGCCCCCATTGGGCTTAATTATAAATTCTTAACGTTCTTTAATTGAAAGCGATAGCAGTACACAAATTACATATTGAGCAAATAGAAAGAATAAACAACCACAACAACAATAAGAACAAGAAAAACATTCAAGATTCTTCAATTAGTGCATATTTTTACATACATACATATTTCTATATTTGTATGTATATTTATATATAGTGGCAACATAATTAAAGCTTGATTATGTAGTTATAAAATATATCGAGGCATTCCAGACTTTTATAAATTAAGGCAGTGAAAAAGAGGGAGAGATAGGGAGAGCGAGCGAGAGAGATAGAGAGAGTCACGCATGTGGTATATTCATGGCTGTTGGTCATGCTTAGTTTATTTATTATTTTAATTTGTGTGTGTTTTTTTTTTTTTTTTTTTTTTTTTGCCATTTGACAGTAGACATCATACTCTCTTCTGGTCTGTCTCTCTCTTTCAATGCCTCGCAGTTTGTCGCTCTATTCTTTCATATTGTTAATTAAGCATTACTTCTCTAGCTATGCTTTCACTTGAATTTTGAAATATTCTAAAAACGTTTCAAATATTTATTTCATTCCATTGAAAGCTGAGCCTCTTATTGGCTTTGGTATCTGATACGTTGACATGATGTTGCACTTACAAGCCAAGTCAAATATTGGCTTTTGAGCTAAAGTAGTATTTGGCCCCATGAAGGACTTCATGGTAACCTTATACCCTATTCAAATGCTTTCAATTTCTTATGCAGTTACATTCATCTCCTCTACACACACTTAAGCCTCTTTTTTGTGCATTTGCTTCTGCGACTCTATCATAGAAATTTGATATCTTAAGTATAATTGCCATGCACAAATTTTTTTTTGATCTATAAAACAGTTGCTCCGATGCTCTGGAACTCATATAAAAGTGGGTGTGATTAGGATTCGACCCGATTAAGAACTCTTTATAAAATGGAATATAATTTAAGAAGTATTTAAAATAAATAAATAAAAAAAAAAATGAGTTCGAAGTTTTTGATTGCAAGATCTTCTAAAAATAACATAAAACTAAAGAGAGAAAATGTTTAAGAAAAAATTTAAAATTAAGAGATTTTTGTTGAAAAAATTTCTTCAATTTGCTCAATTTTTGTATATTTATTTCGTCCAAATCAGTTTTTGTTTTTCAACTGTTGCCTCTATGTCTCCCCAATATAATTCTTGTTGTTGTTGTTGTTAATATTTTTTGCTCAGCTCTGTTCGGTTTTATGGTTTTTGTTTCGCTTCTGATGCTGTTAAGTTTATGATATCATCGATGTCAGTATTTCTTTTTTTTTTTTTTGGTTTTAAATTTATGTTCATGCTTTTATTTTGAAGAATTAAAAATAAACGCCCAAAAAATTGTGTTTGCATTTAATTGTTGTTATAAGCATATTTTTCCATATTTTTTGCGGTCAGTTTGATATGTTTGCTTACTGTAGATACTTTTGTATCTGTGCGATACATTTGAAGTTTTTAGTATTATTATTATATATATAAACGTAAAACTATAGCATATATTTATAGCTGTTACATACAGTTGTAGCTATAAATTACATTCTCATCTCCGAGATGTATCTGTAGCTATGGAATATTTTTGTATCTGTGAGATACATTTGTACATCAGCAATGCATCTTTGAGTTGAGATACATAAGTATCTATGAGCTATATTTACATCAGTGATGATATGTTGGATACATTCATATTTGTGAAATATATTTATGCCTGTGAGATAGTTTTGTAACTTTCAGCTGTCATTCTTTGCTTGTAGCGGCACATTTTCTGCTGCCGCTCTTAGCGCCACTTAATTGGCTAAAACAGCTGGCCACGCAGCCGAAAATTGCGTCATTTGGTGGCCACTGGCCAGCAACCAGGGACAGCACTAACTGTACAAACGACCAAATATACTAGCCAGAACAATTAGAGAAAACGGTGCTCATTATTGTTCAGATACATTTTGTGAGTCCATTATACCGCACATTCGCACTGAGTGCAGGGTAGAGACTGTACAAAGCGCAGGACTCACAATGTGTCCTGTTCCGCTTATGATGTCATCTTTATTGTGCTTTGCTGTTTGCTGGCACGACACGCCCAACGGTCTTCAGCTGAAAGTTCGGACCCCAGCCGTCCACACAAATACCGAATCCTTTAGCCGGCCTACAAAATAAATCAATAAAAGCGCCAACAGTTTCGGCCTGGAGCAGGAAATAAGCAAGCACAAACACAAATAAACAGCCAAATAAACAAACAGACCTCATAAACAAATGTCAGGCCGGCGAATGACATCACCGACAACAACAGCAACATCAACAACTTGCACAACAGCAACGACAACAACTTGAACAGCAACAACTACAACGTTGTCGTCATCATCATCGCTCGTTACTTGGCTTACGCGTCTTCCTGCGTTTCTTATTTAATTTTTGACATTTATGGTTTATTCGCATTTCTTATTGCTTCACTGGAATCGAGCGAAAAACCAGAGCTAAGATAAAAACAATTTTTTCAAATTTCAAATTGTTCTAAATAATAATTTTTGAGTACTTGAATATTTGTATCAAATTGAACTTTTTGCTTTAAGAAAATGTTTTTATTTATAATTTAGCATTTTTGAGTATTTAAATTTTAAATTTGGTATTTATTTATATTTTATTTCAATTTATAATTTGAATATTTGTTATTTTTAAATTTCTTTTAAAAAATTGTATCTTAATATTGAGTTCAGTCGAGCTCCATTAATTTATATGAATATTATAACTGAACTAGGCGCTTCGTTGGCCTATTCATTAAACAGAGTAAAAGTTTTAGACTAAGGCATGCAAATCGTTGCCCACCTGGGAGTCGCTGACTTCGTTGCGGTGAATTCGAAGTATAGCTACCCTGTAGATACTTTGCATGCCTTCTCTCTGTGATAACAAGTGCTATATATATGCTATTTATGTTATAATTATTAAATATTTTTTAAGGTATTTTAAGCTCCGACAATTTTCTATGATTTCAGATCTTACCGATCTTACAAAGTTGACTTCGACAGGACTAAGCTAAGTTTTGGCTTGATAAGTTATTATAACTAGCAGCAGTGGATATTCTGAGAGCTGTTCACACTCTCCAGTTCATCATGCCCTTCGATTGCACTGCATGCTCGGTATACCAGCTAGCCAGAGCTAAGTCGTTGTGCGTTGCCTTTGCATTTGGCGAAGCTGCGGTTTTTAGAGGCGGCTGCCCGCATTTGTTGCCGCTTAATGTTTGTGGGTCTGTTTGTTTTTGCGCATGTTTTATTATCATTTGCGGCCATTTATTACCGTTGCGCTGCCGGCGTCGAGTGCATTGCACTTTCAAGTGGTCGGGCTCCGCCTGGCCCCACACTGGGGGCTAGAGGCCGGGTCGGCCGGTCGGAACTCAAATCCCACTAACCGTTCATGTGGCACAGTTGCACACATCACATGGCTAAAAAGAAAATTTGCATTCGCCGCATTCCGTCAGCTAAGTGCTTGGTGTTGTTGTTGCTGCTGCTGCTGTTCTGCTTGTTGGCAGCGCTGTTTATTTGTTTTTCTTCGTGGGCTCGTTTCTTTCTTTTCTGCTGCTCAGCGACTGCCACTTGGCTACTTGTCATTTGGGTTAAAGTGTGGTCACCTCAATGCTCAATGCAAACCCAAAAGTAGACACACGGCAGAGCGCTTATATCGAATGATAGCAAAAGCTAATCGCCTCATACTCTGCACTCATTTGATAAAAAGAGGCAAAATTGTGCAGTAGAAGGCGTGGTCGAGTCCACATATGGAATACATAGGTAAATTAATTCATGATCAGAGCGACAAGCCAAATCGATCTAGGTATGCCTAGGTAATCTAAGGGCTAGAACTCTACATTATAAAAATTATTCAAAAAAATACCTTTGGGCTTGATTTAAAGATGATACGCACAATAAATCCTATGAAAATTGCCACTAATTCAAAATGGAATCATCATCAATCCGTCTTTAAATTACACACCATTGGCTTATCGAGAGATAATGTTTTTATTTACAGTTTTATCAAGTATACCAAGCATTATCAATTTAAGTTCTGATTGCATTGCCAATATTGACAACTGTTACAGAGGTTACGCTGGTTGCCGGCTCGAGGTTGGCACATCTGGACAGAAATCCAAGAATTTGGAATACCAATCGTCAACTTAGCTCTTCAAACTTGTGAAATATTCCCATATAACCAAGGACTGATATTAAATTATATGATTTATCCGATCGTTAATATGAAAATGATAAAGGCTCGCCGCCGACTCTGATCAAACATAAACATATGTATAAACTTTATGGTGTCGACGACTACACCATCATGCTCAGAATATTGTCATTTTTCATGGATTCTACTTGGCTGCCGATCGTGGTTAAACATATATGTATATCTTTTATGGGGTCGGCCATCATACTCAGAATTGGCATTTGGCATGGGTTCAAGGTGAAACCAAGCAATGCCATCAGACTTAGTCAGCCAATGGGTGTGTCCCATATGTATGTTGAGATGTGTGTATTTAATAGATAGCGATGCCATCATACAGATCATAAAAATATCATCTGCCGAGAGCTTTGACTCATCCGCCCACATATTCATTTGTTGAGCCGCTCTTCGGAGATCAAAAGCTGTCAAAGCGAATTAAAGCCGCAATACGAGATCAATATAGTAGAGCCAATGCAGCTCACGAGGTTGAAGTTTAGGATACCTTTAAGAGGGAATTCAACTAAACCAAAAAACAAGCAGAAAATTTAATCGATAAATTAACTATGAATCTCAAATTTAGTTATAAATTTAAGTTAATAATCATAATAGTAATAATAGTAATGAATATAAAATGATCTATTATTATGAATAGTCGTGCTCTTCATGCTGAGCTTCTTCGGTAAAATCATGTACGGTTTAAGGTAATATCCATAACGTAACGTATGAATGCAAATGCTAGTCTTTCGAGACTTCTCTCCATGTGCCCCTCAGTGGATATATGAATAAACTAAGTTCCGATTGCAATAAACCGTTACATCTACGACCTTGTTGATATTCGTGGCCGTCAAAATTAATTGTATGAGTATAAATTTTATACATATAGAAATATGTGGATGACTTGACTTTGAGCTAGAATTTGGTCTTGAAGAAATTGTCGATAGACGATGTTATACCCATTGAAAAATGACTATAAAGAGGTATATCAGTTGCATATTCTCTCTTATTTTCTCTTTCTTATTGCGATACGACAGGCACACAATTTAATACGTTAGTTCTGAAAATATTTCTCATAGATCTGTATTATCGCTTTCTACAGGCTAACTTATGGTCGGGCACGAAACTTGTGACTTGATATAGTTATTTTATATATATATATATATTGTTGTTGTTGTTGGTATTATTGTATTGCCTCGTCGTTAATTGTAACCTCAAGCATCCGTTTTGTGGGCTTTTTGCTTCATTGCCTATTAAATGCGATACGTAACTCAGCTGCCGCTGTCGATGGCAATCTGAGCATCATCATTAGCAACCGAAACAAGCAATCAATGCTAGCAGCATCATCATGATCATGATTATCATTATCATCATCATCATCATCAGCAGCAGCTTCAGCTTCAGCTTTGCTGTGTCTGCACTTTCCACGGGCATTTGTCGTCGTTTCATAAATTGCATTATCGTTGCCCGCTGCCAGTTGCCAGTTGGCAGTGCATTGAACCCTTGCTGCGGTCCGGAAACCCAACCAGCCAATTCCGACCGTAGCCCCCCACAGACAAGCCACCCAACAGAGGCCATCAGCCAGCCCATGGGCTAGGTGTTTGCCAGCATTTGGCACATTTAGTTCAGACAAATGTATATATGTATCTATATATATTATATTGTTTTCATTTGAATATGCATACACATACATATAGCATACATATATCATAATCTGTGTCTGCTGCTGAGTCACAATAGTCATTGACGCCCATTCGTGTGGAATGTTATGCCATTTAATTGCATTGGCGATTGGCATTTTCCTTCGATTTTGTTCTTGACGAAGCATTTCACACTATTGTTATGATAACAAATTGCAATTGGCATTTGAATTGGTTCGATTTGCCAATTTCAGAATAGAACTGTTAATACCTAAAAGGTATTGTCTATTGTTAAGAACAGTGAAAGGGATTTCTATCTTTAAACAACATATGAATAGCATTTTGGTTTCAAAAATTTTTTAGACAAAGCTAAAAACAATTTATGTTTTTAAAGTCTCTAGCAAAATTTTGATGTAATAATTATTTATTTATTTGATATAAATTTTTTAAATTTATTATTATCTTAAATATTGTGCCCTGCATAGACTTTTTATAAATTTAAAATTAAAAATATTTTACAATTTTATTGTAAAATTTCATTATTTTACATGCTTATTCATAGTAAGTTTTCCTTCTAGATTCAGAATATATACATATGTATATGTACATGCATACATGCATAACCAATTTCTAAATTTTCGTGTTGTTTTTACAGTAAAGATCCAAATGTTTTCGTTTACAATTTTCTCACTTTTTATACCCTGAACCCATTTGAAATGTATGTAACAGGCAGAAGGAGGCGTGACAGGCCCCACAAAGTATGTATATATATTTTTGTTTAGGGCGACGAGCTGAGTCGATTTAGCCCTATCCGTCTGTACGTGTGTATGAACGCGTCGATCTCAGAAGATATTAGAGCTAGAGACTTGATTTTTTTTTTAAATGTCCGTATATACAGCATATATCGAGTTTATCACTAAAAATCGATAACCCAACCCTTTATTTTGTATCGATAAAAAATCTTATCGAAAATCAGTTATAAAATTATATCTACCACATCTTTAGAGCTAGAGTTTCCAAATTATAATGTAGACTCATATGTACTTTATAGAATTATTGTATTGAAATAGCAGTTGCTCGAAGGGTTCAGGGGATCTCATAGTCGAGCAGTCTCGACTAGAGCTTTCTTACTTGTTATCTTAATAGTATATATTTATTTTTATTTTAAGAGTATATATTTATTATGTATTTATTTTTGAGATCAAAATTAGTGTTTTTCTCAAATGGCAAATCATTCTTCAATTTATAAAAAACACATTTCATTCAACATTCCTATATAGTGTATATACGCATACATATGTATTTGTATTGCATATAATATAATCTCGCTCTCAATAAGACATGATTATGTTTTTGAATGATGGATTGTGTACGGTAGCCTGATCTAGTTGGGTGGCATGAATGTGGGGGGCGTTAGGTCACATGCCCGCTCTCTCGCCGGGTATTCATAACAAAATTGCCATCGAACAGTGATTCATTTCATTATTTCATTTTGTTGATGACCGCACACAAAAGAAGAAGAGAGCAAAAGAAGCGAATTGAAAACCCAAAAAGCCACCGACCATAAACGAGACCCGAGAACGTTGGCGGTGTCTGTGCGGCGTCTGGTTGGTGGTGCTGGTGGTGGTTAAATATTTGTGCATTGCAGTTTGATTAGATGGCCAGACTTGTGGCCAGGCCTAAGGGAGGAGGCCGAAGGGGGGAGAGCGGAGAGACGGGAGAGGAGAGAGGCGACACGAGCCACAGAGGGAATAGAGGCAACGACGGACGGAGGGTAGGTGTAACTCCGATAACTGAACCATTGCCCTCTGCCCGCTGCCCGTTGCCAGTTTCCGGGTGCCCAATTCCCAGTGCCTCGTATGCCGTGCCCAGTCGCGTGTCAAATAACTGTGCAGCTGAGGGTTGAACACCCAGCACAGGATATAAAGGAATACAGTTACACACACATGTATACATATATGTAGATGTGGACATGTGTGTGTGTGTGTGTGTGTGTGTGTGTGTGTGTGTGTGTGTGTATGTGAATGCTAGGGTGCACATTCATATGGACTGATTCATGGCAGTTTTCGTGACATTTTCGTTATTGTGGTGCGTCCTGTGCTGAGCTATCGTTTCTTATATTTGTTTTTGGCCAGCAAATAGACGTGAATGCCTCTGGCTGCAATCGAGAGCACCGACAGACAAAGAGAGAGAGGTGTCCCAGCAGCATCTGTTCGGGCTTAGGGTCTAGCCGAATAAGCCACCCTACTGCAGTTCAACTACTGTTCCGGTTGCCGTTGCTGTTTGATAAACAGCTTTTCTAATTAATTGCTCCGATGTCAATGATGCTGCCTGATGATGCGGCATGATGTGGCTGTAAAGCTGCTGGTCAAAGATTCACTCTGTATGTGTATGTGTGTGCCCTCCTATTCGACCCATTTGACGCGCTCATTGTGCTGACTTAATTTATAAAATTTATTAGCCTTTAATGCGCTCGAATGCGGGCTGAGTTGAGCATATCTTTTCGTTTAGTTTTAATTAGGCACGTTCATGAGATTCATTCCCAGTTGCTCAGCTCTGAATTAGTCATACGCGGCGTATGCGCAATGCCGATGCAGTTACCACAAGAGGCAGCCTGATGAAGCCACTCAGCAGGTCAACTGCACTAAGCTGTCTAATGAATCACACACAGTGAGAGTGAGAGAGACTAAGATAGTATGTGTGCCTGAGTGAAAGAGAGAGAGAGAGTGAATATTTCAATAAGCTGTTTCAAGGCAGGGTATATGGTTGGTAACGAGTCAAGACCGCACGACGCGATGCAAAAACTACAATTAGAGGCCATTGGGAATGCGGCAAAAGTCACACACACGCACACACATACACATTTGTAACATACACTATACTACAAATTTGAGTAAAATATATTATAGATTGCAGATGAATTTCGAATGGTAGACTGCGCTATGAAATCATTTCATTTCGTGATGTTTTAAATATACTAAATTCTTACATATACATATATAGTACATTTGACATAATTTTTTTCTTTTTACCTACTATATTACACTTTATAAATTTTTTTCACATTTTCTTAGAACTTTGGTCGCAACATAAAATAGTTTTGCATTTAATATTCCAAATTGGAGTTAACTTTTCAACTCCTACGTAAGTTTTGCCAACTTTCAGCCTGGTTCCTGAATATCAATAACAGTTGGCAGCCGATCCTACCCCTCTGATCTAATCAGATTGCCAGCCATGACGGCGGCAGCGAATGGCTTTAATGAAATAATTAGCATAACTTTTTAATTAAAACTCATCGAAGCGCTCAGAGTTAGCCAGACAGACGCGGGCTGCTTCGGGCCTTAAGGGTGCCGGCACTGGTAGGGCTGCGCATAGGGTTGTGCCGCCACCCCGATCCATACGATCGAGACCGCCTGCAACCCCCGATCTCGGGCGAGAGTGTCAGCTGGCGTGTGCGCCCCTCGAACTACCCTCATTAAGGTGTCCCATTAATCAAATGGCGTGCGATCCGACAATACTGTTTGCCTTTTCGAAATGGCCTTCCATAAGCAGTTCCCGTAATACACCTTCGTTTTACTGCTGTTGAAAAACAAAACAATAAAATTTAAATTTATGAGCACTAAACTGAAATCCAACATAATCCAAATTTTATAGGAAAGAAATTAAGAGTGAATTTTTATAGATTGTTGCGATTTTTGCCTTAAATCCAATTAATTATTTTTAAGTATTCTAAAACAAACATGCAAAAAAATTAAATAAAAAAAAAAAAATAGAAATATAATAATATATTGAAGTATATTATTAAATTAATGGCATAATTCATTTTATAAATTTAATTTTATATATAAAAAAAAAATATATATATATATTATATAAATTAATAAAATGAATTATGCCATTAATTTAATATTATAAACATTCAAATTTTACATCCATAATATATAGGAATAAATGAATAATAAAAACAACAGATTTTTATTACTTTTCTTTTGCGAGAGCATATGTTTTCCAGCTCTTTAGTTTTTATTGAAATTGTTATAGCTTAATTTTTATAAAGATATTTTAAACAAAAAAAAAAATAATTTTTTTTTTCCGACACACATAATTTTTTTTATGAAACTCTATATGTTTAAACACAGTTCTTAAATTCTAAATTATATGCTTCTTACTAAAAAAAAAAATACTTAAATACTACTTAATAGCTTAAGTTTCGTTTTCTATTTATTTGCTCTCTTGGTATTTCTTTGGTATTTCTATTGAAATTCTTTAAGAATTCGGAAATGATTTGCAAAATTTAAATTTCCACCACATAGCGACTGCTGCTAGACGGACTTATCGAGTAGTAGCTGTTCTCTGCAAGAAATTTATGTGCATTAGACGAGAATTTGTGCAGAGTGGGCGGGCGGATTAGGATTCGGATTCGGAAGCATTTTACGCACCTTCGTCGCTGTCGAAGCTGTAAAAGTTGTCATCGTCGCGTGTCATCGAGCGTCGGCTGCGGCGCGCCTGCGCCAGCGTCTGTGCACGCTGCGACTGCGGCGCCAGCGCCAGAGCTGAGCCGTTGGCGTTGAACGTGTGGGCCATGGTGGGCGTCGAGCTGCGCCGCCGGCTGTTACTCAATGGATAGGCCAGGGGCGAACCATATTCGCTGCGACTGCAGTTCGAGTTCTGCCGATCCAGACTGAGCTGCAGCTCTGTCTCAGTCTTAGCTGAGTTGTTGTTGTTGTTGTTGTTGCTAGGTTGAGTTGTCACAATATTGGGTATAGCACTTGGCTTGGCATTTGTTGGCGTTTGCTGCTGCTGCGGCTGCGGCTGCTTATCTGCCTTCGGCTGCAGCTGCGGCTCTGGCTTTGGCTCCGGCTCTGGTTCTGGTTCTGGTTCGTCATCCGCATCGCTGCATGTGGTCAGCTCCTCGCTGTGCATCCGCCTGGCACATAGGCGTGGCCTGCCCCCAAAGCGTGAGATGAGCTTGTTCACCTTTCCTACGTCGGCTGGATGCATCTGCTCGTTGTAGGTGAGACGCAGGGAGCTGGTCTTGACCAGCGGCTTGGATGGACGCGTCGTGGAGGCGCTGCGCTGCGGCAGATTGCCGAGGGTCAACGGTGCTGCGACTGGCGGTGCCGCGGCCAGTGGTGCCGGGGCCAGTGGTGCCTCTTGCATTGGATGTGGCGGCGGCTTGCTTATGGGCAGCGGCGGCGGCACTGCATCATATATGGGCGCCACGGTGCTGGGTGGTGGCGGTCGACGCTGTGGCAAGGGCGGCGGTGGCGGCGACTCGGATGGCGGGCGCTCCACCAGGCGTGCAAGATCAGCATCCCGGTCAACATTCGCATTCGCATCCACACTCAGATCTACTTCTGCATCTGCATCCACATCCATAGCTTCAATTTTATTCGGCGCTTCGTCGTCATCGTCCAACGGCTGCTGTTCCATCAGACTCTCGCAGCTGTTGCTCATCTGGGGCGTCTGCAGTCGTATCCTGGTCACGCGCGAGCTACTGTCGTCCGCATCCTCGCCGCTGTCGCAGCTGCTGCCGGCGCTTATGCGCAGCACTGGGGCATTGCGCAGCGCCTCGTCGAAGTCCGCAAAGGCGGCAGCGGCGCTGCCATCGCCCTCAAAGATATCTATGCTTTTGGGCTTGTACAGCGCGGGTGCTGGCCAAGCGCTGGGGCTGCTCAGCTGCTGCGCCTTGAAATCGGCTATGATCTGTTGATTGGACACCCATTGATGCTTCTCCAGGGCCACGGGCGATGGCACTGGCGGCGGCGTGGCGGCCACTGCCAGAATCAACGTGGACTCGTAAGCATCCGTGTGCTGCTGGTGGATGAGCACGCGCGGATAGTCGGAGGCAGCGGTGGCCAGCTGCTGCTCCACAGACGCGTCGTCCTCGAGTGATTCGCTGCTCCAGGCAGTCGATGCGCTCGCCTGCAGCGAAGTCAGCGTCTGGCGCTTGGCCAGGGCGGTCGGCGATGCCTCTGACTGGGGCTCCACTTCCATCTGGCCGTATGCCTCATCCGCGCACACATCCTGGCCGCTGTCCTCGCTGTCGCTGCTATCGCTGTGGTGATAGGTGGCTTCCAGCTCCTCGTCGTCAATCTCGACGGGCTCGCGGCCAACGGTATTCGGTTTGTTGCCCGCCTCAGTTCGGCCAGCGCCGGAGCGCTGAAAGAACTTGAGCTGCTGCATCTTTTCGTTCAGCTTGGTCATCGTACGCTCCAGGTGGGCACCCATGCCGACGAAGCTTAAGGTGGCGCCACTTGCAGCGCCACTGGGCTGCTGTGCCGCCTGCTCCTGGCTGTCGCTGTTGCTTTTGAAGCTGCGGCGCCAGCGCTGCTGCAGCTGCTCGCTAGAGGCAAAGCGGCGCAGGCGCGCGCGCAGCGTCTCGCCAGTGCTTGAGCGAGTCTTCGACTTGCGCTGCTGCTGCTGCTGCTCCTCGTCGGAGTCGGAGTCATCAGCAGTTGGCCTGGCGGCCGGCTGCTGCACGCGCTTGATGGACTTGCGCAGACGCTTCAAATTCTGTCGAACTGCCTGACGCACGGCCTGCGGCTCCTTTGGCCTCTGTGGCTGCTGCTCCTCCGACTGATTCTCCAAGGGCATCGGCAGCGGTGGCTGGCGCACTCGCGCAAACCGGGTGGCGGCTATGCCCGTCTTCTTGCGCGGCACCGGCGGCACCTGTTGCTGCTGTGGTATAGCCTCCTCCATGCCGCTCTCGTCGCCGCTGTGCTCGGCGACGCTGCGTCGATGCTGTGGCAGCGCCTGCTGGGGCTGTTGCTGCTGTGTCTTCAGCGTATTCTCCCGGGTTATGGGCAGCGTGCTGATGTGTATGTCATAGTTGTCGGCTATTTGGCGATCTCGGCGTGCCTGCGCCATCTGCTCGACGCGTCGCTCCGCCTCGTATTGCTCCACGTAGCGATCGACCTCGATGCCGTCGCGCCGGACGACTGTTTGCTTGGCGAACAGGTGCTTCAGCCGCAGCTCGCTAAGGCTCTTGTAGCCTCGCTGCAGGCGCTGCGCTAGGCTGCTGTTACGCAGCGTCGGCATTGCCGCGTCGCCCGGGCCCATCGTTGGCGGCACTTTAACGGGACTAATCGGGCGCGACACGCGTGCTGCTGCGCCATATGGCGCATAGTAGTCGTCGTCCAGGCTGCCGGCGCTGCGGTAGGTGCTGCCCGCACTCGGCTGCAGATGCTGCGACGCCACCTGGTCATGCTCGTGCTCGTGCATCAGCGAGCTAATTGTCGATATGCGCTGCGGCGTCCGATTGATGAACTGTGCCTGCGCCATGCCCACGCCCATGCCCATGCCCATGCCCGACGCCTCCGATTGCAGCTCAGCAGCTGTCGCAGCTGGCGCCTCCTTGCCGCTGCCATTGGCGCGCGAGCCGCGAAAGATTCGACGTGCAGCGCGCAGCTTGGGCAGAGACTTTGGCAGCTTCAGCTGTGGCAGCGATGTCAACCTGGCTATAGAGCACAAAAAAAAACAAAAACAAATAAATAAAGTATATATAGATTGACAAATATAAGTTGAATTTGCCTTGATCGACACTTAGGGTTTGATCTAATTCAAATAGTTCAAGTACAGAACAAGTTCACACTGTTGACAATTGATATCAATTTATTTACTACATTTGAAGTATCCGAGTTGAAAAATTGAAATGTTGCGGATTGTAATATGTTTCTGACCATCTACAACTACAAAATGATTTTCAGATTTGTATATTTTTGTTTTCCATATCCGATTAGAAGATACTCTAACAGCAGATACTCTAACAGAAAAATGAAAATGTTTTGTAAATTTTAATATCTTTTATTATTTATATTTTTATTTTCGAAAAATTAATATATTTTTTAGATTTTTATATTTGTGGTGCCAAGTTTGAAAAACTAAATTATTTTCGAGAATTTTATGTTTTTATATTTAAAATGAGCTCTAAGGATACAAATGGAAGATTTAACTAGAAGTTTCGTTTATCTACACAGTTATCAGTGGTTCTTATTTGCTCTAATAAAGATACTGTATACTGTTTATAAAAATGGTAAACCTCATGTGAACTAGGTCACTTAAGCACTTTTATACAGTTGCCAAATTCTCAAAGACCCAAAAGGTCTAACACTTGCAATGCTCACAGTCTACACCATGTGAACTAGTTCATTTAGGCAGCGAGCTGAAGTATTCCAAAGATATGTGCTCCCTCACACTTATTACGACTGCAGTAATCATCATGTGAACTAGTTCGCTGTTGCAGTCAGTGAAAGTACAAATACTCCAAAGTCAAATACTGCTTAACACTTGCAATTAGCATTGGCTAATGCACGAGCACCGTGCCTAAGTCTAAGTGGAAGTACTCATTAGATGCATTGCAATGCTAACCTTTCAGATTCTCGACATCCAGACGCTGGCACAGATTGCGTAAATCCATGATGCCTTGGTGACTCTGACCGCTCCGCTCCGGTGGCTGTTGCTGATGCTCCTGCTGATACTGTAGATGGCTCATTGATGCAGGTGTGATGTTCTGGCTATTGCGATATTAGCAATCAACGTCCGTTGCAGTGCAGCATTTTTACCAGTTTGATGTGCAGCACGTTGTGGGCGTTCACAGACAGCTCGGTACTGGAGAAGATCCGTCCGTCTAATGCTAATTCAATTAGCGTTCGTTTCTAACCCTTGCTTTCTGGCATTCCAATGCTAACTTGCCCTCGTCTCGTATTGGCCCTGTCTGTCTCTGGGTCTCGCTTTCTATCTCTATCTCTATCTCTCTACCCATCTCTCTCTGTCTCTCGAGTCGTCTTGCGTTGCATGTTGCCGTTGCCGTTGCCGTTGCCGTTGCCGTTGTCGTTGTTGCGTTCTCGCCTGACACATTTTCCATTGAATGGCATTTGGGAATTAGGTCTATGACGACGACGACGCACAGCACCAACAACACAACCAGCCCCCATATCATCAGACCTAAACTATTTTTAGTGTATTTGTGCGCATTTTGCAGTTGATTCATTGACACTTTCTGCATACCCTGCCTGACCAATAGTTAAAGGTGGGTATAAAAGTCTTTTATGTCAAGTTGATTAAAAATGATTCTTGTTAAGTTCTCTTTTCCACATAACATTATTATCTATCGAGCTATCGAGCCTTCTTCTACTTGATAAGTATCGATTTTTGCTAATAAAGAAAATGAAAATAATATAAAGCAGTTATAATAATACCCATGTATACATTGTTCTAATCAAGGTTACTTTCATTGCATCAATAAATATCAATTTAACTACAAAGTCTTTTAAAAGCGACAGTTATTTTAAAACAACATTTTCTTGTTATTTTTAAATATCGATAAATATCGATTTATGTACAGAAAGATGCAAAAAGCTTGTATAGCGTAATAGAGATAGAGAAAGGGTACCAGCTAGTCATTGGCCACCGCCTGAAGCTCTTTTACTTATTTTGAAAATCGTTTTTCGGTTTTCTTCTCTCTGCTTCTGGCACTGGGGCTCGTCAGTTGTTGACCACTTCCGATGACAGCGAGCGTAGCTGTCAATTTGTCGGTGACTGTTTTTTTTTTTTCTTTTTTGTAGCACCCACAAAAGTAATAACTGCAATTATCGATTTTTAAGTTCGGCCTCTGACGGTCGTCTCTTGTCGTACACATTTATCGGATTGTCTTTGGCTAAGCGCACTGCGTGATACTGAAACATTTCGCCTCGCGTTGGGTCTGTGTGACCGCAAGTCTAATCAAGCGATTACATGAATCACCTAGATATAGACCGTTAAGCGCACATTCAAGGGAATCAGATTTGGAATTGAATTGAAAGCGAAATCGCATAAAATATCTGTAAGATTAAAAGCAGAAAATCTTCTATTGATTTAAGAAAGGTAAATAATGAAATGTGACTTCACTTCGTAGGAATCTTATCTTTTCGATCTTTCATCTATCAATATGAATGGGGCTTTTTGTATTTCTATTAAAGCTTGGGGCTTGAAATTCGATGATCAATTCTTAAGATTTTGAGAGTCAAAATGAGCCGTAGACTTGTATAATTCGACCAACAAAAATTTATAAATATAAGGCAATCTGTTAAATAGTAAACAATATTGAAACAATTTTAAAAAGCAAAATAATATCCAACAAACATAATAATAATATATTTTTTCTACTCTTCTATTTGCAGAAAACGCACACAACAATAGCAACAAGAAAAACAATATGAAAAGTATCAAATAAAACAGCTATAAACTTTTACAACCGTCAACTATATATATATAGTATACGTATTATAATAGTTATTAGACAAACGAGGAACGTTTGCCATTTAAGTGTGAAAAAGTAGCTCAATGTGTCCTCTTCTTCTTCTTCTTCTTCAACAATAGTGCACGGAAAGGAAAAACGCTCACTTGGATGCAATTTTCATTAGTGAGAAAATTGTGAGAACCTAAGCAAGAAAGAGCGAAGCGAAGGAAAATAACAACAAAACAAAAGCGAAAAAAATATAAATAAATAGAAAATAAAAGAAAACATTCCAGACACAGTACAATTGCAGCACGACGAAATTGACAATACAATTGCGCTGATAGTTATAGATCCCAGTTTTCGCAGAACGGGGCACCGACAGTGTGTGGGTGTATGTGTGAGTGTGTGTGAATCCACAACAACAGCAGCATTAGCAGCGACAACAACAACAATTGCAGCACAGTTGAATAACAACTAAAATGCGGCGGCAGTCAACGATGCTGGCCGCGATATTATTGGCTGCCATTTTGGGCAGCTCAACGGCAATGAGTAAGTCGAAAGTCCAATTTCAATTCCAATTCCGATTCCAATTCCGATTCCAATTTGAATTTCAATTCCGATGCCAAACCTAAATCCAAATCGGAAAACCATGTATAATCTGCATCTAATCTCTAATCAAGGCAATTGAATTCATAGCAGATCTTCTCGTGTTCAGCTTTCGATCAATCTTCTCGAAATAGATCATTATGAATAAATTTATGTTATTCAATTTTTCAAGTTTTGTTATATATTTAAAAATTATCATATTTAATTGGTTTATTAGAAGAACCTCTTTTAATTATCAATTAGATAGGCTAGATTTTGGTTTTGAAACTACTGAAATGTTATTAATTTATTCTTTAGCTAACTTATACTATTAACTTAGCTCTTTAACTATTATATGCCTTAAAGCTCCTCAAAGCTTTTCAATATATTTTATAATTGCAGTTTAGGATTTTATTGATTTTATATATGCTTTAACAAGCTTTTACAGTTTAATATACTTTGTAGACGTTTTTCAATTTCTTGGATTATTATCAATCTGGAGCCACATTTATATTTATATTTATCATAATTTCTTATTTATTTTTTTATTTTTTAATTTGTTTTTATTTATTCGTTTTTTTTTTTTTAATTTTTTTTATATTTATTTATTTATTTTTTGATAAATCGTAAAGTAGTTTCCCGCAGTTCTTCAAAGAATTCTTCAAATTGAGCATATGAATTTGTAATTATTCTTTAAAAGCTTTCCTTATAGATACGTTGTTGTACGACAAACTAAAGCCATTATATTTTACAAGCAGTCTTCAACTTTTTACAGATTAATCTTTCTTTCGTATCTTCAATATTTCAATTCGTGCAATCCCCTTATGTGTCTGATCCGTAAACGTTTAATATTTAACTTCAGACATTGCTTGTGCTTGACATCTCTAATATTGAATTTTTCTTAGTAGACGTTGTAGATGTTGAAAAATTTATTTATATACTCTTTTTGGGAGTAAATGAATTTGACATAGAATTTCGTTAAGGCCCACCTGAGCCACTCTCCCAATCGAGCACTATTGAGCCA
Source organism: Drosophila aldrichi (assembly GCA_035045965.1). Lineage (NCBI taxonomy): Eukaryota > Metazoa > Arthropoda > Insecta > Diptera > Drosophilidae > Drosophila > Drosophila aldrichi. Next base: position 4,342,223 of record JAWNOM010000454.1, read on the forward strand.
CAAAAATAGCCACTGACTGCGACAGAATACGTTATAAATAAATGTGGAAAACAGCTTTTTAAGTGAACTAAAGAGACTAGAAATAGAGCGTGCCAGAGAGTAAGATTTACGCCCTAATTTATGTGCCAAATTAGTGAAGTCTATCTCTCCCCCTAGTTGGGCGATCGTCGCTATGCCCAATCGCTATACTGATGCTGCTTATTGTTCTTTTCAGACAATTCCCCGCCGCGGATCATCAAACAGCCTCCCACAGATGAGCTGCTTTTCAAGGTGGCGCAACAGAACAAAGAGAGCGACAAGCCATTCATTATTGAGTGCGAGGCCGATGGACAACCGGAACCGGAGTAAGTACACATTACAAATGATATTTTATATTAACATATATGTATATACATACATATAATATATCTGATAGTCTAATACAAAGACATTCCGTTTTCTATATTTAGCGTAGATCAAGTATTTGGTATTTGGCAATTTACATAAATCAATTTAAAGCAGGCCCATGCCAAACAGCATTTCGTATAGAAACTGATTTAGTTTTCCCCTATCTCTCACAGTCTCTTTAAACTATATTTATGTAGTCTGTGTCTTTATCCTCTCTTGTTTTCTACATTTTGAATGTTTTCTACGTTTGTCTGCTTTTAGATTCCGTTTATAAATTTCATAAAAAACAAAAGCAATTCACATATTTATGAATAAGTCTCTTCAGATCTATGTATTGCAGTAATATTCCATTTAGATATCATTTGGATATTTTGATTATAATTGAAATTCTCTTAACATGTGTATCTTTACATTTTGAGTGATCTGGAATAAACTTTGTTCTCTTTGTTGGAAAAATGTATATTTCCGTACCTTTATTGGAGGAATAATATAAATAATAATATAATACATACTTGTATTCTTAACTAAGAAAATCTATCAAAATTATATTTTAATAAATTTAATAGATTTTAGTTATATTGCATCACGCATCAATTCAAAAATCATGTGCCTAATGCAATATCCCTAAAGTCAATATAATAATAAATAAATATAAAAGTCATAAATTGTTAAAAACTACAAAATATTTATATGTAAGGAAATATAAATATTACAAAATAATTGTAATTTAAAAATGAACAATATATAAATTTAAATATATTAAAAACAATATAAGAGCATGAGTAATAAGTCATTTCGCTCACAAATACTATAAGAATAAGCTAACTGCATCATTGGTGGCCGGGTGGCGGTTGGGCAGTGCAATTGATGACTTCATCTGCTGACTTCATTTCATTTCCCAATTAGACTTTACGCTGTATTTTCATGCCTTGACCCATAAAGCAGAAAATCCGAAAGAATATACTAGTATGTCGAACATACTTGATGCAATTTCATTTCGTAGCACTAAGTAAATTGTTTTACTTAAACTATATGCCAGATGTTAAAGAAAAGTTGATGATTAAGTCGAATTTTGATGGGGGCATTCCATGAATTTCAATGACTCACATGTGTCTGCACAAGTCAAAAAATTCAAAATCAAGTTGAGTTTTTTTTTTCATCGTCTTCTTTCTCTTGTTTAGAACCTGTTTGCAATAGAAACACGTTTCTATATATATATATAAGTATATTTCTGTTATATTCATTATGTACTTGTCCCATTCCATTGCATTTATTCATTTCGAAAATGCGGAATTTCATTTTTATTTTGACGCGCTTGGACGATGACCTCATTTCTGATTTGAACCAAAAAAAAAAAAAAAAAAAAAAAAAATACGTAGGCTTAAATAGAAGAAGTGCGTGACGTGTTGTATGAAAATATGAAAAATAGCTAAAACGAAAATAGTTTTTCCGACAGAGCAGCAGTAGCAGCAGCAGCAACAGATGTCAGCCCAGCGCTCGCTCTCCCTCACACGATCGAGCTCTCTCCATCTCTCTCTGTGTGCCGTTTAACCTCTGCGAGAGAGTTGGCAATGTGTAAAAACACAATTTCCACACGCATTTTCCTTTTCTTTTTATCATTATTTATTTTTACAACTGCTCGTCAAATGGGTTAATAGTGGAAAAACTCAATGTGTGTGTGCTCAGTTTTTGGGCCATGCCGATGATGTTCTTGCTGCTGATGATCATCATCTCTCAAGCTCTTTATGATGTTGGCAAGTGAGCGTGTTGAGCAGGTACGAATGATAACCAGTTTGACCGGATGGTCCGGCACGCTTAGAATATACGATTACACATATATATATATACATATATATATATGTATAAATCTTGTTGAATACAAGTATATAGAAAGCGCTATGGGCATTACGTAATGCCAGTAAAATGAGCTGCTTGCTACAGTTGGCCCGACTTGCTGTTTTAATTGCTTCGCATGAAGATCAACACGAATGACCGGCAATTGCAGCGCCATCTGTCGGCACTTATTATGTTCTCACACTTCCCAATGAATATGTCAACGCCTGCTAACGTCTTTATGGAAATGCCTCTCTCAAATTTCCCTCTTACCAATTGCTACTTTGAGTGCCAAATAGCAATTTATTGAAATTAAGTGATTTTGCATATCAATCTGCAATTGCATTTGATTAATTTCTTCTTCGTTTGCGAAATGTTCATTGAAACAAATGGCTGAAAGTAAAAGTTAAGCTAATTCACTTAAGCTTAACAATTGCTTAATTGCACTTGAATGATTTAATTGTGAGCTATAAACAATTACTTAAAAGCCAATTAAAGTTAAATGCGCTTAGTATTACAAAACGTGAATGAAAGCGTGATTATTAAATGAAAGAGAATGATTTATAATCATCAAACTTCATTGCGCATTATGTGAACATGTGCACGACAATAGTAAATATGAGTATGAATCTTTGAGTTATCTGCATTGAGTGAAGTAAATTTTAAGATTCATTGTAAACACAGGGAAATATCAATGAATACTGAAAACTACGTTTAAAGTATTCAGAAAATGAATCGATGTAAACATGTATTAACGGACAGGTGGATAGACGGGCATCTATAATAATTTTTTACAGTAATAATTGTTGTTTGATCTGCTACAATATTGCATTCACTTCATATTCTTTTAAAATAATATAGTTATTCCAAATTATGCCAACGCCCACTAATGTCAATTTGTATATCAATAAATATAAATTATGCATTTTAGAGATCAGATTGCATATAAAGCATATTCATATTTTTCGATCACAGCTTTGTTGACCAACAACGCATTTCTCTACTCAACTTGTTACAACGCAATTTAGAGATCTAATTTTTTACAAAGTTTTCTATGCCAATGATATCAAATCGATTTTTGTAGGTTACTGCAACTCATTCATATTATAGGTCGCTGTATTTTTTTTTTTACAAACAGAAATTACAAAAAAAAAAAGAAGATTATGGAAAGTAAGTAATTAGAACGGGGCGTATGCGTAATAAAGTCGCCCATAGTTCAGTTCACAATGGACTCGCGTTGGCCTCTCACGTATCGCTCGACTCGAACTCTACGCCTCTGTGATTCAGCGTGACATACTTAGGTTTTTGTTGTGTTGTTGTTGTTGTTGTTGTCATTGGCTGCTGCTGTTTTTCACTAATGTGCATCACACACTAACACACACACACACACAGACAAATAGGTATGTATATATATATATACACTCTATTACTGCTGCTGCATAGCGGCGCAATGCGTGCACAGCTATTTATAGAACGCCCAAGTGTTGATATATTTTTCAATCATTTGCCATGCGTTGCTAAAGTGGGCAATATAATATTTTACGTCTAGAAAAGATTTTGATCTCAAAAAATAGATAAATAGATATAATTTAGTTTATGTTTGCAACTATATATAGATTTATACAAATATACAAATAATATAGAAATACTTAAGATTAAAAAAAAGTTTTATTAATATTTGAAAGTTTTAATAGAACTTAATTCTTATTTATTTAAATAATTATTTATTTTTACAAATTTATAAAATCAAAATAGAGATTTATGTTCTTTTAACTTATATTCGTATTTTAAATAATTATTTTTTATTATTATTTTATTTGATGTAAAGTCCGTTTGGCGTAATTACAATTTTGAGTTAGAACTATATTATTAGCTATATACGCTAGATCAGTCAATCAAATTAGCTTTTACTGAATGCTTTGTATGTATTTTAATAAAGTTTTCCGTAACTCTGCTGCTGCGATCAGATTTCTATACTCAACTTTAGGAAAACGCTTTTAAAGTTAGGGCATTTCATAGTCGACTGTCTCTAAAGACATAGACAGCTATTCCACTTGCTTGTTTATTTTTGGCTTTTAGCACTTGGTTGCTAATAAAATTATAATAATAATAAAAGTGCTATTCAATATGCACCGCACAGATGTGGGTAGCGTGTGGGCGTGGCAACCTTTATTTCAATTGTATTGCAGCAAGTTGAAAAACCTAGGCACATACGCTGCGGGTACGCATGTATATGTATGTGTATAAACAATATATCTATGTATATATATAATACTTACATATGTATGTTTAACCCATTTGCATTCGAAAAGTATTACTTTGGCTCAGCCCAATGAACGTGACAATCGAGAAATTCTCGCAGCCCGATTTGATATGCCTCAAATGCCCAATAATCAAATATAATATTTATGACAATCAGTGAAAAGCGTTCAGCGGAAATAGTAATGATTAATGCTGCTCGATTAGTATTTCTCGATATTAAAGTTGAACTTCAAGTACGCTTAAGATTATTGATGATTGTTCTTGAAGTAAAATAATGGGCACGGAAAACAGCACAAATACATTGAATAGACGCAAAAATGTAGAGCCTTATGCAAGTATCATTTAATACTTTTTATTTTTGTTATCAAATAAAAATAAAAGGAATATAATAAATTAAAATATAAAGATGTATTCATATAGAATTTATTTATTTGAAAAATTGTATGAATTTATTGCTGAAGCTAAAATTTTATTTGTGAGCTTTTCACTGTTGCTGGCAATCCTTTATCAGTATAGAATAATGCTGATCACAACTGATAGTCACACATAATAAATATATATGTATATATATACATTTATATAATATACACATTTACATAATCGTCGGCATTGTTTGGAGTCAAGTGCAAAATAAATATATAACAACCAGACATTTCAGGTCCATTCAACTGGGCAGCTTCATCTATTGTATTTGGTATCTCATCTATGCCATGTGCGTGCGTGCGTGTGTATTGTCTCTCTGTCTCAAAAGTTCTACAAACTTGTCTGCCTTTATACTTTATAAAACTAGTTTCTATTCGTGTGGGCGTGCGCGAAACAAAAACCAAAAGGTAGAAAGCTAAAAACAACAACTTTTGTTGAAAGTTGCAAACATATGTTGGCATCGTCAACTGCTGCTCCTCCATTGATTTTTGTGGCCAGCAATTCAGAGGCGAAGCAACTCCGCGAGGCAGTTTAGCACAAATGACGTATACGCCACGCTGCTGGCAGCAACACATGTTTCCATAGCAATAGACGACTATCCAATGCCCTGTATTCATTTTGAAAATGTTGGTCAAATTATATTCAAAGTCCTTTGCCTTTATAACAGACTATTGGCTCCAAGCTATTAGTATTTACCGACTACAGGGTATACTTCCAGTGTCTCTCGAGCGTATGTGATAGTGTGGCTGTGCTGGCTCCTGTAGGAGGCAGCCGCAGCTTCATTGATTTTTCACGCTCGACTGCGGCTGCTGATGTCCTTGGCTGTTATTTTTGCTCCTTTGGCGCCGTTATTTTGTTGTTATTGTTTGTTTTTATAGCCGCTTCATGTATATTAATGAGCCTGGTCTCGACTAACTGGCGCCCTCTAGCCAAAATGAAAAAAAAAAAAAAAAAAAAAAACAGCAACTGTATTTGAAATTTCATAGAAGTGCAGCACAAATGCTGCACGCTTTAAGCACCCACAAAGAACTACCCCAAATAAAAGATTCAGCTTTGAGCAGCCCCTGCTTAAGCTTGGGGCACACAGACACTCACGCTCACACGCACACATTGCCCTGTTTACCACCCATGAAATGTGCCTAGTCCATTGTCGTTGTCGTCGTCGTCGTCCATCGTGATTAAAATCAACTTCATCAGCGCATTTTACCATTTTTGGAACGCCTCAAGCGCAACAGCAGCAAAAAAAAAAAAAAAAAAAAAAAAAAAAGCGAAACGAAACTGAGACAACCTAAGGAGCAATCGTTGATAGACTATAAGATGCTCTATGAATTAACTGATATTCCTGAAAAGCGAACAATTCATTCAAATAGAAATAGTGCTGCACTACATTACACTCAAATCAAAAGAAACGGTACCTTTTCCATTACAATAGGATTTAGGGAAGGATTATTGGGCATAGAAAAGCATTGCCTAAGAGAAGCAAAAGTTAGATTGTTTGGCTTAAGAAAAAAAATAAAATAAAATAAATCAAGAAGAAAAATAAGTAAAGATAATAAATAAAAAATATTGAGCTCCATTTACTATATGTATATAGTTTAATATGTATATACAATACTACTAAAAACGTAACAGTAGCTTCTTTCAAACTAGATGATCAGGGATAGTAAAGATTTAGATCCTTAATTCTTCGTTATTTTTGACAAAATTTGAGTTTTTCTAGCTGACACTCTGAGGACGTAATTATGATAATGATTAACCGTATCTTCCCTTTAGTTCACATATGACACACCCAAAATGCTCAACAATATTTACCCATTGTAGTACAGGGTATAAATGGCATGGGCCGAGCCGCCCCCACAACGTCACTCTGGCTGAGGGAGCTACTTCCATTACTTCCGCACATGATTCATGCGTATCAATCAAATTTTAGCACAAACGCCGCTGTCATTTGTCATTTTGTTGGCTTCGACTTTTGGTAATTGGGGCGGTTAAGCTACCACACAGACAGACAGGCAGACGAATATATATACATAAATATATGTATATGCATATTGTGTGTGTGTGTTTGTGTGTATACATCAAGTATATTGAATTTCCCTGCAACATTTGCTCGCAAATTGAAGAAAATCGATGAACTGCGACGCAGAAATGACACAGGCCATTGCTTAAGCAATAAAGTTGAGTTTATCTAGCGCAAGAAAGTTGCAAAAACTTTTCTGTCTTTGGACTGGAGGCTGAAAAAATAAAGGGAAACACATTAAAGATGACAACATTATTCTTTCAGCTGAAATGAATACTTAAAATTTAAGTTGCTTACATGCTATGATGATCCATAAATTCTAAAAAATTCATCCAGAAATGTACTTTTAAAGACATCATGCATCGTACATCACACATCTTCTGAGGTATACAAAATATAATGGATATTTAAGATCTATAGCACAAAACTTGCGGCTCCACTGAAGCCTTTAAATTCCTGATGCATTACGAAGATAGAAAGTTGTCTGTTGCTTAGAATTTGTGAATCGTGAGCAGTAAAGATCCAACTGCGATTGTATATCGTGATATCTTGAATTTTGGTAAGCAGAAGCGCGCTTTTAACTGCTTACCTGTTTTTGTGTAACAATTCCCACGTTGTGCAATGCCTCAGTTGTAGGCCTCTAGCTTGCTGTTCTCTTTCCTCTCAGGTTCTTCCTCATTGTTCTTTGAGCATTTCTTCTGTCTTGTGTACTTTGCCGACTTGCTGCTTTCTTCGCCCTGACTCTTAACTCATTATAATTACCTCCATGTTCTGCAGGCACTGTTGCCGAGAAAGTTATGGGTCAAGTCTATCGTGTATGCCCATTGCATCATTTTGGGCTCTTTTATGTATGACCGTTGAGCATTGTGAGAATTCTAATGTCGCTGCCCTTAAACCGCAAAGCAGCCGGCAATAAAAAACGGCTGTCGTCTACCATACATATCCAAAATTGTGTGAGCTGGTTTCCGGTGCAGGTGCTTCATCCGTGCGCTGATCTATGTAAAATGAGCGAAAATTGTGGGAAGTGGGAAATTGGATGTATTGACAATCAATAATCGATAAGCAATAAAGAAATTTTGTTCTATCATTAAAGCGGTAATTGCGTAATAATTCATGAAAGATATTATTCGATTAACGATAAGCGATTATTCTTGCAGGGATAATTGCCCCGCAAGCTATCAAATAACTAATCGGTAACCTTCCTAAAAATGAGCTTTATATTGCGTGAAAAGCAATGCTAGTTAGTAATCGATTTAACATACATATTTGTATATATTACGAAAAAGTTAGCGATAGCCGAAATTTTTTAATATGCTAATCTAAATTTGAAAAGTTATACATATCGATGTTTCTTTTATTAATTGAAAAATGTTCGCTTTTATTCCATTCTTAATCTCATCAAAGATATCGGTAATCGATAGAAGCAAACTATATGATATTGCATATTTCCTTGCCCCACTGTCGTTTTACCGTTAATTATTTGTCGATTAAAATGTGATCCGTCTATCGACTACTGTCCTTGCTTCCGCTTTACCAGACAAAAACGTTTTCTACTTGCACTTAGCAAAAGAATGTTTTGATTGTTTTGGGATTTGCTGAAATCAGAAGCATTTTTCGCATTCGTTTTTTTTTTTTTTTTTTTTGTTCTCTACTTTTTTTATATTTTTTGTAATGTTTACACAACGTACAGACAATATTTACATTTCGTTACGTGGCTGCTGCATTTGAAGACTCAGCTACCTTTGCACCGCACCTGCCTAAGCGTCTGTCTGGCCTCCTGCCACAGGTGCCACAAGAACACTCATTCTGTCAGCCTTTCATTCATTTGATTCCATTCATGCTGCACAGCGTCAAGTGCTCATGATGTGGATGTGGGTGAATGGGGTAGTGAGCGTGTGTGTATGTGTATTTGTGTAGAGGAATGCCTGGGCAGAGGCGAAGGCCTTTAGAGCATTCCGGTCTATGAAAATTTATCCGTCAAACGGAATTCCAGTTGCTGCAGCTTTGTGACGTTTGCCCGAGCCTACGACCGGTTTGCTCCTTTCAGGACCTAGGCTTGTCTCTCTGTGCACTTTTGTGCCACAAGTTAAGTATGTACATACGTACGAGTGTATGTATGTATGTATGTATGAGTGTATGTACATCAACTGTCGTGTCTGGCGTTCATTCATTTCAGATTCAGTCAGTCAGCAAGTCAGTCAGTCAGGCAGGCTGACAGTAGCGCTATGCGCTTCATGATGACTCATCGGAATCGGAGTTGGAGTCGGAGTCAAAGTTGTGGTCCTCTGCTGCTACTTCAGCTTCCCCTGCCATTGTGCGCCACGTGTCGGTTGGGGATATTGTTTTGTTTGTTTTGCTTAAAAGCGTTCCTTGATAATGCTGAAAACCCTGCGAAAGGGTTCATAGCAGCCATCCAAAATCGATAACGGAGCATGTAACAAATACATACACTGCGCATCATCAGCATATGTGAATATTTTCTATATTATTCAAGTTAAAGTGCTTAAATTAAAATTTCTATTAGCTTTTTGGACTCTGAGTTTTTTTTCTAAAATTAAAAGCCCGTCAGTATCAAACTGAGTTTAAAATTCGATAAAAAAAAAAACTGAATTATTAAAAAAAAATAAAAACACATTTCTGAACTCAATAAAAACTAAATTTTGAAAAAAAATTTACGAAAATCTAATTATAAGAATACTTATGGAATAAGCACCCAAAGCCGCTATAAAAGCTGAAATTGTGAATTGACGATTACAAATACGATATATTGGCGACTCATTATTTGAAAATCCTTTTTGCGACATGAACGCACCTTAGACAGTTTGTCACTAAAAAATCAATCAATATTTATTTTATTTCATTCAAATCAAATCAATATAAGGAATGCAAAAATTCCTATATTCCTAAAAATCGATTTTTATTATATGTGTACAGAAATGTACATATGTATATATACTTTATATACTACTTATTTTTATTTAACTGTGCTAACTAGGCTTTGCTCACGCAATCGTATTTTTGGAATGTTTATTTCCATTTCTCTCATTCTCTTGCCGCTTCTGCCCTTTCGTTGATTGTATTTGTGTCTCTTTCTAGACTTGATTCCGCTCTTGTTTAATGAGTTTCGCTTAATTGACTTTGCTGTGACTCACTAGACTAATGAGTAATGGCAAGAATACTACAACTAGTGCCACACACACACACATATACACACGCACACACAAGCATGTGCGGGCGTTCCTCGTCTCTCAACTGATTGAAGCAAAGCTGTAAATGTTGTAATGTTAATTGCAATTGAAATCATATTTTCAACACTGACTGTGACATTTGACACCGTCCGTAATTCCATACGCCCATCCGTCCCTTCGTACACCCGTCCGTCCATTAATGTGTGAGTAGTCAATCCATAACTGAAGCATACACCACACCCTGGATAGCCTATGCCAACCCTTGCTCACTCCTCATTTAACATCATTGGAAGCCCGAACTAATGCTCGCATTGCACAAGAAATTCGTTCCCCATCAAATTTGATGTTTTATCTGTGAGACGAGCGAAGCGCTGGAGAGACTGCTGTGAAGAGAGTCGAGGGTTTGTACAAATCGTTTATCAGTCGACTTCAAATTGATTGTTCAAATTAAACAAAAAGCGAAGAGGAGAAAAGCACAAATTGACAGCAAAAATGTTGATATGTTGAACCAAGTACTTAGCAAATAAATTAGCAGCTTTTGTCAGCAATTTGAACAATTGAAACTATTTACATTGTTAATCATAGATTGGCTCTTGGTAGGCAGTGGGAAAGCAAAACAGAATGGCTTTCGTCTAACTGTATTTACTTTGAATGTAGCTCGATAGAGTTTTTAGATTTTGTTAGAGAGAAAAGTAGACATTTTTTCCTTATTTGGGAATTCGGATAATACATTTTTGGTATATAAATAGGATTCACTAATCCGGGTCCTACCTATAAATATCGATTATTACTTTATTTTGGAATGCTCCCAAAGTAAATATTAGTTTTGTTTCGCTGTTGCTAAGTTCCTAGATTTCCATACTCTCCTTCTCTTTCGTTCAGTCTTTCTGTCTTCTTCGTAGTCGCAATAGACCGCTAGGAAGTACTAAAAAAAAAACCTGTTTGCATGTTAGCGACCCATTAATACACCCAACGCAGCGAATGTCAACTAAAACTTTTGTCCCATTTTTATGACCAACGCCCTTCTCTACTTTTTCTTGTTGGCATGGCTGATACCTTAGAGAGGGCTTTACGCTGAGGTCCTTGTCGGCATTTTCGGTGTCATTGCACGTTTGACATGCACAAAGTGTCAACGCGCGACCCCGGGCACGCCCAGTTTCTCGTGACAGTTACAACTCCCTTATAACCGGCTGCACCTCCTGCATAACTTTTATTTTAATTTTGTTTTTGACAATTCTATTGTGCTCCAGTTTGAGTATTACGTATATATATATGTGTGTGTGCACAGCTCTGTAGCATAAAAGCTTTTCGCTGTAAACAATGCGGGCACTACCAACCCCTGAGCCAAACAAATCCAACCCAGCGACTTATTCAGTGGAGTCCACTCAACTCTCCTTCTCTTTGCTCTTTCTCTCTCCCACTCTGTCTTAACTACCTATCGTTTGCTTGCTTCGCGGCGCCAGCCATATGTTTCTTGCCCTTTTCTGATCCTTACTGCTCAAGTTTCCCATTCCCCAGGCCAGTGTAGCCAGAGTAGCGGTTGGACGAACCATTTTCAAATTTGGCGTTTCCTGTCGACAACAACAGCACAAATTAGTTGCAACTTACCAACTGAATGGCTACTAGCCTAGGCCTTTTTCCAACCAAGGTAATTCAGAAATACTCTAAGAAAAAATACAGCTCATTCACTTTGTCATTATTTAAGTTACAGACGAAAGAAACGAAATATGTGTACTTGTATTTAAATGAGAATTTTATAAGAGTGCATTCGAATAATCGGTTTGATTTACAATAGCTCAACTATTTCGTTTAATAACATTTTAATAAATATCGATAAATTAATCGATGTGTGCAATCTGAATATGCAACCTACAGCATTTGTACAAGTTCATAAGGAGGCTTAAACTGTCGAATCGGTTCTATTAACATATAAAATAATATAAATGTATTTAATTAGATTCATCTGATAATAATGAATAGATAACCAAAATTAAATATTGATATATGTAAATACAAAAATCTCTTCTTTATTAAAAAAATATTTCCTTTAGGCCCACCCAACTTAAATTATTGTCGTAAATCCAAAATAAAACCAAAGGCAAACTCAACAAAAAAGTACTTTATTCCATTTGGAGAGGATATTAAATAGTCGCCTACAAAAAATATCTCCTTATTAATATGCAAGTAGCCCAACCCTAGTTGGCGTTCAAAGTACCTACGCTCTATAGATGTTGCGCTTTTCTTTGTGTTTTTTTTCGGTTTTTATTCTTTTAGTATAATTTTCTTGTTTTCCTTTTCTTTGCTTTTTTTGTGGTTTTGCTTTCTTTGTACTTGGGCTTTTCACTTCAAAGCGGCAGTCAGTCAACTGGCAGTTTGTGCGTTCGTAGAACTGGGTTAGAGCGTCACATTCGCATGCCACATGCCACATGCCGCATGCCATATGCAGATGAAAGCAGCCGCTGCCGTGCCGTGCCTTTGGCCCAACACAGCCGTAAAGTAATTCGCAAAAAAGTATGCTACGGCATTTTGTTGAATGTATTTTTTCTCTCTTTCTAATTTTGCTGCTGGCTTTCGCAACCCCCTATGCAAAATACAACGACCCAACGTATATGTGTGTGCGAGTATGCATGTGATGAGTCATACAGTTCGGCTGCCTGCCTCATCGCATTTTGTATAGAGATTTTAATCGCATTTACTTAGCCGAGGCAGATATCTGGCAAGGAGCTGCTTGCATAAAAAAGAAAAACGCAAAAACAAAAACTATCACTGGGGTTAAGTGGCAGGCAACAGACCTACACAAACACACACACAAATACATAGAGAGAGAGAGGCAGCTAAGTAGACAAGGAAGTGCATACATTACGCAGGGGTCTCCAGACGAAGCTAGCAGCTGGTTCGCTGCACATTTTGCTGCTTCAGTTGGGCTGCTCAACTTTTTCGGTACCACCTTGCCACCTGCTACCAGATGGTGTTGCCTGATGGCGACAGCGTTGCCGACTTGGTTGAGTGAACCGTGAGCCGTGTCTATAGGGTATATGCGGGCACGGGGTTGGGCCACTGAGTCAGCGCCTCTGGCAGTCGTATTTATTGACTACCGTTGGCTGGCCTGGCGCTGCTCTGGCATGGGGTTAACTGAGGGTTAGCTAACGCTTAACCCAGGGGGGCTTGTCCGCCAACTTAATGTGTCATTGGCAGAACGTCATCGTCATTTTGCCGTTGCCTGGCAACAGTCGCTCTGACAAACAGGACCGCTGCCAAGGCGCACGACAACAGTCGATTATGCTACTCCATAGCATTAGAATATGGATTTATGTGGGAACGAGCAGACAAATTGAATTTGTGCGAGTCCGTTTCCTTCTACCGTAGAGCTGTAGTTGCCTATGCATGTAACAGCAAGTAAGCACCATAAACTATTCTCGAGTTTGATCTGCTGTTATGTATAAACACGTTGCATTCTGTATCTAAGAGGGCTATTGCGTTAATAGCCCCTAGGCAAATATGTTTCAAGTATTCAATAGTTTTTCGTCTCGTTTAAAATTAGTATCAACGATTGATTTCCCAGGTGAATGGATTTTGGCTCAATGCAAAAGAGTAATTATATTTTCCTCAAGTAAACTTACAAAAGCTTTTCTCAAGCTCTGAACATTGTTTATTTCATATAGCTTCCCTATCATCATATACTGACTTTGATAAATTCTGGATATGAAATGAATTCATGTCGTAGAACATGAAGCCTATTTTACCTAAATGAAACAATTTCCAAATACATATATCCCTCTTTGCATAAATGATAATTATATCAGGAAAGCATTCTACAAGTAAAACTATTGTTTTTGATAGTATTTTCCTTGATAAAATATACCTGAGTTTTAAAAATGTTAAATTTGTGATAGCTAGCACATTAAAAAAATTCCGGGTATCTACTAGTTGATCCCTTCCGAAATGAAAAATAATATTCTATTTACAATGTAGAGTCTCAAACCTGATAAAACTAAATTTGGGATTGTAGCATTGTATCGCATCATTTGAAACTGGTCGAAACGAACAATACGGAAGCGCAAATTGCTTCAGAGAAGTTGACAAGCGACATGTTGATTATTTTTTAATTTTGATTAAAATTTATTTAATATGTTCCTTAGCATAAGATCTATCGATTCCTTGGAACTAAAGAATTCTTAGAGCTAAAGCTATTCCAAAGTTGTGTCAGATAACTTTACCGAGCTAGAAATTCCACTTCAACAATTATGTTTTGTGATTTGCAAAATCTGAAACTCAAACTATGTGGGTGGAATAGTGCTCGAAACCTTTTGCTGCAAGTTCAACAAACTCACAGGCATAGTTTTCAAGCAGAGCCCCCGCGTTCTGCTGGCTGTTTCGCCGAGCCAGCTGCAAGCAACTTACAACACTTAAAAACAATTCAAATGATTGACCTATTCCATGACCTGCAGCTGTTGGCTGGCCAAGCGGGGCTAGAGGTGAGCAGCGCACTTCCATGTCTCGGCTGACGCTTAAGTCAAATAAATGTAAAAAAAAAAGTTGAGCGCTTAACAAGCTCAAGCATCGAGCACAGTTCACATAATTGACTTGTGTTTTTGAGTGCCCCACATATATAGAACGAGAAAGGGAGAGAGAAAGAAAGAGAGCGGGCGAAAGACTTGAAATATGTCCGAAAAAAAAAGATCTAAAAAGAAAGAGAAAAAACTTGTGCATTAACATGAGTTGCTGCTCTCGTTTCCTTCCTTTGCGCTTAATTGCAATTACGTCAAGCTGAGAGGCGTTGAGCCCCCTTCGGGCTGTTGGACTCCACTGAACCATTTTCGCAATTGGAAATTAAACAAGTTGTCATAATTATAATATATATGTATATATATATATGAAAAACTGTCTCATCGTCAGAGTAAAGCAAACAAAAACCATATAAGTTGGTTTATTAAGTCAAATTAAATGGGCAGGGATTGGGGGGTAACTTGTTAGAGCGCCGCAGTCGCCGCCTTAATGAGTGGCAATTCCCCAACCAGGAAATATGATATGAAAACTCATGTTTTTTTTTTTTTTTTAGCCATTTCAGCTAATTAGCAACTTATTTAATCTAATCACATAATCGCATTTAAATTGTGAGAGAGATATGCCTACATACAGTTTTGTTGAATCTTAAGTAAACATAAGTAGGACTCTTAATGTGCTTCAATTGAATCTGGGACTAGAATGAGATGTATTTAGCTATAAGTTAAAAGAAATAGTTGAGGTTCTGTAGCATAAAGACTGTACTTGAAAAGTTTCCTTACTTAAAAGCTGCTTAGAATCTTAATATTATAGATTGAGATACATTTAAGATTCTAAAACTTAAATGTCACTTAGCACTTATCGTTTTGACATAAATCTTTAGAGCTTTAAGCATAAGTTGGCAACAATTATATATGTACATAATTCCTATCTAATCCTATCTCAATTTCTCTCAACTATTTACAGATACCGTTGGATCAAGAACGGCAAAAAGTTTGATTGGCAGGCATACGATAATCGTATGCTGCGCCAACCTGGCCGTGGCACACTGGTAATCACATCGCCCAAGGATGAGGATTTGGGACAGTATCAATGTTTTGCCTCCAACGAATTTGGTGTTGCCACCTCGAACTCGGTGTTCGTGCGCAAGGCTGAGCTGAATGCATTCAAGGACGAGGCAGCGCGCAGCGTTGAGGCCGTTGAGGGCGAGCCCTTCTCGCTGCAGTGCGAGGCGCCCGATGGCTGGCCAAAGCCCACCGTCAACTGGCTGATCCAGCAAACGGTCGATGCGGGCATCAAGTCGATAAATAACTCACGTATGACCCTCGATCCGGAGGGCACGCTATGGTTCTCAAATGTGACACGCGAAGATGCGAGCGGCGACTTCTGGTATGCCTGCTCGGCGACTTCAGTCTTCCGCAACGAGTACAAGATCGGCAACAAAATACTGTTGGACGTTAAGCAGATGGGCGTGAGTGCGTCGCAGAACCGTTACCCACCAAAGCGTCAGTATGTGACCCGCAAGAACGAGGTGGCGCTGCGTGGCAAGCGAGTGGAATTGTATTGCATCTATGGCGGCACTCCATTGCCACAGACAGTCTGGCTGAAGAATGGCAAACGGGTGGAATGGAATGATCGCATTACCCAAGGCAACTACGGCAAGTCATTGGTCATTCGACAGGCGAATTTCGACGATGAGGGCACCTACAGCTGCGACGTGTCGAACGGTGTGGGCCAGGCGCAGTCCTACTCGATCAATTTGAAAATACATGCCATACCCTATTTCACCGAGGAGCCGGAGATCCAAAATGCTGCTGAGGATGAAGAGGTCGTATTTAATTGCAAGGCTGCGGGCCATCCAGAGCCGACCATTCAATGGATACACAACGGTAAACCGATTGAACAGAGCGAACCCAATCCGAGACGTACGGTCACCAACAACTACATCAAGATCGTGAATCTGGTTAAGAACGACACAGGCAACTATGGCTGCAACGCCACCAACTCGCTCGGCTATGTCTACAAGGATGTGTATCTAAATGTGCTTGCCCTGCCGCCAGAGATCCAGGAGCCGCCACGTGCCGAAGCGACCGTCAACGGACGCAACATCACGATGCGCTGCCGCGTGTTTGGCGCACCTAAACCTCAAGTGAAGTGGCGCCACAACCACAACTGGCTGACCGGTGGACGTTACACAGTGCTGCCATCGGGCGATCTGCAGATCCAGGAGGTAACATTCGCTGATAATGGCAACTACACGTGCTTAGCGGTGAACAAGTTTGGCAATGAAACGGCGCAGGGCTCGCTGGTGGTAAAGGAACGCACCAGAATAACACAGGAGCCACAGAACTATGAGGTTGCCGCCGGTCAATCGGCCACTTTCCGCTGCAATGAGGCGCACGACGACACTCTGGACCTAGAGATTGAATGGCTGAAGGATGGTCAGCCCATTGACTTTGCGGCGGAGGCTCGCTTTGTGAAGACCAACGACAATTCGCTGACAATTGCCAAGACACAGGAGCTTGATTCCGGTGAATATACGTGCGTAGCCCGCACACAACTGGACGAGGCGACAGCCAAGGCGAATCTGATAGTGCAGGATGTGCCAAATCAGCCCCGATTGATTGGCATCACATGTCAAGCGGACAAGGCGGAGATCTCCTGGGAGCCCCAGGGCGACAATCGCTCACCGATTCTACACTACACAATTCAGTTTAACACCTCGTTCACTCCGGCCTCCTGGGACACTGCATACGAGAAGGTGCCCAGCACAGACTTTTCATTTGTGGTGCAAATGTCGCCGTGGGCCAACTACACGTTCCGTGTGATTGCATACAACAAGATTGGTCCCTCAGAGCCGTCTGGACACAGCGATGTGTGCACCACACAGCCGGATGTACCATACAAGAACCCGGACAACGTTGTCGGCCAGGGTACTGAGCCAAACAACTTGGTCATCTCGTGGACACCGATGCCAGAGATCGAACACAATGCGCCCAACTTCCAATATCGTGTCAGCTGGAAGCGTGACATACCCGCCGCCGCCTGGGAGAACAAGGATATCTACAATTGGCGCCAGGACAATCTCCTGATTCCCGACCAGCCGACATTCGTCAAGTATCACATCAAGGTAGTGGCCATCAATGCCAAAGGCGAATCGAATGTGGCCGCCGAGGAGGTGATTGGCTACTCTGGCGAAGATCGACCCCTTGAGGCGCCCACCAACTTTAGCATGCAGCAGGTGACGAGCGCGACAACCGCCTATGTAGGCTGGAATAAGGTCAGCGAAGAGTCCGTGCGCGGCCATTTCAAGGGCTACAAAATTCAGACATGGACAGACAAGGAGGGCGAAGAGGGTATGCGCGAAATCCACACGATTGACAATGGAGCGTTGGTCACACAATTCAAGCCCGACTCTAAGAACTATGCCCGCGTGCTGGCTTACAACGGACGCTTCAACGGACCGCCCAGCGCGGTGATCGACTTTGATACGCCCGAAGGTGTACCGTCAGCGGTGGAGTCTTTGGAGGCCTACCCTCTGGGCTCGTCAGCCTTCTGGCTCACCTGGAAAAAGCCGCTCAATCCCAATGGCAAGCTAACGGGCTACAAAATTTACTACGAGGTTGTCAAAGGCAGCTATGTAGGCGAGCGACGCGAGTACGAGCCCCACATTACCGATCCCCGTATCACCCGCATGAAAATGGCCGGCTTGAAGCCGAACACTAAGTATCGCATCTCAATCACAGCCACTACCAAGATGGGCGAGGGCACCGAGTAAGACACATCCTTTCGCTATTATCTGAAATATTTATTATTAACTTGTGATACTCCCATAACAGGCTTTACATTGAGAAGACCACACTGGGCGAAGATGTCGCACCACCATCCCCACCCTCTCTAGCATGGGAGCAATTACAGTCGCCCAATGGTCAACCCACTTACCGCATCAGTTGGTTGCCCAGCACTGATGGTCGTTCAGGCTCACACTTCTTTACCAAGTACAGGTGAGTACTTGACTTCACGTTCCTTCAATGAATGCGATCAATTATTATGAATTTAGTCTCAATATGATTAATAATGGAATTCTTTCACAGAATCAAGGGTGAAACGGAATGGACCACCAAGGAGCCCGAGAAATCGGTTGATTATCAAGATATTGGTAGTCTGGAGCCGGATACGGTATATGAGTTCCGCGTCGTGTCCGTCGATGGACACTATCACACGGAGAGCGCAACTAGGGAGATTGATACGAGTAGCGCCGAGGGACCCATTATGGTGCGCAGCGATAATCTGGCGAATGCCGGCTGGTTCATTGGCATGATGCTGGCTCTGGCCATCATCATCATCCTGTTCATCATCATTTGCATTATACGTCGCAATCGCGGTGGCAAATACGATGTACACGATCGCGAGCTTGCGAATGGCAGGCGCGACTATCCGGATGAGGGCGGCTTCCACGAGTACTCGCAACCGTAAGCTTGATAACTTGATAACGATAACGACAACCACGACTCAATAACGATAACATTCTAATGCATTTTTTTTTTCGCTTGTAGTTTGGACAACAAGAGCGCTGGTCGCCAATCCGTTAGTTCAGCGAATAAGCCCGGCGTGGAGAGCGACACCGATTCAATGGCCGAATACGGTGACGGCGATACAGGTAAGCGTCGTATTTAGCTCCAGTTGCATACTAGGTGTTCCGAGAGTCGCAGTCCATGTCTTTGCTCGTCTTCATTTTGCAATTAAAAAATTTTCATTTATTTATGTACTTTTAAATATTTACATTTTTTTGTAAACCTTTTTCTTATTGTATTGATGATGATGATAATGATGGTAATGATAATGATGATGATGATGATCATGATGACGTTGCAGCTGTGACCACAGCCGCCGGTCATGCCGCCACAGCTGCGCGCAAGGTGGGCATCAAGCAGCCATCTGTGCAAACAATGCCCCAGCCTCAGTCGCAGTCGCAGTCACAGTCATCACCGCCACCCTACGACCAACAATTGCAATCAGACTAGTTGTCTCACTCATATTGCGATTAAGATTGTTATTGCTCACACACACACATACATACGTACATACACACACACACATAGAGACGCACCACATATACTTGTCATTGAAGGCGGTGACGGTGGCGGTGACGTTGGCTTCATCTTTCTTCAGCCATTTCGTCCAGGTAGCTCCCACTTTGCCCGGGCTTTTGTTTATGCATTTGTGCATTACATTTTAGCGGTTGCATTGCCAGCAACCAGCAACAATTTTTGCTGGCTTTTGCATTGCGCTTCGCTTCAAAGTTTTGTTACGCCCCTTCTGTTTTATGCACGCGCATTCCTATATTTTCTTCCTATATATAAATATATATACATATATATATATATATATATATATATATATATATATGCATATGCGTAACCAGCATGTGAGGCTAGGATCATCCATTAACAGAGTGTACAACCAATCCCAGAGAGAAAGTAATATTTTAGTATTTGCCCTAAAGACAGTATTTACATAGTAGAACAAATAATAATCAATTTTTACCAAAGTTCGGCAAGAATGAATATGTGTAAAACAAAAAAAAGAAGCTGAATTTAGAGAGAAACTATATAGAGAATACTATATATAAATCTAAGAGAAATTAATCCTAATAGGATATGTACAGAATATATACAATCTTCTATGAAATATAAAACAAAAGAGAATTGGAATCAATAACTGTGAGAATTTCGCTTCGTACTAAGCAGAGTGATATAATAAAGTGTATCATGAAAAGTTATCAAATTGTTATATTTGAAACTCAATTTATTGGAAAATACTTTAACGATACTATAGAATTCATCTAAAAAATTTATTAAAATTAATTATCGGTCATAGAATACTATTTGCCATAGTTGCCTACATAATATAAGCAATATCTCTGTTTATGAATGAATCCCAATGTCATCCACAATGTAAATAGCCATCCTCTGTCGTAAAAATTGAAACTGATTAAATATTTATAATGAATATTACAATACAACACCCTATATACATTGTATAGATTCTTCATGTCAAAAAGATATACTTATGTTATGATGTAAACTACGAGTTTGTGTACTATTATAATACATTCGAATAATATTACAGATACAATTCAGAAGCAGATAAAGTGAAGCATTGGCTTGCTAAGGCCTAATTGACAGTTATAAACAATATGCTTTGAGTAAAACTGCCTTGATTATTGCTTTGGCCACTTTGTGCAACATTGTTAGCTGTAAGCTTTTGCCTATTGCCTTTTAACAACAAAAGCCACAGTTATATAAATTTATTTATAAGAGTAGGGACTACAAGACTCTTGGCATGTGACACTGAGCGGATGATCCTAGGTTAATATATTTCTTGCATATGTATGTGCTTCCTTTTGTATATGTCTTCAGGCCCCTGTTCATGATTAATCGCTGAATGTTGTTTTTGCGTTTTGTTATTTGTGTTTCATTTCGTTTTCATTACGTTATTTTTATATTATAATTGTTATTATTCTTTATGCACAACATTTAATTTACTTATGCGTATCATTTTTTGTTTTCTTTTCTTCAACAACTTTTTGTTTATTCAATAAAACAACCACACATGACACCACCGAAAACTCAACAAATATCAAAATATAATTTAAAAAACTGAACAAAATACTGAAAATAAAAACAACGCAATGCAGGCATGAACGAAGATGGTTCCTTTATTGGCCAATATGGACGCAAAGGACTTTGAATTTAATTTGTAAGCAACGCCGCTGTCAGCAGCAGCAACTACAGAAAATATATACCGAACCGATTCGAACCGAGCCTCCAATCTTCTACAACAACGAGAACAACAACTACAACAACAGCGCCCAAAATTCTAAATGAAAATCAAAGTTTTTTTAAGTTAATTTTTAGTGCGACGAGTTAATTTTCTATATGAATGCGAATTTTTTTTTTATATAAAATAACTAAAACATAAAACTAAATTTAAAAAAATAATTATAAAAGCAAATAATACTGCCAAGCAAAAACGAGAAAAAAGAACAAAAAACGATGCAGCGAAAAGGCTATTAAACAACAAAGTAATAAGGAAAGGAAAATCCAAATAAAATAAGAGTTAACAGAAGGAAAAAATTAAAAAAAAAGAAAGGTTAAATTTTCCTCCTTTCAATCGCGCCCCGCTCCATTCAACAATCAATAAAACAGAAGCATGATTTGCGATCTTTCTTTCACTTACACTTTCTTTCTCTTTTGCACCCACGCATATACACGGCTGCTCTCTAACTGGACCCGCTCTCTATACACTTAAACTCTGTCCTCTGTCCTCTGTTTAATATGTAATGCATATATAAATATTATATATATATATACATAAGCCTTAATTTAAAAAGAAGAAGAAAAACAAATATATAAAATGTAATGTAAATTTTCCGTTTGTAGCTCCCTCCTTGAAAAAAACAGCAATTAATAATAATTTGCTTACGTGTGTATTTTATTAAAAAAAAAAAAGAAAAACAAAAAAAAATATACTTTTCGACTCTCTTTAGTTTTGTTTCATTATTTTTAATATTGTGTACTATGTATTTTAATGAAATATGTTTTATTTTATTATTTCCTAAATGTATAATTTTTTTTTTATAACTTCGCTTGAACAGTTTAATGTAAAGAAAAATGTAAACGGTTAGTTTTCTGCATAGAACAAGAAAAACTAAAGAACAATATGACAAAAATACATAATTTTGTTTTTTTTTTATTGTGTGTAGTAGAGCTAATTAATATTAAAAAATAAAATAAAATAAATAAAAATTATATAGATGTATTGCATTTTTTAATAGCGACTTTAGCAAGAGAAATCAACAGTCGAAATAAAGATAGATTTAACAATCGAATTAAATTAGTGTGGAACTTTGCTCAAAGATTTTCATTATTATTATTAGTAGAGGAAAAATAAAAAAGATATAGATATTGCAATTTGATTTGGAATTTGAAGTTAATTGAAATGAATTTAAATACTTTTGAGAATGTTTTTGATGCAATTCGAATTTTTAAATTACGTTTAAAAACTTTATGTTTATTGATTTATTTGTTAAAAATTAACAGATATTGATCACTATTTTATATAGTTTTGAACACTGTATTATCTCTATGATCTGTAAGGCATTTCCTTAAACTCGAAGTAATAGTTGTAGAATACATCTGCCACTTATGAGATATCATATCATATTATTTTCTTTTATTTACATTTTAACTAAATTTTGAGTTTCATTTGTGAGCTGTTAAAGTGCCAGAATCAACTTTAGTTCGATCCAAGGTAATGTCTTTTGATGCATGCAGCTTGCAGTTTATATATTGTAATTCATAGATATCCTGTAGCGATATATCCCATGTAAATCCCATTAAGAAAATAAAAACCCATCACCCAAAAACGAAACAAACTCGACTAACCAAATTATAAACTGAACTCATGGGAATAACTAAACGGCAACATAATGGCATTCCAATATAAAACAATATACAAATATGAATAGCTATAATGGTTCTAACTCTCACACACACATATCGGTGCTGGTTATGGCTAACAGACACTCATATACATACACACACATTTCGAGTATATTCACCTTTGCCGAAACTAATGCTGTCTCTTTCTCATTTTGCCACATAGGTCAGTTCACTGAGGATGGCTCGTTCATTGGGCAGTATGTGCCCGGCAAGCTACAGCCGCCGGTCAGTCCACAGCCGTTGAACAACGCTGCTGCGGCGCATCAGCATCAGCAGCAGCCAGGCATCGCAGCTGAAGGCACCAATGCAGCCGGAGCTGGCAGCAGCGGCAGCAGCAGTACTGGAGGTGGTGGGGCAGCTTCGACGAACACAGCTGCAGTTGCCACCTACGTCTAAGAGGCGTGACAGGCAGGCGCCGCCCTAATTTGATTTCAATACGTGCATTCAAGAAGGAGAAAAACAAAAACAAAAAACTACGCCCAACTTTATTAACTAATTTTCTCAGTGTGTATGTGTGACTGTGTGTATGTGTATGTATGTTTGCGCGCGTGTATGTAAACGGAGAACAATTCAACTGCTTTAAGTGTCTGCATATAAAAAAGGAAAATGGATTAACGATATTTCAAATAACGCATAAAATTTGCATTGATTTTATATTTAGCTTCTTTTTTTGCCTAAGAAATAAGTAAAAAAAAAAATTAACTTGATAAACACAATTTGTAAGCAACAAGTTTTGAGTGTGTTAAAAAATAAATTTAAAAACGCACCTGAACATAAAAATATATAAAAATTAATTAACTCTGTATTGAAATTGTTGCACTTTAAAGAATGTATAACTAAATTCGCGGGTGTGTTTATTTTTTAATATTCATAGTTGATTTTGCGAATTGAAACACTAAATGAAATAATGTATTAGAACAGCTTTTATATTAATGTATGTCGTCGTGTAGCAGCTATTGAGAATGTGCAAAATTTGTCTATTTAATGTGGCACAGCAACGCTATATATGCTTGATATGTCCGGATATTTGAACAGTGTAGTGAATGATCCAAAACGAAAGCGTACACTGGTATAAACCACTTGTCACTGGATTCACTACATAGTGCTTCGAATACAACTCAAAATGAATCTATATTTTAAATTGTTTTCTTTGCCGAAAAAAAATCACAAAATCATAAAAATCATTAATTTGAAATAAAACAACAGAAAACGCGTTTACTGTCCAAAAGAACCAAGCTCAAACCCAAGGGATAGATCACATTACTTTAAGCTCGAATAGTAGCGGAAATAGACTTGATGCAAAATCTAAAACTTGCAGTAATAGTCGACGTTTTTTATAAACTAAATAAACTTGTTAATTTGATAATATTGATCGAAAAGAAATACAAATATACAAAATTTCAAGACATTTAGCTGCGATAGCAGTTAAGTAAGCCCGCACAAGCCAATATGCCCCGCTCACTTCCATGGACGAGCAAATAATTTATGTAAAAAATCAAAGTCAGAAAAAACGATTCATAACTTTAAAGAAAAATGTAATGGAATTTTAAATAAATTCATAAATTAAAAGTATAATTCAAGTCCAAGTTATTTTTAAAATGTTTGTTCATTTATTTTTTGTGCAAACATATTTCGACCGCAGAAATTTTCAATTCAATAATTTATAACAAAAATATATATAACTGAATAAATATATGTATAGTACATGAACATTAAAGCTTGAATAGCTAGATAAGTCTTTGAAGAGAGCTAACAAAAAACTTATGGCTCCGCTTTAGCTTGCTGCATTTAAAAGAGATATAAATATATATAGAAAAAAGATAAAACATGTATGCAAACCACATGCAAATTTTGCTCTGTGTATGTGAAGTAGTCCAGTCAAATGATTTGTTTGTTTCCTGTGTTTTGAGCAGTGTATATCTGCGCCTCTTGGCCATGTAATCGCGTAACTAACTATTTATGCAACTTTTTGTATATTTTACAAATAATCAAGCAAGTAAAGAGAAATATGTGTTCAAAACCAGTAAATCGATGCCGAATTATAATTCGATATCGAATAATTTGTTCAATTATAGCTAAAAAAGAAAGCGCCTGTACAAAGCAAAAATCTGCAAGCTGATCGAAGGGGCAAAACATTTTGAATATTCATAAACTTTGTAATAGATGGATGAAAACAATAAATAAATAATAAAAAATGAAAATAAAATATTTTGCCACAGTGGAAAATAAAAAGTCAAAATAATTGTGAATTGCTTCTTTTTTCAGATTATTAATTATTAATTATTATAATAAACCTAAGTTAATTGATTTTGTAAAACGTCCATAGCATAATTAAATTGTGTAATATCTGTAACAGTTAAATAACTAACCTTCCTTGCCCTTTCTTATTACTTATGTAAAATTAATGCAATTAGTTAAATTCAAGTCTCGGAGCATATTTAGGATCGAGGCACCCATACTAACTGCCATTCAGATATACATACATACATATATGTGTTGACTTTCACAGCTGCCCATTTACTACTAGAGACTAATTCTGAATAAAGAAAAAAAAAAACCTTTAATCTATTTAACACAATTTGAGTTACGTTTTAATTCTGTGAAGTTAATTCGATTTCTCATCTGTCTTGATTTACAAAAAAGAAAGAGTTTTTTTTTTTTTTTTAGTTTAATATTAGTTTAAAAATTGCAATTGAATATATGTACTAATTCCAATAAATGAAATATTAAAAAAAAAAAATAAATAAATACTGGATTTCTTAAAGATTTTTCAAGCGACTTTTCAAATATATATCAAATCATAAAAATATATATAATACAATATATATTTTTGAAATGTACAAACTAATATGTACATTATATACACACAAAGTAGAAAACTATATATATGTATATACAAATATATGGCTACGAAATTGAAATGTGCTGCTTATCGATCTTGTTCCGTATACATGCATACATATACATAAGCATACATACATTCATATATATAAAACCTTATGGAGCTCGGATATTAGAACTTTACCTAATTTGCTAAGTTATTTGATTATATATAGCTACATATATACAATATATGTATATATAGTTAAAAGCTTCTCATTATTTCTTAAACATACAGGGTTGCTTAGTCAAATTTTTTCATTAGATTGAAAATTGAATTTAAAAATAAAAAATAATAATATAAAATTTGTTTGATTTAGGCACTGTATAGCATTTTGTTGTTCTTTGAATTAGCTACTTTTGTGCTGAATGTAAACATATATGCCATATATACACACATACATATATGTGAAGTTCACAACAACAAAAAACAGACCAAACAAAAAATCCATAACACGACCCACAAAATTATATTTATCTATATATGTATGTAGATTCATAACACCTGCAACACCACGCATATCCCAACGATTCAGAAGATGAGAAGGAAGAATGTTTAAAGAAAGATTTCAGAAATGGAATTAGATGGTAAGGGTGGGGCACACAACTAGAAATCCAGCTACGTACATACACCGCATGCCATACATAAGTAAAATTTATACATATACACACACACATTTATATATATATATATGTATATATATATAAACATGTCAAGCGAACAACGATCTAAAGTTGATAAAAAAAAAAAAAAAAAAAAAAAAAAAAAAATATATATATATATATATATATATATATATATATATATATATATGAATATATATACCTACATGCAAACAAAGCAGCAAATATACATCTACCTAAATATATATATATTTAGATTTTGCATAGCTATTGTGATTTCAAAAACCAATATAGTCAATACGGATTACAAAATATTTCAAAAGTTGCAGTTTTAAGAAATTTCAAACTTTTATAAATGTATAAAAATAAATACAAATATATAAACATATATACAGTTTTTAATTTGATCTCTCTAAACCTATAAAATCTGTTAAACCTGACCAACAAATGAGTTTAAACGGAAGGCAAGATATAAAATAAAGGAAGTAAAAAAGATGGAATATATAAATAAAAGACATTTGCACTGCCTGTCGAAGTTCTATTTACATTTACATTTATACGCTTGCTTGCGGCTAATAAAGAAATATTCAAATCCAATGTACGAGGATTTATGTGGATGAGTTTGCATTTTTTCTAAATTGGATATGTACATATGTATCTGTATGTTTTTGTTTAAATTATTCTTCAAACGCTAATCGGGAGCTAGATGGTGTTTGTAAGGCAATATATGTACATACTTATATAGTCTTATTGATATTTATTTGTATACCCTGAACTCATTTTCAATGGGAAATCAGGGTATTATGGTTTTGTTGAAAGTATGTAACAGGCAGAAGGAGGCGTGGCAGACCCCACAAAGTTTATATGTATATTCTTGATCAGGGCGGCGAACTGAGTCGATTTAGCCCTGTCCGTCTGTCCTTATGTTTTAACACGTCGATTTCAGAAGATAGAAGAGCTAGAGACTTAATTTTTTTTCCTAGGTTTATATACATTTTATAGAATTTCGATTTTCGTTAGAATTTCCCCCCCCTCCATTATATCCACCCCTCACCCCTAAATTTGTAACAGGTGTATTTCAAATACTAGAGACTTGTGCTTTGGCAAATGCACACATTTCATAGTTATGATCAGGGACCGTAACAATTATAACTTTTATAGCGAAAAATTAAAAAATAATTCTTATTTTTTGATAAATTAAAAAAAATTATTTTTAATTATTAAAAGTGATTTTTAAAGTAAAAATAAAAAATAATTATTACAGAACAATTTTTATATAAAAATGAAATCATAACTCTTATTTTTTTATTATAAAAATCAAAAATAAGAGTTATGGCTTAACTTTTATTATAAAAATTGAAAATAGAAATTGAATTGATATATCTCTGGAAATAACTTATGATCGAAGGGTTCAGGGGATCTCGTAGTCGAGCAGCCTCGACTAGAGCTTTCTTACTTGTTTCTGTTAGCATCATGAATTGTATGTATTGTGCATGATGTTGACTGTTGGGGTCAGTTTAGTAGTAATGGTAATAGTATAGTTTTCAGCCCAGGTTACATTCTAAGAAGGGAAGAGAAGATTCGTCTATTAGCTATTCAATGCGCCTGCGTAATAGGCAATGAAAATGAAAACACCATCGTAAGGCAGCCCAAAACTATGCTGCACTAAAATATTGAAAGTTTCTGATTGGTTGGCCAATCAGAGCAAAGCTGGGATAAATATACACCAATGCATTGATACGTACGCGTCGTAAAATGGCTGATCTAGAAAGGCACAATCTCTCCCAACCAAACCTCCAAGAACCTGTCGTAAATAATGTACTGAGTTTATATATGTATATGCACATATGTACATATGTACGTGGTCAAGTGCATAAGTGCATTTACATAAACACATAAATAAATATATATATATATATATATATATATATATATATATATATATATATATATATATATATATATATATATATATATATATATATATATATATATATATATATATATATATATATATATATACAGTAGAATCCGGTTATAGCGACATTCAAGGGACCATCGATTTTACGTCGCTATACCCGGAGGACGCTTTAACCAGAAGGAGCAAAAAAATATTTTTTTACGGTTGCCATGTTCATAATAGTTTTTAACATTAAACAATTTAAATGTTTAATCAAAACTAAGATTTTTTATAAATTTATTCCAATAACATGGCTTAGAAACATTTTTGTGACGTCGGCATTGTACTTTGTCGCTTTCACTCTCTCTGTCTTGACAGCATTTAGGGCGTTGCTACGCACACAAGCAAGGGTCACTCATCAACACATACATGTATACATTTCTAACAGAGTCTTTTTATGCTGTAATTTTGCGATTTTTTGTTTGTCACGTCGTAATAACCGGTAAATGACTCAAAAATATGAAAAAAATCGTCGGCATAAGCGGATTGTCGTTAAAAGCGGAGACGTACCAAGCGGAGGCTCTTTCATATAAGTTTGTATGGGGACCAACCAAGACATCGAATTTTCGTCGACATAACCGGTTGGACGCTTTAAGCGGAGTAGTTATAACCGGATTCTTCTGTATATATATATATATATATATATATATATATATATATATATATATATATATATATATATATATATATATATATATATTGTACTCTATTTCGAGTGGGTTAACCTAAAATATATGTGAAATGTATAATATACATATATATATTATATTATATTATTTTAGGTTAACCCACTCGAAATAGAGTACAATACTACATTTGGAGCACGTTCAGCAGCTTAGCACCATAACAGGTCTACACATAATTTTAGTTTTCAGGTTTTCTTTATTATACCCTGAACCCATTGAAAATGGGAAATCAGGGTATAATGATTTTGTTGCTGATGTAAGGACGCGTGGCAGACCCGACAAAGTACATATGTATATACATATATTCTTGCTCAGTGCGATGAATCAGGCAAAAGAATTCACTGCCAATCACTTAACGCTGACTAAAATCGATATTCCAAATATTTTTTACCATCTACATTTTACTAAGAAAATATATGATCGATTAATAGAAAAATAAGGATCTGATAAAGGTCGAAGCGGTCAAACTATCTACTAGCAAGAATTGGCAAATTCAAACAGAAATATCCGGGGAACAGTAAACTCAACAGGAAGTACTGTTATTCAATAAGAAGTCCGACCTCAATCTTCGTATATGCCCCCTCTTCTGATTTTAAAGTTTATGCTCAACATACATATAACTTATTAGAGGACAAATGCTTTGGTGATTTACTTGGAAATCATCAGCCAAGTCGACTCACAGGCACAATGTGTCCCACCGTTTGTAAGTGGCCTCCTCATGGTATCCACCGGGTCACTGGACAGGTGGGGTAGCTGGTCAGTAACCTATTTTGAGCGGCGAAAGGGTGCTGACGTGTTGCCAATCCTAGGGAGCGACAACTGATGGTACAAATATTTATAACGAGCCTCGGATAGCCGACATGGTCTCCGTGAGAATTACCCCTACGGTTCATCGCCTAGGGGACCATCAGGAACGGAACATATCTACGTTGAGATACAAAATATGTTTCCGTGTAGAGAATGTGAACAATCATTGAAAACGAAGATCGGCATGTGTGTTCACATGAGACATTGTCACAAAGATGTGCAAGATTCAATGTGTCGATGATAGGGAGGAAGGAACTTGAGCTCATAGCAAATGCTGAGAGGTTCATTAATAAAAAGCTAATGGATATCTATTCAAAACATGTCAGTCCAAATTGTTTTGTGAAAATGAATGTCAAATTTGTCACACAAGTTTTTGACCACAAGTTAGCTGCTGCGATACGCAAGTTGTACATTAAGGCGGATTTGCTGATTGCAAAGTTAGAGCTTTGGCAACCGTAATTGTAGGAAAACCAATAATGTCCATGAATATCTTCATGAAGTGAGAGACTATTTTCACGACCTAAAGTATCCACAAAAAAGTATATTGTATTGATGGGATGATTATTACAAACTCATACGTAATTGCTTTAGCGGAAAATATTTGGAACGACAGCAGTGATATTTAATTAGAAGTCGGGGAGAAACTAATACAAGTCCAATAGTTTGTAAGGCGGCCTAGGTGTGCGTGAGAAAGATTATTCTAACAATAGCGGATGAAGTGAGAAGTTAAACCTTTTGGCAACAATAGAGTGCGTGAGTCAAACTGTAATTAAAGAAAGAAGAGATACATTTTCAATAAGTTAACAATTGAAATTGTAGCCCTCATTTCAATGAACCTACCGTGGCGTATCCCGGCTTAAATAGTGTAAATTTATGGCGAGAAAGTGGATACGCCCGTGCGCTGGACGGAAAAACGTTCAGTAGTCGAGACAGCGTGGAGAGTGGCTTTCGATATCTAGAAATTGTATTTCAGATGAAGATCTCATGTTAGCTAATATAATACAAGATATCGGATCTAACCTATCAGTATTTTAAGAACAGTGTGACACGAATTCGTCTGTAGATCAAAAACCTTTAGAACCGGATGCTGAGGCTGAATTGTCATTATATGCAACCATTGCAAATATTCAAAATGTTTTTTATGAGAATACATTGCGATAATTTTCTAGGTATCTTCTTTACAAATTGTTACAAATGAATGAGTATAAAAACTGATTGCGAAATTTGTACGAACCTTTTAAAACCATCAGCTAAAATGCAATGCTTATCAGAGTATTTGATACTTAATAAAAACTTTCATTATATTAACTAATACCTTAAGTTGAAAGCCCCTTATAACCATTTTTATGATATAATAAAACTTCATTTTGGTATATTCAAGAAGTTATTTGAGAAAATTAGAACATCGGCCTTGCAGCATTTTTGCAAATCGATTATTCAACCATCTCAACATGGTTTTGTAAGAATTCGATCAACGTCCTCTAATTT
The DNA here is from genome assembly GCA_035045965.1 of Drosophila aldrichi. NCBI lineage: Eukaryota > Metazoa > Arthropoda > Insecta > Diptera > Drosophilidae > Drosophila > Drosophila aldrichi. The sequence goes on from JAWNOM010000454.1 coordinate 4,373,791, forward strand.
ACTTGAGTTTACTTCGCTTGTTAATGACAGCTTTTCTAAAAAAATGCAAACTGATGTTATTTATACTGACTTCAGTAAAGCATTTGACTCAGTACATCATCACATACTAATTCTAAAGCTTGAACACTTAGGATTATCACCTAGACTTGTGTCTGGGATTTCATCCTATTTAATGGGTAGAACCCAAAGAGTCTTGCTGAGAACAGCTATGTCTAAAGTTATCTTTGTATCGTCTGGTGTACCTCAGGGTAGCCATTTGGGTCCATTGCTCTTTTCCCTTTTCATAAATGACCTTCCTAGCTGTATCTCACATTCTACTATATTTATGTATGCTGATGTGAAACTTTGCCTTCCACACCCCAATGCAAATGGTCATCATCACCTTCAAAATGACCTAAATGGATTTCAACTTTGGTGTGTGGCAAACCAGCTGGACTTAAATTGTTCAAAGTGTATGACAATGACCTTCAGTCGTACAGTTCCTCTAATTGCTGATTACAAAATTAGCAACATTTCCCTAAGACGCATCTATACAGTCAAAGATCTTGGTGTGCTCTTTGACTGTAAACTTAACTTCAATCTTCATATTTCTACCATCGTTAATGAAGCCAAAAGTGTGCTTGGCTTTATTAAACGTTGGTCTAAGGAATTTAAAGATCCTTTTACCACCAAGTGCTTATTTACTTCGCTTGTGCGTCCTATCTTAGAGTACTGCTCTGTTGTATGGTGTCCGCAGCATAAACTGTATCAGGATCGTATTGAATCGGTCCAAAAACAGTTTCTTCTCTTTGCCTTAAGAGACCTTAGATGGGACAGTAATGTACGATTACCGTCTTATCATAGTAGGCTCCAGCTGATTGATCTTCCATCGCTAACCAATCGCAGAACAATTCTAGGAATTGTTTTTTTTTTTTTTGCATAAATTGATTAGTGGTGATATTGACTCAGCCTCTTTGTTGGGTCGTCTAAGTTTTTCGGTTCCGTCCCGAACAACTAGACACTATCGGCCTCTCCATTTACCATATTTGGCTGTGAAACGTGGGCATAGCTGGCCGGACTGGCAAATAAAACACCCCCATCGGGTCGGTGCTACTAGTGATATTTATTCTCTATACTTTTTTTTAGGCTTTTTATACCCTGAACCCATTGAAAATGGCAAATCAGGGTATAATGGTTTTGTGAAAAAGTATGTAACAGGCAGAAGGAGGCGTGGCAAACCCCATAAAGTATATATATTCTTGATCAGGGCGATGAGCTGAGTCGATTTAGCCCTGTCCGTCTGTCCGTCCGTCTGTCCGTCTGTCCGTCTGTCCGTCCGTCCGTCCGTGTGAGCAAAAGGATCTCAGAAGTTATAAAAGCTAGAGAGCTGAAATTTTGTATGTAGACTCGTGTATACCATACGCAGTACAAGTTTATCATATTTTTTCGATAACTCATTCGATATCTTTTTTATCGAGGATAATCGATAAATTTGTATTGTTTTTTCAGCCTAATTTAAACACTTTTAGACATAGAGACTTCAGATTTACTGTGTATATGCATTAGATAGATACACATTTACAGATTTTGGATACCACGCCCCCTTCGCCCCCAATTCGTAAAAAACGTATATCAAGTACTAGAAACTTGTGCTTTGGAATATACGCATATTTTAACGTTATGATTACGTTCTGAAAGTTTCATTAAGATCGTACGTCTACAAAAGAAATTATTCAACAAATAAAATCTTATAATATTGCCCACACTGCAGCGCAGCCCAGAGCGCGGGCTTATGCGTGCGTGTGGATGCATGTGTATATGTGCGGAATGAATAGAATATCAGCTTGGAGGGTTCAGGGTATCTCCTAGTCGAGCAGTCTCGACTAGAGCCTTCTTACTTGTTTAATTTTAAATTGACTCTAGGTTTGTCAATTATCCTTAAGAAAATAAATAAATAAATAAATAAAAACCTGTGAATATATAACATCGCCATCTTGCGCGACCCATTTTTAAGTTTAATAAATAATTTGAAAAACAACCCACCAACGTGTCTTCAATCTTTTGACTGCTCCACCCTACTCATTTTGGTCCTTCGAGCCGGATAGACTTTGTAGAATCACTTCGATCCGAGGTGCTTGCAAAGCACACTCTCCATAGCCTATCCTGGCATTTCAATTTCGGTTGGCCTCTTTTAACTATTACTGAGCCTAGAATTACGCAAGATGCGATGTCTATCCTGAATCGCTGGCAGCGACTTAAGGCTCTTCACCAACAATTTTGTTTCCGTTGGAAGGAAGAGTATCTTAAGGAGCTGCACAAACGTAATAAATGGCAGTTCGCCCAACGTGACTTGAAGGTCGGCGACATGGTCATCGTGAAAGACGACAACGTCGCCATCAACGAGTGGCGATTTGGCCGTGTCCACCTCAGTCACCCAGCAGATGATGGGAAGGTCCGAGTGGACCGTAGACCCGTCTATAAGTTGGTCATCCTACCAACGGACGATAATCCACCTGTGATGTCCAACTAACTTCAGTGTTCACCTCACGAAAAAATCATTCATCGCCCATCACACTTTTCTTTATCTATTTCAGTATGACACCAGCCACTCATCCTGTGCAGACACCCGGCATCAACTCCTTCCGATGCCGAGTGTGGAGAGGAATCCACGCTCTGCGGAAGTGCAGGCGTTTCCTGGGCCTTCCGGCCGTAAAACGTCTTCGCGCAGTACTCATAAACAAGTATTGCGCGAATTGTCTAGCGCACCAGCACTCCGGGCAATCCTGCCGTTGCAAGGCTAAATGCAAAACGTGTGGCCAGAGCCATCACACTCTGCTACACCTGCCCGGAGCTCGTCGCCGACAGCGACGTCGTCCCGCTGCAGCCCCTGTCAGCGGGCCCACCTCCTCCGCCCTCGCCGGGACATCTACACCACAAAAAGGATCCCGCAAAGTACGACGCCTCCAGGCAGTATCCAGGTCCACGAGGGAAGATACGCCGCCGCTGAGCACGCTGATGCAGCACAAGGCTGTTAGCATGTTAAGGTGTTAAGGAGTTCGATGTGAGGGCGTTGATCGATAAGTGTAGCCCTACTACACGGATCCATGCTTCATTGGCAAGGGCCATGGGTCTTTCCGCCACTAGCGTGGGTCCGGGAGAGGTTTGCACAGCGACCATCCGTTCGAGAACATCGAATTTCAATATTGATATTATCCTCCAAATGGACCCGCAGCTCAATTGCCGGAATCCAATTCGGCAGGTCGAGCACGCAGCCAATCCGGCTGGGATTACGCTCGCCGACAGCAATTGGACTCGACCCAGTACGGTGTCTGTTGTGCTGAGGGCTGACGTGTATCCTCACGTCATCCTTCCGGGAATCGTCCCCAGCACTGACGGTCGTCCCTTGGCCCAGAACACCGTCTTCGGGTGGGTCCTTTCAGGTTCCTGCTTGTAATCCTACACAGATATATATTGCAATCCTTGCAAGGGGGGGAGTATGTTCATGCCAGATCCCATTAACAGGATTGCTCCTCCCCCACATAGCCCGATTATGCAATTAACAGATTTCTGACCCTGGGTGTATAAACCCAGGCTCAGAATAATAAAGATCAATACAAAACTAAACACCATCTAAGTCAAGTGTATTCATTCAGACAGTTTTTCTAAAAAAAATGCAAACTGATGTTATTTATACTGATTTCAGTAAAGCATTTGACTCAGTACATCATCAGATACTAATTTTAAAGCTTAGGATTTTCCCCTAGACTTGTGTCCTGGATTTCATCCTATTTAAAGGGCAGAACCCAAAAAACAGCTATGTCTAAACTTATCTTTGTTTTGTCTGGTGTAGTCTTTTCCCTTTTTATACCCTGAACCCATTGAAAATGGGAAGTCAGGGTATAATGGTTTTTTTAAAAGTATGTAACAGGGAGAAGGAGGCGTGACTGACCCCACAAAGTATATATATTCTTGATCAGGGCGACGAACTGCGTCGATTTAGCCATGTCCGTCTGTCCGTATGTTTGAGCGCGTCGATTTCAGAAGATGTAATATCTAGAGACTTCAACTTTTTTTTTTTTAATGTCCGAATATGGCACGAGCATATCGAATTTATCACAAAAAATCGATAGCTCCTCCCGTTATTTTTTATCGATAAAAACCCTTATCGAAAACTTGTTAAAAAATTATATCTCCTACATCTTTAGAGCTAGAGTCTCCAAATTTTTAATGTAGACTCATATGAACTTGATAGAGGTTCGATTTTCGTTATAATTCACCCCCTGTTCAAACATGAACATACATAATAATAAAAATAGAGACAGTACTCGATAACCTGCGCGTTATCCGACACAAAGTAATAAATATGTTATCCCTTAGTTGCAGCGACTAATGCAGCGACTAATATATGTAAATGTAACGTGAGCCTGGGCCCAACGATTCAAAAAAGGGACACTTAAGTAAACATCTGTGCACTTGTTTGTGTGAGAAAATGCACCCTTCTAGTGACTGGAAGTAGTTTTAAGAGTCTCTGTCAGGTATATAAGAACTAGGATTTTAAGCAATAAAGAGTTCAGTTAAGATCTTGAATTCGGCAAATGTGGAGTGTTTTTCATGCAACGCTCTAACACCCCCTCACCTTTAAATTTGTAAAAGGCGTATTTCTAATACTAGAGACTTGAGCATATACACGCATAGTAAGAGTATAATCACAATCTAAAAGTTGCGTGAAGAACGTACATCCACAAGAAAAGTTATTAAACAATTATATTCCTATGGTAATCCCACACTGCAGCCCATGCGTGTTAATGCGAGAGTTCCTATGTGTGTGCGTGTGTGTGTGTGTGTGTGTGTGTGTGTGTGTGTGTGTGTGTGTGTGTGTGTGTGTGTGTGTGTGTGTGTGTGTGTGTGTGTGTGTGTGTGTGTGTGTGTGTGTGTGTGTGTGTGTGTGTGTGTGTGTGTGTGTGTGTGTGTGTGTGTGTGTGTGTGTGTGTGTGTGTGTGTGTGTGTGTGTGTGTGTGTGTGTGTGTGTGTGTGTGTGTGTGTGTGTGTGTGTGTGTGTGTGTGTGTCATCCCATCAGTAATTCAGTAGCTAAGTTTAGCTCTAATGCTGTAGAAAATGCAGTTTTTCTCGATTTGCCATGCCCCTACTGAACGTAGAAACCTCATTTTGGCCAGTTCTTAGAAAAAGCTTACGGTAACTTAACTGCAATTGACGGTTGCGCTCCAAAAATGCGAAAACTACAGGGTATTTTTCGATATGCCACGCCCCTAAATAGGAGTAGAAATTAGTTTTGGGTCATCGATAGAGGCGGTTACCAGTAACTCGACTATCTAAATTTGAAGCTTCTAGCTCTTCAACTTTAGGGGATATATACTTTTGCGGTTTGCCACGTCCCCTTTGGGCGGATATATATCCACCATAGCTCGTTGGACTGTAGGGGTCAACCCGCGTATATATACCGAATTTCAGGTCTCTAGCATCAATAGTACCCAAAATATAGCAGAATTTGAAAACTCACTATATCTTCAGGTCCGACTTACCACGCCCCTAGTGGGCGTAGACATATAATTCTTTCATCAGTCATTATAGAATCATAACATTAGCTCACATGTGAATTTCAACGTTCTAGCCTTAAAACTCTAGTAGATACAGTTTTATCCGATTTCCCACGCCCCCAATGGGCGTAGATATATTCGCCATAGCATGTGATCTTGGGTGGTCGACCCGGTTCTACATTCTAAATTTCAGCTCTCTAGCTCATCAACTAATATGATTTCTGGTATATCGGAAAATGCATTTTCCGATTTGCCACGCGCCTAGTAGGCGGATCGGTAAAATTTTAACACTTTATAAATGGGAGCTATACATGAGTGTGTGTTCAAAATTTCAAGTCTCTAGCTTCAATAGCGCCGAAATGAACTGCGTTCATACGGACAGACGGAAATTGCACAAAACCAATATACTCATTTCACTTTCGTGGATGAGTATAATGAAGAATTCCTTACAAAGCAAGAATGAAAATGTTGGTCAAAGGAACTTAAAGATCCCTTTACTAGAAAACTTTTATATACTTCGCTGGTACGACCTATTCTAAAATATTTTTCACTTATATGGCCTGCACAGCAAAAATTGTATCGTATTGAATCGGTCTCCGTGGCGTGATCTAAAGCCCACAAAGCAGTCGAGTGTTTATTCAGGCAGAGCGAGTGTTTATTGATGCGAAAAATAAGCTACTGGAATATCAGCCTTAAACCAACAGAAAAGAAGCTTTTTTAATAAAATATCAATACATTTAGTATGGTTTGAAATACACGTTGCACGTATGTACATACATACATACATATATCAATAAAGCTGTTGCTCAGACCTGCTGCCATGCCAGAAATATATATGTACATACATATGTACATAGAATGAAAAAAAGATCAACGCGTGCACAGTTAATTAAACGGACGGCTTTGCACAGCTGATTTCCAGGCTTTGGCAACTCTCTGTACATACATATGTACAGTTTGACACGAAAGTGTTTTCACATGGGGAAAAAATGATATTTTTGTTCTTTGACATTAAAAAAATACTACTAAATGGGATATTTTTAATTTTTTTTAAATCACATTATGTTTTTCATTATGTTATCTTGCAACCAAGCTAAAAAAAAAATTAAAAACTATTAACATATGCCTAAAAAACAATAACAACAAAAACGATACTCAAATTCAACTGACACGAAAGTGTTTGCACAAAAATGAAGTATTCAAACGTTCAAACGGACGACCTCGGGCGTTAACAGATAGGGCAGAGCGTATTCTGGCCAGGAAAGTTAATGATAACCCAACAATTTCGACCAGAACGCTTGCCAGGGAGCTGCAGGAAGAATGTAGTATTGACATATCCCGCGAAAGCGTCCGCAGAGCTCTAAAAAGGAACGAGTTTGCATCGCGAGTTGCGCGGAAAAAACCTTTGTTGTCGTCGGATCATGAAAAAAGACGTCTAACTTTCGCCAGGATGCATGTGGGACATGTGGAATCATATTGGGATGAAACCATATTTTGCGACGAGACTAAGATGATGTTGTACTACAACGATGGACCCAGCCGTGTATGGCGAAAGCCGTTGAAAGCCCTTGAGCGCAAAAATATAATTCCAACAATTAAGTTCGGAAAACTTTCAGTGATGGTCTGGGGGTGTATTTCTAGTAAAGGAGTGGGAGAATTGTGCTTTATTGAAAGTACTATGGATGCCAAACAGTATTTGGAGATATTACGCACGCATTTAGTGTCCAGTGCCCGCAAGTTTGGATTTTTTAGGGATGGTAAACCAACATTTAGGTTTTACCAAGATAATGACCCTAAACACAAGGCTAACATGGTCAGGTGCTGGCTTCTCTATAATTGTGCAAAGGTGTTGGATACTCCTGCGCAAAGTCCCGATCTTAATCCTATAGAAAATCTGTGGGCTGATCTCAAAAAAAGGACAGCCAAGCGAGGCCCAACCAACAAAAGAGATTTGAAAGCTTATGTATTAGAGGAATGGGAGAAGACACCGGTGGAATATGTCCAAAAACTAATTAATTCGATGAATAAACGGTTGGAAGCTGTTATTGAAGCCAATGGGGGTCACACTAAATACTAATGTTGATACTTAATATAGTTAATATTGCCTTATTTTGAATACTTCATTTTTGTGCAAACACTTTCGTGTCAGTTGAATTTGATTATCGTTTTTGTTGTTATTGTTTTTTAGGCATATGTTAATAGTTTTTAATTTTTTTTTTAGCTTGGTTGCAAGATAACATAATGAAAAACATAATGTGATTTAAAAAAAATTAAAAATATCCCATTTAGTAGTATTTTTTTAATGTCAAAGAACAAAAATATCATTTTTTCCCCATGTGAAAACACTTTCGTGTCAAACTGTATGTACATATGAATATGTATGTACATACATACATACAGAATGCCGTTTGCCGTTTCCATCCGCTGTGGTTTTGCGATGCGTGTGCGCTTCTTTCTTTCTTGTCGTAGTAAATACACTATGCTTTGTCAGTTTTGTGCTTTTTATTTTTATTTCAACTTTTTTTTCGATAGCGAATGCTGTCGACCCACACAATATACACCAATATGACTGTCGCTGCAGAACGAGTGCAGCTCTGCTCCACCATCTTTCCTACTGCTCGCTGCTCGTGTCTGATTGTGACTTGTGTGTGTTCTCCTTCTCCGCCTCTTACATGTTGACATCCCCCTCGGCGACGCTGTCCCCTCCTGAAATGGACATCATCATGACTTTGTCCACGATGCTGTCCGGCGAATAGCGCCCATTGCGCACACTACTGGACTTTCCCGGCGGATTCAAGCCTGTCTTGCTCGATGAGCTCGCCAACGACGAGGAGTCGAAGCCTGATGCCGCTGCCTTCTCGCTATGGTGCCGCTGCAGTCGGCTCTCCGTTCGTAACGGCACTGGTACCCCGGGCAGCCGCAGCCTTTTTATGCACACCCGAAACTTTTTTAGGCGCACTTGAACCTGGGATGCTTGCCTGCCCACCTGGCCTAATCCTCGTTCTCCTTCAGTGCCATCGCTGGCCAGCAGACTAGGATCGGAATGATGCACTTGCCCGATGCCCAACTCCGAGCGGTCACCGAGGTCGCTCATGCGCGTGTTGTCCATTTATCTTTTGCTTTTTATCGTTTCTTCTTCTGTTTTTCTTTTATTGTTTCCTTCTCCTGTTATAATATGTATTTATATAAAATATTTATACTTTTTTTTATACGAAATGTAACAAATTTCTTTCTTTTAGGTAGTGTAGCAAGCCAATAGGAATTAGAGAGAATAGCACTAAAGTTAACTATCGATATCTAACTACAATGCCATCGATACTCAACTGCTATCAGGAGAAGATGAAGCGTCATTCAATCAATCGATCCACAATCCCACCGGCGATTACGATGACCACTTGTTCCCGAAATGAGCAGAAAATTAATGTCTTAATTGTTAATAATCATTATAAAAAAAAGTATTCTTTGTTATGTATGTATATCATTACAAATACAAAAGCTTCACACGTGTTAATTTAGGGTGACCATCTAATGGTAGGCCAATTTTAGTACATTTCTCAACAGCAACAGCTACAACTCATAAACATTGAAATCGCTTTACAGCAAGACTCACGAAGAGCATGCACACACACACTTATGTATGTCTCTGACTACTTGTATGAGCATTTATGTACATACATATGTGTCAGTGTGCGAAGCTCTTGCTGCTTGTAGCAATCGTAAAGCGCTTGCATTTGGTTAGGCATGCGCACTGCACACATTTGATTGTGTGGTTGGGATGTGATACTCAGAATTATGAGGCATCACTTGCGCGCGTGTGTGAGCTAACATTTCAACGTTCTTATTAGCGCACGCACATGTGCATGTGTGTAGGCATGAGACATTGACATTGACGTGAGCCTACCACAACAAGCTAAAATTAATAAAAGGAATCATAAGCAAGTCAGAAAGCTCTAGCCGAAACTACTAGTCTACGAAATCTCTGCACCCTTCCAGGAATTGACAATTCAATAATTCTTTGCTTCTTTTCTGTTTATACAAGAAACATCACATGCACACAGATACACGCACCCAAAAGTAGGAATGTGTGGGCTTCCTATTGGAACTTAATTGTATAACAAGTAAGAAAGCTCTAGCCGAGACTGCTCGACTAGGAGATCACCTGAACCTTGCAAAGAACTGATATTTCAATCATTCTGAACTTCTTTTATACACTTATACAAAAACACATGCACACATATATACATACGCATGCATCCACGTGCATACGCTCTGGTAACTGCGCAGTAAGCAGCGTCTGCGCCTGATCTACTGATCTATATACATATATATATATATATATATATACATATATATATATATATATATATATATATATATGTATATATATCCTAACAATCTTTAATAGTATCAAAATAAAATCTAAGGATAGTTTTACAATTATTACCAAACCTTAATTATTTTATAGCAAAATTATAAAAATATATTTATTTAAAGATTAACTTAATCTAAACAGATGTGGGCACTAATTTATCTACTGAATACCTACATATATTAATTTTAGTATAGGATTTTATGTAATGGGAAGAGAAAGTATTTATGAGTATTTATATACATACATACACACATGATGAAAATAATAGGTACACCCCTTAAAATTGAGTTTAGCTTAGCAAAACATTTTTTCTACTGCCATAAACATAAAAATTTAAATATATTCTTGTATATTCTTGACATATGTATATATGTACATATGTAGAGGTGTTTAGGTCAAGACCCGATCCAGCAGGTCTTTAGATTGGTGGCGTTTCAGTCTCCTCCTTATACCAGTACGGCGGTTGACTGTGTTATGCGCTGCAGAGCCTAGGTGTCTGGCCAAGTTATAGATGGGAGTTCAGCTTTTTAAGATTTTTTTTAGATACCTCTTGAATTTTGTCACCAATTTCTGGTTCTTATGTACCACGGAGCCCCAGTGATCTTCCTCAAAGTTTTCGCTTATAATACGCGCAGTTTACTCAAGTGAGATTTGGCTGCGGCCATATACAAACCAGGGGACAAATCTTAGCAAATTAACTTTAATCATCAGAGAGAGTAATTAGACGTGTTTGTTTTTGTGCTCTGCAAATTTGCTTATTAAATAATTTTATTAAAGTTACACATATTTGCGGTCTGTTGTTTAATTCAATGATCTTTGTACTCTTGTGGAAGGTTTGATCTATGGTTCATTGTGTCTTTTATTTAATTGCTTTTTAATTTTTAAAATTTGGTGCATGGTACATGAGAACTCGAGACATTGAAGGATAATCCATTGACATAAAAATAAATATTAAAAAAAATATATATATATTAGAACAAACAAAAATAAAATATAATTATAATAATAATAATAATAATAATAATAATAATAATAATAATAATAATAATAATAATATGGTAATAATAACACATATGTATACACACAAATGTAATCTAAGATATTTTTGTTATTATTTTTAATGCAGAACTGAAAAAAGTTATCACTAAAGGTAACAGTAAGCTTGTTAATAAAATATAAAAAAAATTTACGAAAAAAATTTACGAAAAAAAGAGAGAAAACAAGTAAGAAAGCTCTAGTCGAGACTGCTCGACTAGGAAATCCCCTGAACCCTTCGGAGAACTGATATTTCAATAATTCTCCGCGTCTTTTTGCTTACAAAAGAAACACCCACACACATACATAGGCACGAACGCATAAACACGCATGGGCTGCAGTGTGGGCTTCTCATGGAAAGTTAATTGTTTAATAACTTTTTTTGTGGACGTACGTTCTTCATGAAACTTTTAGATTGTGATTATATCATTACTATGCGTGTATATGCTGAAACTCAAGTCTCTAGTATTTGAAATACGCCTTTTACAAAAGTGAGGGTGAGGGGGTGGATATAAGGGTGGGGGGTAAATTATAGCAAAAACCGAAATTCTATAAAGTACATATGAGTCTACATTTAAAATTTGGAGACTCTAGCTCAAAAGATGTAGGAGATATAATTTTATAACTGGCTTTCGATAAGGTTTTTCATCGATAAAAAAATAATCGGACGAGTTATCGATTTCTAGTGATAAACTTGATATGCGCGCGCTATATACGGACATTTTAAAAAAAAGTTGAGGTCTCTAGCTATTGTAGCTTCGGAAATCGACGCGTTCATACATACGGACAGACGGACAGACGGACGGACGGACAGACGGACAGACGGACAGACGGACAGACGGACATGGCTAAATCAACTCACCTCGTCGCCCTGATCAAGAATATATATACTTTGTGGGGTCTGCCACGCCTCCTTCTCCCTGTTACATACTTTTAACAAAACCATTATACCCTGATTTCCCATTTTCAATGGGTTCAGGGTATAAAAAGAAGAAAAGAAAAGAAGTTTGGTGTAGCGTCGCGACGCGTCGTTTTTATTTCGTTATTTACATTATTTTCATATTTGCTTTAGTGTTTCTATTTTTCGGCGCCTCCCCACTTCACTCTTTTTACGATTGTTTGTGTGAGTGGTTGCGAAATTGCTTCCACTTTGTACTCGCTTTCTACTTTAGTTCTATTCTTTACCTGCTGTTTGTTGTTGGACTCGCTCTCTCAACATATCTATATCTCTCTTTGTTTTTTTTTTTTTATACCCTGAACCCATTGAAAATGGGAAGTCAGGGTATAATGGTTTTGTTAAAAGTATGTAACAGGGAGAAGGAGGCGTGGCAGACCCCACAAAGTATATATATTCTTGATCAGGGCGACGAACTGAGTCGATATAGCCATGTCCGTCTGTCCGTCTGTCCGTATGTATGAACGCGTCGATTTCAGAAGCTACAATAGCTAGAGACCTCAACTTTTTTTTAAAATGTCCGTATATAGCGCGCGCATATCAAGTTTATCACAGAAGATCGATAACTCGTCCGATTATTTTTTTATCGATGAAAAACCTCATCGAAAGCCAGTTATAAAATTATATCTCCTACATCTTTTGAGCTAGAGTCTCCAAATTTTAAATGTAGACTCATATGCACTTTATAGAATTTCGGTTTTTGTTATAATTCACCCCCCGCCTCTATATCCACCCCCTCACCCTCACTTTTGTAAAAGGCGTATTTCAAATACTAGAGACTTGAGCTTCGGCATATACACGCATAGTAATGATATAATCACAATCTTAAAGTTTCATGAAGAACGTACGTCCACAAAAAAAGTTATTAAACAATTAAGTTTCCATGAGAAGCCCACACTGCAGCCCATGCGTGTTTATGCGTGCGTGCCTATATGTGCCTATGTACATATGTATGTGTGTGTGTGTTTCTTTTGTAAGCAAAAAAACGCGGAGAATTATTGAAATATCAGTTCTCCGAAGGGTTCAGGGGATTTCCTAGTCGGGCAGTCTCGACTAGAGCTTTCTTACTTGTTTATATTTCAGTTTCATTCGTTAAACTGTGTTTGATCCCAAATGCCAATTTACAATTTGTAAATTGCTGCTTGTGCGAAAATTTGATGCATACCAAATGTGCAGGTTTCACTGGGCGTGAATATAATAAGATTAAGTCTACTGCCAAAATTGGTAGTGGGGGTTAACGCTGATCTTGTCCGATTTGCGGATTATTTACGTGTTCATATATCCCCCCTCTTCTGATGTTAAAGTTTATGCTCAACATATAACTTATTAGAGGACAAATGCTTTGGTGATTTACTTGGAAATCATCAGCCAAGTCGACTCACAGGCACAATGTGTCCCACCGTTTGTAAGTGGCCTCCTCATGGTATCCACCGGGTCACTGGACAGGTGTGGTAGCTGGTCAGTAACCTATTTTGAGCGGCGAAAGGGTGCTGACGTGTTGCCAACCCTTGGTAGCGACAACTGATGGTACAAATATTTATAACGAGCCTCGGATAGCTGACATGGTCTCCGTGAGAATTACCCCTACGGTTCATCGCCTAGGGGACCATCAGGAACGGAACATATCTACGTTGAGATACAAAATATGAGAATGAGAACAATCATTGAAAACGAAGATCGGCATGTGTGTTCACATGAGACATTGTCACAAAGATGTGCAAGATTCAATGTGTCGATGATAGGGAGGAAGGAACTTGAGATCATAGGAAATGCTGAGAGGTTCATTCATAAAAAGCTACCGGAGATCTATTCAAACCGCACCGTCGAGGCTATTGAAAAGTGTCGATAAAGAGTTATTTATATAATGAAAATGAACCTCCGACCATACAGCGCCGAGCCCGAGGTAACTCCCTCAACGTCATCTTCCATTCCAGTCACTTTACCAGTGATCTGAAAAAACGTATAATGACTATGATTTATTGATCTATTTTCAGATTTCTTTCAATCCACTTATTCTTCTGTTTATCTTAACAGCAACTCACATATTTACTTCCTGAATATGGTTCTATTATTGCTCCTAAGGTTGATTGCAAGCCTTGAGTTTCAACGATAGGATAAGAAGAACATTCAGCAATAGATACATTAGATTTAAGGGTTGAATGCATGAGTTTGGGTATAAAAACTCAGGCTCAGAAGAATTAAAATCCATACGTAACTAAACACCATCATATTCAAGTGTATTCGTTCATGGTCCTTCGATCCGTACCGCACGACTACTAAATATCCAAAGTTGTAACAAGTGCATATTAAAGTTGAAAATAATTTTTTTTTAAATAAGAAAAGTGATTTCTTCTTCTTGGTTTACCAATCCACGCTGTGAGTAGAGGCACAGCAAGATCAACCAGGCGATCAAAACAAAAACACCTCCAACGGGTTAAGCCAAAAAGTAAATCAATAACAAATATACAAAAACTACAAAAACCGCAACAAGATGCCATCAGACAAGGTTATTGAAATGCTAAAGAAGAAATCAAACTTGTTTGACACCATTTTAAAAGCCATAGCTGATAAGGACACGTGATGAGAACTTGTGGATAAAAGAGCTCTAGTGTTAAAGCAGCACATTGAAGAGGTGCATGTCAATCTAGAGCTCAGCAACCAGGAGGAAACTCTAGAGAGCAAAGAAAGGCTAGAGTTCCTATGGAATAAAGACCAGTCAGCTCTGACCTATTTGGAGATAAAATACGATATACCTGCCCATAAAATCGATGTCGTGGACGCATTGGAGCTTAAAGTCCACACATTGTCAAAGAAACTTAACAGGAAGTTAAGTGTCTTTCACAGTATGAAAGAAGACGTTCCAGAGCTACCGAAATCGGATCTTCCCCAATTTAATGGAAGTCCCAAAGAGTGGCCAACGTTCTTCGATATGTTCAGCGACAGAAAAAAGCTGAACCACATAAAATCATGCCTCAAAGGAGATGCCCAAATGGTAGTGAGCCATTTGTTGAGTGAATCAGCTGCTAGCTACAATTCGGCGTGGGAACTTATATGTAAGCGCTATGAAAATAAACGTAAAATATTCGCAAGCACCGTTAACCAGCTAGTGGACATGGAACTGCTGGAAAACGATGATGAAAGCAGGATCCGCCGATTCTTGGATACAGCAAATGAGAATATTTTCATCGCAAAACACTCAAATTTAGCTACGAAGATTCTCGACTGAAGTCCTACAACTTTACGAGCGACATGTAAAGAGGGCTAGAGAAATCCAATCCTTACAAAATGTACTGGAGTTTGTTGAGCAACTATACAATTCAATAGACGCAGTACAAACAAGTAAGAAAACTCTAGTCGAGAGTGCTCGACTAGATACTACCCTGAACCAAACTAATAAATATTCACATTTAGTGTGGTTAAAATTTCAATTTTTGAAACAATTAAAAAAAATTAAACATAAATTCCGCCAGATCTGGGGTTCGAACCCGAGACCTCTCGATTGGGTGGCGCGTTGCTATTCACTACGCCACTTCACTTCCTGACGGTTTGATGGCAAAACAGTAATACATTCACTGCTGCAGCGCCATCTAGCAAATCTAAACTAAACTAATTGTTTCTATGAATGTATGTGTGCACACTTATAGAAAAACTGTTGTGGCTGCTGCATGTGCGTTTGTTAATTGGCCTAATATTTAATGATTCTTTAAAAATTGATTGAATTAACGAAATTTAATGAAACTTTCAGCATATGATCTACATATTCCATTGAATAGTAAGCTCATTTAAATAAATATATGTATAAATATTTTGAAACAATTAAAAAAAAAAAAAAAAAAAACATAAATTAATTTCGACCGCTCTGAGGTTCGAACCCGAGACCTCTTGATCGAGTGGCGCGCTGCTACCCACTACGCCACTTCACTCTTTGACAGTTTGATGGCAAAACAGCAATACATTCACTGCTGCAGCGCCATCTAGCAAATCTAAATCTGCTGTGGCTGCTGCATGTGCGTTTGTTAATTGGCCTCATATTTAATGATTTTTTCAAAATTGATAGACTTAACGGAATTAAATGAAACTTTCAGCATATGATCTACATATTCCATTGAATATTTGACAAATTTAAAAAAATGAAAAATCATTCACAATTAGCTGTAATGGCATCTGATTTGAACTTGAATGTTTGTATTCGATAAAAACATAACGGGATAATTTATCGAATTCTAAAGCTAAACTCGACATCCGCGCTGTATATACGGTCATTTAAAAAAAATTCAAGTCTCTAGCTATCATAGGCTCGGAAATCGACGCGTTCAAACATACGGACAGACGGACAGACAGACAGACGGACAGGGCTAAATCAACTTATCTCGTCGCCCTGATCAAGAATATATATACTTTGTGGGGTCTGCCACGCCTCCTTCTGCCTGTTACATACATTTTAACAAAACCATTATACCCTGATTTCCCATTTTCAATGGGTTCAGGGTATAAAAAATACTTATCTGGCTCGAAGGACCATGAACGAATACACTTGACTTAGATGGTGTTTAGGTTTGTATTGATCTTTATTGCTTGATGTGGCATATTGCCTTTGTCAATAGTGTCTACAGGTTCCATATGACCTACCTTCAGGTATTGCTCCATGAAGTCTTTATATTCCGCAAATATTTGTGGATGCTTCTTGAATTTTTTCACCATTTGCATTAGTCGGAACATAGCTTGCTTGCGCGAGTTTCCTAACTCGTGGTCTTTTTTAAATGGTATGGACACCACTAGCCAGCCTTCTTCATCCCTTTTTTCGCAATCATTGTTTTCTTCCGAATAGCTTGAGTTACTTTCAAGCTCCCAGAAGCGTTCGAGGTCATCCAAGCATATCGTTGCTGTTGCGCTGATCACCTTGTTGTTTGATGATTTAGCTATGTTGCCAGAAATAATCCATCCAACTTCAGTTTTCTGTCCCAGATTAAGGGAAGCAAATCAACACCGATGACAACATCTATTCTGCTTGGCTCGTTGATGTGTGGGTCCGCTATCTCGCAGCCCATCCAGTCTTTATTGATGTCCATGTCAATTTACTTGCTCGGCAGAGCTCTCTGCAGTTTTTGCATCACAAGTGCCTGCGTTGTGGTTACGAATTTGCTTGCCATCCTTGGTTTGATTGTCAAACTGACGCTGTTTTTCAGAATTTCCATATTTTGTGAAATTCCTTGCACCTCCACGTTCCTCTTGATTCGGTGCAGTTTTAGCTGTTGTGCGGCTTCTTCTGATATCAACGTTCTTTGAGAGCCTCCATCGATGAGTGCCCTTAGCTGCTCGTATTTTCCGGACTTATTTTTATTCCGAATGAGCGCAGTTGCCAGCAACGTATCTTGTCCGTTGCTTTCTTTGAGACAATTGCTGCTGACAGTCTCGTTTTTGTTCGCTTCCTCGTGAAGCAAATTGTTGTGTGGTTTGGTGCAATACTTGCATGCCAAATCCCTTCTGCAATCTTTTATGCAATGAGCTCCTAGGCATTTAAAGCATAGAGCATTTTTGGTTACAAACTCCTTGCGTTTTTTAACTGGCTCTGCTTTAAATCTTGAGCATCTTGTTATGTCGTGGCTATCCAGTTTGCAAAAACGACATCTTTTGTAGCTCGTTTTCTTTGCTTCAGTAAGCGTCTGGACGGCCCTTTTTATACCCTGAACCCATTGAAAATGGGAAATCAGGGTATAATGGTTTTGTTAAAAGTATGTAACAGGGAGAAGGAGGCGTGGCAGACCCCACAAAGTATATATATTCTTGATCAGGGCGACAAACTGAATCGATTTAGCCATGTCCGTCTGTCCGTCTGTCCGTCCGTCCGTCTGTCCGTCTGTCCGTCTGTCCGTATGTATGAACGCGTCGATTTCCGAAGCTACAATAGCTAGA
The DNA here is from genome assembly GCA_035045965.1 of Drosophila aldrichi. NCBI lineage: Eukaryota > Metazoa > Arthropoda > Insecta > Diptera > Drosophilidae > Drosophila > Drosophila aldrichi. The sequence continues at coordinate 4,391,601 of JAWNOM010000454.1, forward strand.
GACCTCAACTTTTTTTTTAAAATGTCCGTATATAGCGCGCGCATATCAAGTTTATCACTAGAAATCGATAACTCGTCCGATTATTTTTTTATCGATGAAAAACCTTATCGAAAGCCAGTTATAAAATTATATCTCCTACATCTTTTGAGCTAGAGTCTCCAAATTTTAAATGTAGACTCATATGTACTTTATAGAATTTCGATTTTTGTTATAATTCACCCCCCGCCCCTATATCCACCCCCTCACCCTCACTTATGTAAAAGGCGTATTTCAAATACTAGAGACTTGAGTTTCGGCATATACACGAATAGTAATGATATAATCATAATCTTAAAGTTTCATGAAGAACGTACGTCCACAAAAAAAGTTATTAAACAATTAAGTTTCCATGAGAAGCCCACACTGCAGCCCATGCGTGCGTGCCTATATGTGCCTATGTATGTGTGTGTGTGTTTTTTGTAAGAAAAAACACGCGGAGAATTATTGAAATATCAGTTCTCCGAAGGGTTCAGGGGATTTCCTAGTCGGGCAGTCTCGACTAGAGCTTTCTTACTTGTTATACCCTGAACCCATTGAAAATGGGAAATCAGGGTATAATGGTTTTGTTAAAAGTATGTAACAGGGAGAAGGAGGCGTGGCAGACCCCACAAAGTATATATATTCTTGATCAGGGCGACGAGATAAGTTGATTTAGCCCTGTCCGTCTGTCTGTCCGTCCGTCCGTCCGTATGTATGAACGCGTCGATTTCCGAAGATACAATAGCTAGAGACTTGAACTTTTTTTTAAAATGACCGTATATACAGCGCGCATATCAAGTTTACCACAAAAGATCGATAACTCATCCCGTTATTTTATTATCGATAAAAAACCTTATCGACAGACAGTTATAAAATTATATCTCCCACATCTTTAGAGCTGAAGTCTTCAAATTTTAAATATAGACTTATATGTACTTCATAAAATTTCGGTTTTTGTTATAATTCACCCCCCACCCTTATATCCACCCCCTCACCCTCACCTTTGTAAAAGGCGTATTTCAAATACTAGAGACTTGAGCTTCGGCATATACATGCATAGTAATGATATAATCACAATCTAAAAGTTTCATGAAGAACGTACATTCACAAAAAAAGTTATTAAATAATTAAGTTTCCATGAGAAGCCCACACTGCAGCCCATGCGTGTTTATGCGTGCGTGCCTATATGTGCCTGTGTATGTGTGTGTGTGTTTCTTTTGTAAGCAAAAAGAAGGGTTCAGGGGATTTCCTAGTCGAGCAGTCTCGACTAGAGCTTTCTTACTTGTTATACCCTGAACCCATTGAAAATGGGAAATCAGGGTATAATGGTTTTGTTAATAGTATGTAACAGGGAGAAGGAGGCGTGGCAGACCCCACAAAGTATATATATTCTTGATCAGGGCGACGAGATAAGTTGATTTAGCCCTGTCCGTCTGTCTGTCCGTCCGTCCGTCCGTCCGCCCGTCCGTATGTATGAACGCGTCGATTTCCGAAGATACAATAGCTAGAGACTTGAACTTTTTTTAAAATGACCGTATATACAGCGCGCATATCAAGTTTATCACAAAAGATCGATAACTCATTCCGTTATTTTTTTATCGATGAAAAACCTTATCGAAAGACAGTTATAAAATGATATCTCCCACATCTTTAGAGCTAGAGTCTTCAAATTTTAAATGTAGACTCATATGTACTTTATAGAATTTCGGTTTTTGTTATAATTCACCCCCCACCCTTATATCCACCCCCTTACCCTCACATTTGTAAAAGACGTATTTCAAATACTAGAGACTTGAGATTCGGCATATACACGCATAGTAATGATATAATCACAATCTAAAAGTTTCATGAAGAACGTACATCCACAAAAAAAGTTATTAAACAATTAAATTCCCATGGTAAGCCGACACTGCAGCCCATGCGTGTTTATGCGTGCGCGCCTATGTGTGTGTCTATGCATGTGTGTGTGTGTGTTTTTTGTAAGCAGAAAGACACGAAGAATTATTGAAATATCAGTTCTCCGAAGGGTTCAGGGGATTTCCTAGTCGAGCAGTCTCGACTAGAACTTTCTTACTTGTTATACCCTGAACCCATTGAAAATGGGAAATCAGGGTATAATGGTTTTGTGAAAAGTATGTAACAGGCAGAAGGAGGCGTGGCAGACCCCATAAAGTATATATATTCTTGATTAGGGTGACGAACTGAGTTGATATAGCCCTGTCCGTCTGTCCGTCCGTCCGTCCGTATGAACGCCTAGATCTCAGAAGTTATAAGAGCTAGAGAGCTGAAATTTTGTATGTAGACTCGTGTATACCATACGCAGTACAAGTTTATCAAATTTTTTCGAAAACTCATTCGATATCTTTTTTATCGAGGATATTCGATAAATTTATATTGTTTTTTCAGTCTAATTTGAACACTTTTATACATAGAGACTTCAGATTTACAGTGTATACGCATTAGATGGATACACACATTTTGTCATTTACAGATTTTGGATGCCACGCCCCCTTCGCCCCCAATTCGTAAAAAACGCGTATCAAGTACTAGAAACTTGTGCTTTAGAATGTACACACATTTACACGTTATGATTATATTCTGAAAGTTTCATTAAGATCATACATCTGCAAAAGAAATTATTCAACAAATAAATTCTCATAATATTGCCCACACTGCAGCGCAGCCCAAGCGCAGTCGCTGCTTACTGCGCAGTTAGCAGAGCGCGGTCTTATGCGTGTGTGTGTATGCATGAGTATGTATGTGTGCATAAAAGACGTGCAGAATGATTAGAATATCAGTTTGGAGGGTTCAGGGTATCCCCTAGTCGAGCAGTCTCGACTAGAGCCTTCTTACTTGTTATACCCTGAACCCATTTTCAATGGGAAATCAGGGTATAATGGTTTTGTTAAAAGTATGTAACAGGGAGAAGGAGGCGTGGCAGACCCCACAAAGTATATATATTCTTGATCAGGGCGACGAGGTGAGTTGATTTAGCCATGTCCGTCTGTCCGTCAGTCCGTCCGTCCGTCTGTCCGTCTGTCCGTATGTATGAACGCGTCGATTTCCGAAGATACAATAGCTAGAGATCTCAACTTTTTTTTTAAATGTCCGTATATAGCGCGCGCATATCAAGTTTATCACTAGAAATCGATAACTCGTCCGATTATTTTTTTATCGATGAAAAACCTTATCGAAAGCCAGTTATAAAATTATATCTCCTACATCTTTTGAGCTAGAGTCTCCAAATTTTAAATGTAGACTCATATGTACTTTATAGATTTTCGGTTTTTGTTATAATTCACCCCCCACCCCTATATCCACCCCCTCACCCTCACCTTTGTAAAATGCGTATTTCAAATACTAGAGACTTGAGATTCGGCACATACACGCATAGTAATGATATAATCACAATCTAAAAGTTTCATGAAGAACTTACGTCCACAAAAAAAGTTATTAAATAATTAATTTTCAATGAGAAGCCCACACTGCAGCCCATGCGTGCGTGCCTATATGTGCCTATGTATGTGTGTGTGTGTTTCTTTTGTAAGCAAAAAGACGGGTTCAGGGGATTTCGTAGTCGAGCAGTCTCGACTAGAGCTTTCTTACTTGTTATACCCTGAACCCATTGAAAATGGGAAATCAGGGTATAATGGTTTTGTGAAAAAGTATGTAACAGGCAGAAGGAGGCGTGGCAGACCCCATAAAGTATATATATTCTTGATCAGGGCGATGAGCTGAGTCGATTTAGCCCTGTCCGTCTGTCCGTCCGTCCGTCTGTCCGTCCGTCCGTCCGTCCGTCCGTCCGTATGAGCAAAAGGATCTCAGAAGTTATAAAAGCTAGAGAGCTGAAATTTTGTATGTAGACTCGTGTATACCATACGCAGTACAAGTTTATCATATTTTTTCGATAACTCATTCGATATCTTTTTTATCGAGGATAATCGATAAATTTGTATTGTTTTTTCAGCCTAATTTGAACACTTTTAGACATAGAGACTTCAGATTTACTGTGTATATGCATTAGATAGATACACAGATTTTGTCATTTACAGATTTTGGATGCCACGCCCCCTTCGCCCCCAATTCGTAAAAAACGTATATCAAGTACTAGAAACTTGTGCTTTGGAATGTACGCATATTTGAACGTTATGATTACGTTCTGAAAGAAGATCGTACGTCTACAAAAGAAATTATTCAACAAATAAAATCTCATAATATTGCCCACACTGCAGCGCAGCCCAGAGCGCGGGCTTATGTGTGCGTGTGGATGCATGTGTATATGTGCGGAATGATTAGAATATCAGCTTGGAGGGTTCAGGGTATCTCCTATTCGAGCAGTCTCGACTAGAGCCTTCTTACTTGTTAATACTTCGATTGAATCCACAAGGAAATATGTTCATTAGTACAAAGTAAAAGTAGATCAGTGTACTGGCTTACCATCCCAAGCTGTGAGTCGAGGCACAGCAAGATCAACCTGGTGATCAAAACAAAAATACCTCTAAACGGGATAAGCCAATGGATTTACAATAAACAAACACCTGTGTCACCAACTATCAATATTTAAAGAGAAATATTTGATGGTATAATGGCAGAAATCATGAACCATAAAGAATTCATGAAAGTCGAAGATGCCTACCACGCCATAGACACAGAAACTTTATAGCTGGGAAACGAGACAGGAAACACCAACGCCAGAGGTGTTTCTATTTGGTCGGCCGAGTCCAATGGATAGGGTGGTTAACCTTGTGTTAAAAAGAGTTCAAAAAGTAAGGCTGCACATCGAAGAAGTGCAGGCCAACATTGAGCTCAGCATCCAGGAGGAGACTCTAGAGAACAAAAAAAAGCTAGACTCCTCTGGAAAAAGTCCAGTCTACGCTTACCGATTTGGAGGTAAAATAAGATATACCTGCCCACGAAATCGATGACGCACTGGCAGTCAAAGTGTACACAATGTCAAAAAGGCTGGAAAGAAAAATAGGTGCACTGCAAAACATAAAGAAGACGCTTCAAAGCGACCGAGACCAACATTTCCTTACTTCAATGGAAGTCCTAAGGCGTGGCTAACGTTTTTCGAGCAGTTCACCAAAATAATCCATAACAGGCAGGATATCAGCGACAAGAAAAAACTGATGTACCTGAAAATGTATCTCAAAGGAGAAGGTCAAGAAGTTATGAGCCATTTCTCAATTGGAGTGGGTAACTACAAGGCAGCGTGGGACTGGTTATGCAGACGCTACAAACGTTATTTGCCAGTGGACACGGAACTGCTGAAGAATGATCATGAAGGCAGTATCCGCAATTGCGTGGCCACCTCCGAAAACAGTGACGAGGTCACCGCTGAAAAGATGACAGCATATCAAAAAGTGGGATTTCAACCCGCCGGCAAGCCCTCACAACCTTTGTGCGAATTTTAACAAATACTATCACGTTTTTCCCTTAGAACTCTCTCTTCCTAAACTTAAATCTACTCTATCAGCTTATCTTAGGGAATTCACGCACAATGCCCAGGCATAAGCATTGGTACATTTTTCGTTGCCAATGTTGTGTTGTGAATTCTCAATTCTATTCTATACTCTTTTTCGACTATTCCTTTACACTTTTCTTTTTTGATTTCTCATTATCTGTATTTTCTTTTTCGCAACTTCTTTTAATCATTTTCCTTTTTCTGTACTAAATCTTTCCTACTTTTTTTTTTTCTTTTCTCTTTTTTTTTTTTTTTTGTAATTTTTTTTCTTTTTTTTATTTTTTATTTATTTTTATTATTATTATTTATTTTGTTTTTTTTTTTATTTTATTTTTTTTATTTTTAATTTCATATAGTTAATTGATATGCCTTTAATATGTTGTTTAAGTTTTCTTACTAACACCTTTTTTTCATAGCTTCACTAGTAGCACTGACCATAATTGGCTGTGAAATGTGGGCATAGCTGGCCGGACTGGCAAATAAAACACCCCAATCGGGTCGGTGCTACTAGTGATATTCTCTGTACTTTGTTAGGCTTTTTTATTTTTAGTTGACTCTATGTTTGTCAAGTACCCTTAAGGAAATAAATAAATAAATAAACCCGCCTCAACTAAAGCTACAGAAAAAGGTAATAATGTTCAAGCAGTAACAACAAAAACAAAGCTGTGTGAAGACAAGAGATCAATAAATAAGATCTGGGCTCCACCAATTCTGACAAAGGATTCGGAGAGCAAAGAAGATGAGGACGAGAATAGTATTTCTGCCACAACTTCGATATCGACGTTGAGTATCGATGAAGATACATCTACAGATATCCAATTGGAAGTTCGACCAATGGATGATATCCCCACAGTTGGCAGTACGACGGAAGAGCCAACTTCTGCGGTGACTACAAAAGCGACTGGATGTGCAGCTGAAGAGAACAGCGACAATACCGACGCAAACTCTCCAGTGCACTATAGGAAAAAACCCGAAATTTTGGCATAAATACAATTTTTTTAAAATAAATTTTTAAACTTTTTTTTTTTATTTTCCAATAATAAATATCTTAACTAATATAAAACGAATTTTTAAAAAATTTTATGAACCACCCCTCCTATATAACACTGGGCTGCAAGTCAGCTGACCCAGAGTTGCTTTGTATGCAAAAAAAGCGCGGGAAAAATTGTGCAACTCTTAAGTTTGGTACTGCGGTAAATAAAAAGAAAATTTATAACGTTAAAAATGGAAAACATTACTGATGGTATGTACTATAATTGTCAATTCAAATTTTTGAGTACATTTCTTTAATTGCCTAATATTTCAATGTTTTGTTGTTGTGTATTTTAGCTAAAAAATAACAAAATACTTCGTGTTTCGTGGAACATAACTTACAAATAGAGGAAAGTAGTGATGAAGTTTAATTGCAAACGTGTTGTCTGAACCCTCTATTATCAGAGACTATTAACCGTTTTTGCTCCTTTTTGCTCCATTTCGAAAAAATAACGTTTTTATAGCTAAGTATGAGTTTAAGCGCTAGAGCTTTTAGACGTATGGGCAAGCAACAATCGCCAAGCAGACGCGATGAAATTGTTTATGGTTGAAAAAATTAATAATAATGTGGATCAAAATGTACAAAACAGTATTTCTACCCAAGTTGCCCAGTTTATTGCTTTTGTTAAAAGCACGGAAGCAACATATACAAGAAAAGTTATGGTTGGAAATGGGTCTTATAGTGGATAAACCCAAACAGAACGGTAGTGGTAGCAGTGATGATGGAAACACCGCCCGAAGAGCGTTTTCAGATCCTAGAAAGTTATCTGATATACTAAATCTTAATTATGAAGTTATCAGGAACTTTCATATAATATTAATTGCTATCTCCTCCGAACATTATATAAATAGCGATAAACTTAGAGCTTTCTGCGTCCGTACATTTGAAATATATATGAATAACTATTCTTGGTATCCCATGTCCCCAACTGTGCACCAAGTTTTGATCCATGGATACCAAATAATGGATAGCTGCATAGTTCCTGTTGATGTTCTCGGAGAAAACGCATCAGAAGCTCGAAACAAAATTTATAAAAATGACAGAAGGTCGCATGCCAGAAACAGCAGTAGGCTAAACAACATCACTGATGTTTTTCACAGGCCATTAGATTCATCTGCTTTTGTCAAGTCTTTGTCTTAAAAAAAGACAGAAGCTTCACAAAAAATTAAAATTTCCAAGCGAAGTGATTGATCTGTTTGCTCTGATTGAGCCTCCGCAAATCGCGCATCAAGATGATACAAATGAAACTGAAAGTTTAGAAGCTGAAGATGAGGATGAGAATGATGCAAACAATTTTGACCCGAATATCGAATTGGATGAAGAAAATTATGATTATTGATGTTAATTTTTATACCCTGAACCCATTGAAAATGGGAAATCAGGGTATAATGGTTTTGTTAAAAGTATGTAACAGGGAGAAGGAGGCGTGGCAGACCCCACAAAGTATATATATTCTTGATCAGGGCGACGAGAAAAGTTGATTTGGCCCTGTCCGTCTGTCTGTCCGTCCGTCCGTCCGTCCGTCCGTCCGTCCGTCTGTCCGTATGTTTGAACGCGTCGATTTCCGAAGATACAATAGCTAGAGACTTCAACTTTTTTTTTAAAATGTCCGTATATAGCACGCGCATATCGAGTTTATCACATAATTTCGATAACTTGTCCGATTATTTTTTTATCGATGAAAAACCTTATCGAAAGTCAATTATAAAATTATATCTCCTACATCTTTTGAGCTAGAGTCTCCAAATTTGAAATGTAGACTCATATGTAGATTATAGAATTTCGGTTTTTTTTATAATTCACCCCCACCCCTATATCCACCCCCTCACCCTCACTTTTGTAAAAGGCGTATTTCAAATACTAGAGACTTGAGCTTCGGCATATACACGCATAGTAATGATATAATCATAATCTAAAAGTTTCATGAAGAACGTACGTCCACAAAAAAGTTATTAAACAATTAAGTTTCCATGAGAAGCCCACACGGCAGCCCATGCGTGTTTATGCGTGCGTGCCTATATGTGCCTAGGTATGTGTGTGTGTGTTTCTTTTGTAAGCAAAAACACGCGGAGAATTATTGAAATATCAGTTCTCCGAAGGGTTCAGGGGATTTCCTAGTCGGGCAGTCTCGACTAGAGCTTTCTTACTTGTTTTTTTTTTTCAAAATATTTATACATATATTTATTTAAATGAGCTTACTATTCAGCCACAACAGTTTTTCTATAAGTGTGCACACATCCATTCAAAGAAACAATTAGTTTAGTTTAGATTCGCTAGATGGCGCTGCAGCAGTGAATGTATTACTGTTTTGCCATCAAACTGTCAGTAAGTGAAGTGGCGTAGTGAATAGCATCGCGCCACTCAATCGAGAGGTCTCGGGTTCGAACACCAGATCGGGCGGAATTATTGTTTAATTTTTTTTTAATTGTTTCAAAAATTGAAATTTTAACCACACTAAATGTGAATATTTATTAGTTTGGTTCAGGGTAGTATCTAGTCGAGCACTCTCGACTAGAGTTTTCTTACTTGTTTGAGTATGTGGTAATTATGGTAAAATAAAACAAGTAAGAATGTTGCAGTCGGGCGTTACCGACTGCGGGATACTCATTCAGATCCCATCAACAATTTAGTAGCTAAGTTTAGCTCTAGTACTGCAGAAAGTACAGTTTTTCTCGATTTGCCACGCCCCTAGTGGGCGTAGACACCTCATTTTTGGCCAGTTCTTAGAACGAGCTAACGGTAGTTTAACTGCAAAGTTTGGATGCTTACGCTCCAAAAATGTGAAAATTACAGGGTATTTTTCGATGTGCCACGCCCCCAAAGAGGCGTAAAATTTATTTTCGGAGCATCGATAGAAGAGGTTTCCAGTAACACAACTATCAAAATTTGAAGCTTCTAGCTCTTATACTTTAGGAGATATAAACTTTTGCGGTTTGCCACGCCCCCTTTGGGCGGAGATATATCCACCATAGCTCGTTGAACTGTAGGGGTCAACCCGCGTATATATACCAAAGGTCTCTGGCATCAATAATGCCTAAAATATAGCAAAATCGGGAAAATCACTATATCTTCAGGTGCGATTTGCCACGCCCCTAGTGGGCGTAGACATATAAATTTTTCAGCAGTCATTATAGAATCATAACATTAGCACACGTGCGAAATTTCAACGTTCTAGCTTTAGAACTTTAAGAGATACAGTTTTATCCGATTTGCCACGCCCCCAATAGGCGGAGATATATCCGCCATGGCTTTTTGGACTTGGGTGGTGAACGCGCATCTACATACCAAATTTCAGCTTTCTAGCTCTTCAACTAACATGACTTCTGGTATATCGGAAAATGCATTTTCCGATTTGCCACGCCCCTAGTGGGCGGATCGGGAAAATTTTAACACTTTATAAATGGGAGCTATACACGAGTATGTGTTCCAAATTTCAAGTCTCTAGCTTCAATAGCGCCGAAATGAACTGCGTTCATACGGACAGACGGACGGACGGACGGACAGCAAGACGGACATTGCACAAAACCAATATACTCAATTCACTTTCGTGAATGAGTATAACAAGCTCTAGTCGAGACTGCTCGACTAGGAAGTCCCCTGAACCCTCCGGAGAACTGATATTTCAATAATTCTTCGCGTCTTTCTCCTTACAAAAAACACACACACACACATGCATAGACACACATAGGCGCGCACGCATAAACACGCATGGGCTGCAGTGTGGGCTTACCATGGGACTTTAATTGTTTAATAACTTTTTTTGTGGATATAGGTTCTTCATGAAACTTAGATTGTGATTATATCATTACTATGCGTGTATATGTATATGCGAAGCTCAAGTCTCTAGTATTTGAAATACGCCTTTTACAAAGGTGAGGGTGAGGGGGTGGATATAGGGGTGGGGGGTGAATTATAACAAAAACCGAAATTCTATAAAATATATATGAGTCTACCTTTAAAAGTTGGAGACTCTAGCTCTAAAGATGTAGGAGATATAATTTCATAAATGGCTTTTGATAAGGTTTTTTATCGATAAAAAATAACGGGAAGAGTTATCGATTTCTAGTGATAAACTTGATATGCGCGCGCTATATACGGACATTTTAAAAAAAAGTTGAAGTCTCTAGCTATTGTATCTTCGGAAATCGACGCGTTCATACATACGGACAGACAGACAGACGGACAGGGCCAAATCAACTTATCTCGTCGCCCTGATCAAGAATATATATACTTTGTGGGGTCTGCCACGCCTCCTTCTGCCTGTTACATACATTTTAACAAAACCATTATACCCTGATTTCCCATTTTCAATGGGTTCAGGGTATAATGAGTCAATTGGAAGTAGCAGCTACATAGCAGCAAAGGTAACAACCATAACCACTAGAAGCGACACAATATCTGTTCTAAGGCATCAGCATCAAAGGAAGGGCATCTACCATTTGGAGGCTTTGACTTCGGCAACAATGAAACGATTATCAACTTCCTCAACAGATGCAATCAGCTATAGTAATGCACCAAATGATGACACTTATAAGCCGCGGAAGTTCTTCAAAAAGGCTCGACTTCAGTTGGCATGGGAACCGCCACCTGGGTAATGGTGGCACACTAGGTTCATCTGGATGTCACACTCTCTGGGAGCCGCAGAATGTTCAGGCACGAACATAAGGATTGAAAGCATGATTATTTTGTCAAGAATACTAACAATTATCTAATTTGTATTTGTCCTGTATATTATTAAGAAATCCACAGACAGCAATTCTGGATTTCTGCCCCCCGCAGAATGTTCAGGTGGTGGTGGGTCTGTATTCCAAAAAAAAGTGGATCAGCCAGAGTAAAAAATCAACAGAAGAGATTCTGTTCTCTCTCGACAAAGATTGCTCATCGTTCTCGAACAGCTCCAGCGACGTTGCCGGCTAATGCGAGAGGATCTGCCGACAAACTTTATAAATACTATATGCTTTATTATTATTTGTGTATTTTCTTTTTATACCCTGAACCCATTGAAAATGGGAAATCAGGGTATAATGGTTTTGTGAAAAAGTATGTAACAGGCAGAAGGAGGCGTGGCAGACCCCATAAAGTATATATATTCTTGATCAGGGCGATGAGCTTAGTCGATTTAGCCCTGTCCGTCTGTCCGTCCGTCTGTCCGTCCGTCCGTCCGTCCGTCCGTCCGTCCGTCCGTCCGTCCGTCCGTATGAGCAAAAGGATCTCAGAAGTTATAAGAGCTAGAAAGCTGAAATTTTCTATGTAGACTCGTGTATACCATACGCAGTACAAGTTTATCATATTTTTTCGATAACTCATTCGATATCTTTTTTATCGAGGATAATCGATAAATTTGTATTGTTTTTTCAGCCTAATTTGAACACTTTTAGACATAGAGACTTCAGATTTACTGTATATATGCATTATATAGATACACACATTTTGTCATTTACAGATTTTGGATACCAGGCCCCCTTAGCCCCCAATCCGTAAAAAACGTATTTCAAATACTAGAGACTTGTGCTTTGGAATGTACACACATTTACACTTTATAATTACGTTCTGAAAGTTTCATTCAGATCGTACATCTACAAAAGAAATTATTCAACAAATAAAATCTCATAATATTGCCCACACTGCAGCGCAGCCTAAGCGCAGTCGCTGCTTACTGCGCAGTTAGCAGAGCGCGGGCTTATGCGTGTGTGTGGATGAATGTGTATATATGTGTGCATAAAAGAAGTGCAGAATGATTAGAATATCAGATTGGAGGGTTCAGGGTATCTCCTAGTCGAGCAGTCTCGACTAGAGCCTTCTTACTTGTTATTTCAATTTTCTTTTTACACAATTCACATCAGGACGTCTGTCGCTGCAGAACGGGTGGTGCTCTTCGTGCGTCTTGTGTGTGTTCTCCTTCTTGTAATGGTTGCGAATCTTTAAGATTGGAAATAGCAGCGTATATCGTTTGCGACAACATTGTCGCCTGCGGTGCAATGCAAAAAAAGTTTGGGACAAGCGGAGCTTTAGCGATCGAGCTTTCGCTAAGCTTGCGCTTCGCTAAAGCTCGTCGGAGACAGTGGGAGAAATCCACTCAATTGCATCCCGCTGCCCGAAGCTTCGCTGAGAGCGAAAAGCTGAAGTAAAGAACACTGGAATGTGGGCGTATAAAACGCGGCCACAGTGCCAGCTCAGTCTTTTTCCGGCCCACATTCCAGTGAAAACACCCAAAAATTGTTATATCTCTATATATATATACAACTATAAATATATTTAAAAAAAAAAGAAAAACTATTTTTTCCATCAAAAATCTTTTTTTTTGGCATACAAAAAAAAGCAAAGTACTTTGTCGAATCTGGCCCATTATCACCAGCTGGTCAGTCAGTGACATTTGTGTGCGCAGCCGCACGCGTTTAATTGCCGTGGACAATAAAAAGTGCGCGACCAGAAAATCGAAGGTAAATATTGGCAAATTAGAAAAATTAAACAAACTTAGTTTCCAGAGACTAAGTTCGGTTTTTGTATTTTGCAGCCCATATTATACCCCTAACCTCTAGGCCGACAAAGGCACATGTACTGGTGTCATGATAGACACAAGATTAACTTTCCGCGAGCACTTAGAATATGTGCATAAAAAGGCAGCTGATTCTTGTAGAGCTCTCTCGAGAATCATGCTTAACACGCGGGGACCTAAACAGCAACGACGTCTCCTCCTAATGAGCGTCATTAGGTCTGTCATCCTCTATGCTGCGCCAATATGGGCAAGAGCGATGGCAACGCCGAGCTACAGCCGGGGCATTTGCGCGATCTACAGGCTGAGCGCAATCAGAGTCAACTGCGCTTTCAGGACTATCTCCGATGACGCGGCGCTCGTCATAGCTGATATGGTACCACTGGAGTACTTTGTCGCCGAAGCCGTGGAGCGGAATTCGCACGCGCCTGTGCGACACAACGCTATCAGGGCGAACAGTATTGCACGATGGCAAGGAAAGTGGGAGAACTCAGCTAAAGGGCGTTGGACGCACAAGCTCATCCCGGAGCTTGAACCATGGGTTAACCGCAAACACGGCGAGGTAAAATTCTACCTTACGCAGATCCTCTCGGGTCATGGATGCTTTCGGAGCTATTTGAAGCGCTTTGGCCACGAGGAATCTGACGAGTGCCCCTGGTGCGGGCGAGGGCATGTGGAAGACGCCAACCACATTATTTTCGAATGTGGACGTTCCAGGAGGAGAGGCGTCGTCTGGAAGAGGCAGTGGGCCGCTCCATCAGAGCGGACAACATAGTCAACGCCATGCTGGAATCGGAGGAAGCTTGGGAGTCGAGCGAATGAGAAGACGAGCTGTCCCAGGCTAAGGTAGCGCATAGTGCTTGCGAAGCAATGCTTTACGGCCGTCCCGCAAGCACCGCGCGCTATCCTAGCGCTATCCACGCAACTTGCAACTTGTTATATATTTTTTGTCAATAAATGAATATAAAAAAAAAAAAAACATTTACACAACACAACCAAATTTAACGAGTTTTATAACTAAAATAAAACAAATTAAAAGCAAATTATGTTAAATGTTAAGTGTTAGTAGTGTTAAACATATTAAAATAATACAAAACGGCCACTAAGTGTAAACTAAAAACACACACAAACAAAGTTAATAAAACAACAAGTAAGAAGACTCTAGTCGAGACTGCTCGACTAGGGGATACCCTGAACCCTCCAAACTGATATTCTAATCATTCTGCAGTTCTTTTATACACACATACCTACACATGCATCCACATGCATAAGCTCGCGCTCTGCTAACTGCGCAGTAAGCAGCGACTGCGCTTGAGCTGCGCTGCAGTGTGGGCAATACTATGAGATTTTATTTGTTGAATAATTTCTTTTGTAGACGTACGATCTTAATGAAACTTTCAGAACGTAATCATAACGTTAAAATATGCGTACATTCTAAAGCACAAGTTTCTAATACTTGATATACGAATTGGGGGCGAAGGGGGCGTGGTATCCAAAATCTGTAAATTACAAAATGTGTGTAATCGTCAATAGCATATACAAAGTAAATCTGAAGTCTCTATCTCTAATAGTGTTCAAATTAGGCTGAAAAAACAATATAAATTTATCGATTATCCTCGATAAAAAGATATCGAATTAGTTATCGAAAAAATATGATAAACTCGTACTGCGTATGGTATACACGAGTCTTCATGCAAAATTTCAGCTCTCTAGCTCTTGTAACTTCTGAGATCGACGCACTCATACGGACGGACGGACGGACGGACGGACGGACAGACGGACGGACGGACGGACAGACGGACAGGGCTATATCGACTCAGCTCATCGCCCTGATCAAGAATATATATACTTTATGGAGTCTGCCACGCCTCCTTCTGCCTGTTACATACTTTTCACAAAACCATTATAAAAACTACAAATAATCAACAAAAACTACAAAATCATCACAAAAACTACGAATATTCAACAAATCTACACACAACAAAAACTACACAAGATGCCAAAAGATGCAGATAATTCATCGCCTATCTCTGTGGGCCGGGATGAAGACTTCGCCGCCTACATAATGGCCAGCTCTGAGGAAATGGAAGCCGGCAAGTCACTCGCAAATAAGAGGATGGATATTGGTGAGTGTGCACTCCCTATATTCTCTCCTCACCTATCCCACATTCCCAAGCCACTAAAAAATGCGCCAAAAAAGGCGGCAAAAGACGCGTCAAAAATGGCGATTTGAATATATGTATATTGTGCAACTGATTACGAGCCTTCGATAATACAATTGAATTTTGCTTAAATCAAATAAATAATAAAATAATATGTTTGCGTGAATCCTTAGAAGGAAGCTATTTTTTCATAACGCAACCTTCCATAACATAACTTCATCGGAATTGAATTATATTCCAAGTAATAATTTAACAACATGTAAGTAATATATTTTTATTACAAATTTTCCAATATTATTTTTAATAAACACATCATATTTAATGACAAACGTTACGATACCAGAGACCGGAAACCTCCAAAATCTTTAATAAGACTTGGTGAAAGAAATTAAACAGTTGAGGTCTGAGGTTTCTAAGATAAAACTGTTAAATTCCGATTTGAAAGCAGAAATAACTGCTTTAAAAGAGTCAAACAAATGGGGACTCTTAAAGTTGACAGAGGAGGTTGTCTCTGTTAAAATGGAAAACAGAAAAAACAATACAGATTTTGATGCTGATGTTTTATTCTAGGACATTCCAAAACTTCCTCTCAGTGCTATTAGTGAAGTAGTAGCATTTGATTAGGAAGTGCCAAAAAATTAGAGTCAACTTAGGCAGTTCGTAAGTACTACAGAAACTGATATTAATATTTTATTTTATTTTAATTTTTTTTTTTTTAATTCTTTTTAATTAATATGTTTAGAAACATCTTATATCGAAAGTTGGAGAAGATGGGCCCATATTAGAGCTGCGATAAGAAAAGTTTTTTCGGACAAGGTAGCTTCCTAATACAGCTGGAAGGGGACGAAAATTAAACCCTCAGCAGAAAGGTGCTACATTGTAACCGTTATAAAAAGTATGTATTATTTTGGAAAATATTTGAAATATTTTTTATTAATTAATACTTTCCTCCTTAGATATTACTAATGAAAAATTTAAATGCACGGACAAAGAATTAAATACGGTGCTACAAAAGCATTTTGTCCATGCCAATGACAGGCTGGCAAAGCGTCGGCATTTAAATTAATATACATAAAACATACATTGAATTTCTATTACTGTTTTCGTTATTTTTTGTTTTGAATTTCTATGTTTTGTTTTTTATTTATTTACTTTCTTTAGTTGTTATTTTTTAAGATAATATATATATATATATATATATATATATATATATATATATATATATATATATATATATATATAATATAATGTATATATTAAATGAAAATTATATTAATAAAAAAATTAATTTCGTTGCAAATTATTGAAAATTTCATTCGAATATGAGTCAGAAATTATTAAATTAGGACACTTTTTTGATTCAAAGATGACTCGTGGATGGCTTTTTTATGGTTAGGGTACCATTTTCTCCCGAAATAACAGTCTCTTATGATCAGAAAATGAGCGCAACTATGACTATTTTCAATTGTTGCGCGAATTTTTAAAGACTGACTTATGCTCTGTTAAACTCCGTCCGTCCGTCCGTCTGTCCGTATGTTTGAACGCGTCGATTTCCGAAGATACAATAGCTAGAGACTTCAACTTTTTTTTAAAATGTCCATATATAGCACGCGCATATCGAGTTTATCACATAATTTCGATAACTTGTCCGATTATTTTTTTATCGATGAACAGCCTTATCGAAAGTCAATTATAAAATTATATCTCCTACATCTTTTGAGCTAGAGTCTCCAAATTTGAAATGTAGACTCATATGTAGATTATAGAATTTCGGTTTTTTTTATAATTCACCCCCACCCCTATATCCACCCCCTCACCCTCACTTTTGTAAAAGGCGTATTTCAAATACTAGAGACTTGAGCTTCGGCATATACACGCATAGTAATGATATAATCATAATCTAAAAGTTTCATGAAGAACGTACGTCCACAAAAAAAGTTATTAAACAATTAAGTTTCCATGAGAAGCCCACACTGCAGCCCATGCGTGTTTATGCGTGCGTGCCTATATGTGCCTATGTATGTGTGTGTGTGTTTTTTGTAAGCAAAAAGACGCGGAGAACTATTGAAATATCAGTTCTCCGAAGGGTTCAGGGGATTTCCTAGTCGGGCAGTCTCGACTAGAGCTTTCTTACATGTTTTTTTGTTGTCTTTGCTCTGTAGTTGCATGTCGTTGTCATTATCATTTGTGTTGTTGTTTTTGTTGTTGTTGCCGGTTGCGGCTTCTTTGCTACGCGAGGCGCTGCTGTGTGTCAACTTTCTGTTGACTGCTTGGTGCGTATTAGCCATTTGTGTTTGTATTTGCTGCGGCCTCTGCTTGCGCGCCACTTGCGTAGCTTGTGCGGTAAGCAGATTGACAAGCACTGCTTTAAAGGTCGGACTGCTTTTAAAGCAGCTCACGTGTGCCCCTCCGCAATTTACGCACAATGCCGTCTCACCTCTGCAGTTAGGGTACTCTGTCGAAGCTTACTCTCCCGCACACTTCATACACTTAAATGGCCGCCTACAGTAGTTTTTCGTACGGCCAAAAGTCTGGCATCGATGGCACTGAGCCGGATCGATGGGCTTGACCATAGGCTCCACACTAACTGCTTGGCTTTAGATCTGTTCGAGACCGAGCACAGCCTCATTATTATTATATTATTATTTCAAATGGCTGCGACAGCTCATGTGGCAAGAATGGCAGCACATGGCTCAGCCATCATGCCACTGAGTTCGCGCTGGTTGTAGCATTTGTTTTAGTTGCATGCGTAGTTGCAGTTGCATGTGTCGTTGTGTTCATTTGTATGTGTTGTATTTGCACTGCTTGTCTTGCTTGCAGTGTCTGAGTGCTGAGTTTTTCTCTCGTAGTGACATCATTGTTTGATTGATTGAGCGTGAGCGTTGGGGTGGGTTTTAGTGTTTGTGTGTGTGTGTGTGTGTTTTTTTTTTATATTCGTTTATTAAAAACTTTATAATATATATAACACATAAAAGTGTGGGTTTAGGGTAGCGCACGATGCTTGCGGCACGGCCGTAAAGCATTGCTTCGCAAGCACTATGCACTTAGCCTGGGAAACCTCGTCTTCGCTCGATTCTGTGGAGCTCCATAATAATTGTGGCCGCGAAGGTCTGTGAAGGATAAAAATTAACCTCGCCGTGTTTGCGGTCTACCCATGGCTCAAGCTCCGGGATGAGAGTATGTGTCCACCGTCCTTTGGTTGAGCGGTGGACATCTTCTTTGCCATCGTGCAATGCTGCTCGCTCTGCTATCGTTGCGTCGTATAGGCTCGTGTGCATTCCGCTCCACGGCTTCGGCGACTAAGTCGTCCAGAGGCATCATGCAGGCTTTGACAGGCGACGCGTCATCAATGACTGTTCTGAACGCGCAGCAGATTCTGATTGCGCTCAGTCTGTAGGTGGCGCAAATGCCCCGGCTGTAGCTCGGCGTTGCCATCGCTCTTGCCCATATTGGCGCAGCATAGAGGATGACGGACCTAATGACGCTCATTAGAAGGAGACGTCGTTGCTGTTTAGGTCCCCGCGTGTGAAGCATAATTCTTGAGAGAGCTCTACAAGAATCAGCTGCCTTTTTATGCATAAATTCTAAGTGCTCGCGGAAAGTTAATCTTGTGTCTATCATGACACCAAGATATTTTATCGCCCTCTTTGACGCAATGGTGACGCTGCCGATCTTTATATTGGCAGTTTCCACTCTTTTGCGACTGCTGCCTAGGACAACTTCGGTTTTGTGTGCCGCTAGCTCGAGCCCAGCTCCAGTCAACCAGCTTCGTATGCGACTGGTACTTTCGCTGCATATATCCTCTGTATCTTTGAACTCCTTGCCTATGGCGACGACAGTTATATCATCAGCAAAACCAATGGTGTGCGCACCTGCTGGTAGTTCTAAGCGCAGTACGCCGTCGTACATGATATTCCATAGGAGAGGCCCCAGCACTGAGCCTTGGGGTACTCCAGCTGACACTGTATGAGTTTGGGGACCCTCACTCGTATTGTATACCAGTGTTCTTCCTTTGAAATAGCTCTTTATTATTTCTTTTAGTTATTTAGGGATATTATATTATGACAGCGCATTCAGTTATGATACTAGCTGTGTTGAAGGCGTTCTCAACATCCAGAGTCGTAATAATGCAATATTGCTTCGACCCATGCTTCCATTTTGTGCACTGGATGGCGGAAGTAGCCAGACCAACCACTTTGTTTAGCGTGTCCGTTGTTGACCGGGCCTTCCGGAATCCAAATTGATTTGGAGACAAGCCTCTGGTGCTAGCAATAGAAGTCTCCAGTCTAGAGCAAATCAGTTTCTCAAACACCTTTCCATGGTGTCTCTGGTGACTTGCCAGCCTTGGGTAGCAATACCAGGTTCTGGGCTTTCCATTTTGCAGGGAACGTCTCCTGTTTGCTTGTGTGAGATTACTTATTTGCAATGGCCGACCTGAATTGCAGAGAGAGAGCCGCCTTTGAGCATTTTTTGACTCTCCCTGCATCAAGTCGCTCTCGAGCGATTTGCGCGGCTTGTGGCCGGCCATTTTGGACGCCTTTTTGGCGCGTTTTTTGCGCTTTTATATTGGGTGCTAGGTGAGGGTGAATACGAGTATAGGGAGTGCGTACTCACAATATTCTTTCTCAGAGCCTTTTTGGCGACGTCCAGCTCCTCTATGCTGGGTTCTGGTTAGTGGCGTTATTAAGTCAATCGATCCACAATCCCAGCGGCGATTACGATGACCACTTGTTCCCGAAACGAAAAGAAATTTTATGTTTTAATTGTTAATAATACCCTGTAGTACTGGAGGTGGCGATTGACCACAGTTGAACTACCTTCCCCACTAGTCCTTACATGGGTACTTACTTGACTGACCCTATGGTAAGCGAACGCCGAACCATTGAGCAACAAACTACATATATGCATGAAACGGCAGAAAACATAAACGAAAAAAAAAAAACGGTACTATCATCACATATATTTTTGGTGTTTTGCGAAGAGGACATAGGTGAAGGAAAAAAACATTCTCCGCTTTCTGTCGATGTTCCTTTCATAATTTATAAGAACAATTGTTATGCAAGTACCGTTTCTTTTCGTTTCTGCTTTCTGCTCTTCCTCGATGTTCAACGGCTGCTGCGTTCGCCCGTTGAGCAAGTTGAGTGAAGTTTTCAAGTAGCAACAATCGTAAATATTAATATGCAATTGCAACAAAATTTAAACAAATTAAAATAATAAAACAATATGTATAGTGAAAGGCATTTAAGAATGCTGAAGCAGGAGCAGAAATCAAAATGCAGAACCAAATTATATTGTGCTGCGACGTGAAAACACGCCTGAAAAGGGAGAAAACAATAATAATAATGAAAGTGAAGTTAAAGTTTAAGAAGTTTTAAATGTGATAAATATTGACAGTGGCATAAATAATGAAATCGAAGAAAAACAAATTGGTAGGTATTATTTATTTCATTGCCGCTTTAATTACAAAAATTTAATCTTCACATTTTTTCTCTATATGCAATAAATTTGGTTGATGGCAGTGGATCAGCAAAAGAAGAACTGCAAAAGGCCATGCAGCTGCAGAAGAAGCGTTTTTTTAAAACAGTAGCGTGAACAAAAAAAAAATATATATATTAATGAAAAAATATATGTACATATATATTAATAAAAATGAAATGGTTTCAATGTAGAAAAATGTATTTTGAAATAAAAAAAAAAAAAAAAATATTTTAACTTTTTTTCATTCTTTCACCATCCATTTCATGGGTACTTACATCACCACCCCTGACATGGGTACCCATGTCACTAGCCCTTTTATGGTGACCCAATCCACTAGTTCGCGGTAAACGATGTGGTGACGATTGACCCTTCTTACGGACATTTCATACAAGAAACGAAATGATGAAATGCATTGCTTAGGGTCAGCGAAGTAAGTAATGGTGGTACCCTAGTAAGTAGTGATTTCACCAGCTACGAACCAGTTACTTGTTTTTGTTTAGTGAAGGTTAATTCGCTGGTGATCGGACGGAAGTTTTTGAAAGCAGCATTAATTCATCGACTTTAATATACATATGTACATATTTGCTGTGGTGCAGCGTTTAGCGCTCGTAGGTACGCAGTTGCAGCAAAAAAGAAAAAAAATCAAATCTATTACTCGGTGCCAAACCTGCGAATAGGTTTGTGCGAAATAATTTACACATACAATATGCTGGCTACTATTTTCTCCTTATTGTTAGTTGTCTTAACTCACCGATTTAAATAGTTTGGCACTTGCACAGAATACTTTTCAAGACAGACGTTTTTTTTTCACGTTTTTAAAAGTTACTTCACCGTGAAAATTTCTATGTCTGCTGCGGCCGACGTGAAAATTTCCAAAGGAAAGTATGGCCGGTGCTCGAGCGGAAAGGCAGTGATTGAGAACAGTTTTTTTCTCTTTTTGTCTCTCCAGCGAGAATGACAAATCCAGCTGTTAGGAAATCTACTCCTTTCTTATGCGATTGTATTCAGCGGAACTAAATATCTCCTTCCTAAATGGAGAGTTTGCTCTTAGGCAGTAGATATATTGGCTCTGTTCCAGCGCCACTACACGAGAGTGAGAGATGGAATGAAAGTTTGCTGGTGCACACCATTGCAATGGTGAGCCACCTTTGTACCTTGTGTGCATTTTCGTAATTTGGTTAGTATTCGTGTTGTTGTTGGTCTGACACAGTACTTGTCAGTTTACAGCTTCTGCTGCAGTTGTCTGTTGTGTCGCCCGTGTGCGTGCGTGTGAGAGAGCGTGCGAGTTTAATTTGTTGTCGCAATGTCATCTGAGTTTGGCGCCACTGTGTTGCATATGTATTGGCCGTCGACATTCGTCTTGTCGTTGGTGCTTGTTAGTGTGTGTGGGCGTTTTTAAAGGGGCGTGAGCCAAAGCGCTTTTAGCATTGTTGGCGGCGTGAGCGTGAGCGTAAGAGAGAGAGAGAGAGAGAGAGACAGAGAGTGCGCAAATGTTTTAGCAAGAGCGTGTGCGTCCGTGTGCGAGTGCGTGTGCGTGTGCGTCTGCTTGTAAGATTGCGCACGCCCAGCAAGCATTTTTGCGTTTAACAGAGCATAAGTTAGTCTTAAAAGACTCGCGCGATGACTGATAACAGTCATATGTGCGCTCATTTTCTGATCATAAAAGACTGTTCTGTCGGGAGAAAATGGTACCCTACCCGCGACTCTTCTTGATGAGTCGCTTATGACCCTTGTTTTTTAATCATAAAAGAGTCTTCCACGAGTCGTCTTTTAATCATAAAAGTGTCTTACACGAATCATCTTTTAATCATAAAAGAGTCTTCCACGAGTCATAATTTAATCATTTTTTGACTCATATTCGATTGAAATTTTCAATAATTTGCAATGAAACGAATTTTTTTCTTGATATAAATTTCATTTAATATATATATATATATATATTAACTTAGAAAATAACAGAAAAAGAAGTAAATATATACAAAACAAAATATAAAAATTCAAAACAAAAAATAACAAAAATAGTAACAGAAATAGAAAGTATGTTTTATATTATTCTAAGCGCCTACGCTTTGCCAGCCTGTCATTGGCATGGACAAAATGCTTTTGTAGCACCATATTTAAATCCCTATCCGTGCATTTAAATTTTTCATTAGCAATATCTAAGAGGGGAAATATTAATTAATAAAAAATATTATAAATATTTTCCAAAATAATACATACTTTTTATTACGGCTACAATGTAACACCTTTCTGCTGATGGTTTAATTTGCGTCTGATCGCAGCACTTCGCACTTGCACTTCACTTGCACGTTCACGATTGACTGACAAAATTTGCTCATTTCGGCATGTGCTTAGATAAGAATCGCTTTTCGATCAGCCAAGCGAGCAGAATATGATTGCATAGGAACAAAGCAAAACCAAGCAATGATCATATTTTAATCACCTGCATGCTCATTTGGCGATTGCTTTGCATTTCGTTTTTGTATATTAAAGTAATCATACTTTGAGCATATGGAAGGGTCATTTATGAGTCTTCTTTCGATCGCCCGGGAGATTAGTCGTTTTTTAATCGTCAAGGGGACTTAAAGAAGACTCATCAAGACGATTTCTGTTAAAACAGTCTTCCAAATGCTTGCTGGGCGCACACTTTTCGCAGTGGACACGCTCTCTCTGGCACTTTCGCTGGATGTGAGCGCTGGGTTGCTGGGTTCCACGAGTATGCGTGCATTTATTGTCGCTTTTTCGTTTGTAGCACCCGCTGTACTGACCTCGTCTTCCTCCGGTCCTGACGCGGTGCTCGGCTCATTCTGTGGCTCGTGCAGGCCCTGTTCGGGACCACGGGATTGCCAGCCTTCCCCAGGGGGCTGGATCGTGCTCGCCGAAGGTGCTCCGCGTCTGTTGTGGTCACCGTCGTTCCGTCGCTTCACGTCGTTCCTCTCCTAGTCTACGCCACTTTTCCGCCACACTCGCCAAATCGACCCTTGGGACCTTGTTGGCAGGGCTCCCTGACGAACTCCGCCTGAAACGGCGTCTTCCTTGCCGCTGGTCTCCGTCTCAAAACGTGTGACTCGCGCTCTCTCCTCCTTACCCCGCTTCGCAGGCGTCGGTGGGGAAGAGGGTGGTTCTTCCACATATGGCGGCGCCCCTCGTGACTGGGGTATTTGCACATACATATATGCTGGTGAAGTCACACACCCATCTAGTCTTTCGGCGATATTGATTGAAGACCGATGGACCGTATGCATTTACTTAGGTGGGGGTCGACGTTGGAAATTGGGTGGAGGTCGCTCCTCGCGAAGCCGATAATACTCCCGGCCCATCCTCGGGTCGCCTGGCCTCTCATACCCTGTACCGGGGAATGGCTCGGTGTCGGCATCGCTCTCATCTACCACATGGGCGTCTCCTCTTCCTCCATCTCGTCTCTGCTGCTAATAACGATGATCTCGTTTTCCATTGTTGTTAATCTGCAAAAACAAGCATCAAGTAATACGCTTCTTAGGACAATGGTTTTCAAACCACTAGTTAGTATCGCAGGTACTACGGTGGGGTGAACAATGGGTTTGAGATTAGAAAAGGATGTTATTGTGACTGAGGTGTGTCGTCAGTGTTTTAGAAAACCCTGTCGATCGCCCCTCGGCTCTCGTCTGGTTCTTCTTCACTCTCATCGCCGTCATGATGGAAAGTCTTGAGTTGGGAAATGTTGGCCACCCTTCTTTTGCGTTCGCCGCGTTTGGCAAACCGCACTATGATTCTTCGAGGCCCACTGCAGATTATTGCGAGCAATCGCGAACACTTCCCTCATCTTGTCCTTGGCGTCTGGTTGAAGTTCCTTCGTCGCTGATCCGGGCATAACTTCATCGTACAGGGCAGCCGGCAAGCGCGGCACAGTGGACGATTTCATAGGCAAAAAATAAAATTTCTTTTTTTTAATCCCTGAACCCATTGAAAATGGGAAATCAGGGTATAATGGTTTTGTGAAAAGTATGTAACAGGCAGAAGGAGGCGTGGCAGACCCATCCATCCGTCTGTCCGTCTGTATGAGTGCGTCGATCTCAGAAGTTATAAGAGCTAGAGAGCTGAAATTTTGCATGTAGACTCTTGTATACCATACGCAGTACGAGTTTATCATATTTTTTCGATAACTCATTCGATATCTTTTTTATCGAGGATAATCGATCAATCTATATTGTTTTTTCAGCCTTAGTTGAACACTATTAGACATAGAGACTTCAGACTTACTGTGTATATGCTATTGCCGAATGCACACATTTCGTCATTTACAGATTTTGGATACCACACCCCCTTCACCACTAATTTGTAAAATACGTATTTCATTTGGAATGTACATATGTACATTTACATATTATGATTATGTTCTGAAAGTTTCATTAAGATCATACGTCTACCAACAAAATTATTCAACAAATAAAATCTCACAATAATGCCCACACTACTGCGCAGTTAGCAGAGCACGGGCTTATGCGTACGTGTGGATGCATGTGTATGTACGTATGCGTAAAAGAAATTAGAGGGTTCAGGGTATCTCCTAGTCGAGCAGTCTCGACTAGAGCCTTCTTACTTAGTTTTTTTTTTTATATTACAACTCTATGGAATTTTTTTTTATACCCTGAACTCTTTGAAAATGGGAAATCAGGGTATAATGGTTTTGTGAAAAGTATGTAACAGGCAGAAGGAATCATCGCAGACCCCATAAAGTATATATATTCTTGATCAGGACGATGAACTGAGTCGATATAGCCCTGTCCGTCTGTCCGTCCGTCCGTATGAGTGCGTCGATCTCAGAAGTTATAAGAGCTAGAGAGCTGAAATTTTGTATATAGACTCGTGTATACCATACGCAGTACGAGTTTATCATATTTTTTCGATAACTCATTCGATATCTTTTTTATCGAGGATAATCGATAAATTTATATTGTTTTTTCAGCCTAATTTCAACACTTTTAGACATAGAGTCTTCAGATTTGTTGTGTATATACATTTGATGGATACACACATTTTCTCATTTACAGATTTTAAATACCACGCCCCCTTCGCCACCAATTCACAAAAAACGTATTTCAAGTACTAGAGACTTGTGATTTGGAATGTACACACATTTACATATTACGATTACGTTCTGAAAGTTTCATTAAGATAGTAAGTCTACAAAAGAAATTATTCAACAAATAAAATCTCATAATATTGCCCACACTGCAGCGCTGCCCAAGCGCAGTCGCTGCTTACTGCGCAGTTAGCAGAGCGCGGTCTTATGCGTGCGGGTTGATGCATGTGTACGTACATATGTATGCATAAAAGAAGTGCAGAATGATTAGAATATCAGATTGGAGGGTTCAGGGTATCTCCCAGTCGAGCAGTCTCGACTAGAGCCTTCTTACTTGTTATTTCTTAAAAGAACAACTAATTCCACTGTAAACTAATTTTTGCACTATCCCATTCACACGCGCTACGAATAGCAACAAAAGAGAGACAAACAAGTAAGAAAACTCTAGTCGAGAGTGCTTGACTAGAAAATACCCTGAACCCTAGGCAATAAAATATTGTTGCTTTTTGTTTAATTATTTCATTCATTTATTATTATTATATTATTAATAAAATATTAACACTACTATAAATTATTACATTTTTCTTAATATTATTAAAAACAATACCTAAATACCTTAAATATTAATATAAATAAATATAATATAAATATAAATAATAATAATAAAAAAAAAAAAAAAAAACAAGTAAGAAAACTCTAGTCGAGAGTGCTCGACTAGATACTACCCTGAACCAAACTAATAAATATTCACATTTAGTGTGGTTAAAATTTCAATTTTTGAAACAATTAAAAAAACTAAACATTAATTCCGCCCGATCTGGGGTTCGACCCCGAGACCTCTCGTTTGAATGTATGTGTGCATAGAAAAACTGTTGTGGCTGCTGCATGTGCGTTTGTTAATTGGCCTAATATTTAATGATTTTTTCAAAATTGATAGACTTAGCGAAATTTAATGAAACTTTCATCATATGATCTACATATTCAATTGAATAGTAAGCCCATTTAAATAAATATATGTATAACTATTTTGAAACAATTAAAAAAAAAATAAATAAAGATAAATTAATTCCGACCGCTCTGAGGTTCGAACCCGAGACCTCTTGATCGAGTGGCGCGCTGCTATCCACTACGCCACTTCACTCTTTGACAGTTTGATGGCAAAACAGCAATACATTCACTGCTGCAGCGCCATCTAGCAAATCTAAATCTGCTGTGGCTGCTGCATGTGCGTTTGTTAATTGGCCTAATATTTAATGATTTTTTCAAAATTGATAGACTTAACGGAATTAAATGAAACTTTCAGCATATGATCTACATATTCCATTGAATATTTGACAAATTTAAAAAAATGAAAAATCATTCACAATTAGCTGTAATGGCATCTGATTTGAACTTGAATGTTTGTATTCGATAAAAACATAACGGGATAATTTATCGAATTCTAAAGCTAAACTCGACATCCGCGCTGTATATACGGTCATTTTAAAAAAAAATTCAAGTCTCTAGCTATCATAGGCTCGGAAATCGACGCGTTCAAACATACGGACAGACGGACAGACAGAAAGACGGACAGGGCTAAATCAACTTATCTCGTCGCCCTGATCAAGAATATATATACTTTGGGGGTCTGCCACGCCTCCTTCTGCCTTTTACATACATTTTAACAAAACCATAATACCCTGATTTCCCATTTTCAATGGGTTCAGGGTATAAAAACTTCAAACACTATCCTCAACACTTATAGAAATACCACTATGGTAACTATAAATAGTTTCAAATGTCCTAGCGGAAATGACCTCCCTGGATAGATTTGAAAAAGCCCAATCAATATGTGAATCGGAATGGGTTGTAGACGTCTTCAAATCTAGCAGGCTTCTAAAGCTTTTTATAATCAAATTATTATAAAAAGTTCTGGATGTTTCAAACCTGCTCAAACATAAGTTGAAATCTCCCATAATTACACAATTTTCAGTCAGAAATGAATGTTGATCGAACAGTTCCTCAAACTCAGTTCTAAACTGTGGTAATGAATAAGAAGGACTTTTGTAAGCTACAATAAAGCTTAAGGACTTATATCGAAACACTCCATACTCAAAAACTGCTGCGCCGCATATTTTTCTACCGCTTATGCAGCTTGAAATATTATTTAAAATTTCATTCCTAACATAAATAATTATACACCCCTTGGTTCGAACAGCATTCGGTACTACGTCGCAATCAAGCCGAACTATAATACTAAATCCTGGAATTTCCACATTCTCATTTGGATATGTGGATGTCTCAACGAAACATAAGACTGACGACTTAAGCATTAGTATGTCTGACCGAATGTCTTGAATATGACAATGAATGCTCTCAGTATTATGAAAGAATATGTCAAGAGTGGAACTATTAACTAAGTGATCATAATGTGATCGAAGCTGCTTCACACTCCTCAATTGCATAATTTGATTTTGCACCTTATCTTCATCTCAAAATCTCCTATAATAAATAGTCCCGATGCAGTTGTTGCTCTACTACATGCTACGTATATTGAAGCGCGCTGCATGCGAGGACAAGTGTGGACCACCACTTTGTTATATGTAGCTCCCTGACTTTTATGGATTGTTATTCCTTCTGCAGGTACTACTGGAAACTGCTTACGGTCAATAGAAACTTGCTCGTTTCGTCGATACTGAAAGCTTTTAACAACCTTTTGAATAGGAGTCCATAAGCTTTCAGTACGATGTGTAAACTTTGACCGAGCAAGTATCCCTATATTATCATCAGCAAATTTCATCCATAATATATTTGGAGTATTGGAGGTATCCAAATCAATTTGCATTAACATGCCTGTTGCTCCGTTAACTAAACCATCTGCAGTATCTATATTAACCGTTATCATATACTTTGCAGTGGTTTTTAAATGAAGAGACATACACAATCCCTGTGTTTCTGAGCACCTAAAACTACTAACGGCGTCTAGAATTCTTTTCCTATTAGCATTTGTTAAGTGGGATGCTTTTACAAAATCAACAGCCGTAGAAAAAAACGGATCAGTCGGAATCATATTGAGCTTTGTAATATTAAAGCTATCAGTCGCTGCATTTGTGTTAAATAAATGAATTGCATCATCAGGCACCTCTGCTGCCTGACATATGCGAGAGCGAACTAAACTAATATCATTGGTTGTCATGGTTCCCGATGCCATATTATTCAAAGCAGTAGCGAAGGATTGGTCTTCCCGTTGTCTCATAATTTCTGTAAGTTCAGAATATTTGAAAAGGTCCCATAGGGATGAAGCATAAATTGAACTGTAGGGATCATTAGAATTGGACTCAAAAATCCAACGATCACCTACTGGTGAAAGTTGTCGTAAATCACCGAAAACCATTACAGAAATGCCACCAAAAGGAGAAGTATTTTTGAAAATCTGCCTTAATCGTGAATCTAACTGAGAAAACATTTTGGACCCCACCATTGAAATTTCATCAATAATAATAATTTTGAGGTCTATCAACCTTGAATGCAATGTGTTCACTAGATCGTGACTTAAGGGTCTTAAATTTGAACCAGATTGATTAACTGGAAGTGAAAACATGGAGTGCAAGGTTGATCCGCCTATCCCAAACTCAGCTTTTCCTGTGGGGGCACACAGTAAAATCTTAATTGTTGGATTATTTCCTGGCTTGCTATTGTACATTACTGATAATGACTGATATATAGCTAATATAAGCCGACTTTTTCCGACACCTGCACCACCTCCAACAAATTCATAAAACACAGAATTGTTTTTGGCATTGTGCAAAACATGAGTAAAATATGTCTTTTGCTTCAAATTAAGCGACCTGACAATATCGGACAGTCTTTCGGGCGAAACTAAAGGTGGAAGTTTAATGACCCGTACATTATTATCTCCTAAGTCTGTGCTTTCATCACTTTCATTAATGTTTAGAACATTTAATTGAGGATGAATTTCGGGCAATCCCAATACCCTAAATCTGTCGTCTACGACTTGATTTTCTAAAGTTTCCTCATTTTCGTCCTGAGCTACATTTTCTAGAGCATTTTATAAATCGCTATCATCTAAAGAATTGTACTTGTACTTGTACTACGATTTATATTTATAGTTTCAAGGTTTTGACAACAAAACGTTTCGCAATCCCTCGTAACCAGCTCTATGTGCTCATTTCTCCAAGAGAAGTATAACATTACGAGCTCCCTAAAATAATTACACCTATCAGTATTTATATTAAATCTTCTATATCTAATTATGCTTGGACTTTGTCAAAAGTATGTAACAGGCAGAAGGAGGCGTGGCAGACCCCATAAAGTATATATATTCTTGATCAGGGCGACGAGCTGAGTCGATATAGCCCTGTCCGTCTGTCCGTCCGTCCGTCCGTCTGTATGAATGCGTCGATCTCAGAAGTTATAAGAGCTAGAGAGCTGAAATTTTGCATGTAGACTCGTGTATACCATACGCAGTACATGCGTACTCAGGTTCTTGCCTACGTCTTGATCGACGCGAAGTATTTGCAAGTTGCTCCTGTTCCCTAACTATAGGATTGCGTCGACGGCTTGAATGCTGTTCAGTATTCTGCTCTTGCTCTATCGCCCTGTACCCAGGATCTTGCCTACGTCTTGATCGACGCGAAGTATTTGCAAGTTGCTCCTGTTCCCTAATTTGCAAATCTAATCGATGCATGGCACGATTATCAGTGTTTTCTGCCTGCTCCAAGTTTCTAACCCTTAAATTAATCCTACGAGTATGGCGACGTTCACTATCGTTAAGCTGCTCAGCTTGGCGATATTCTAAGTTTTGCCTACGCTGTCTTTGCGAAAGTGTGTTATATTCCCTTTCTCTATCTAAATTATCTGCATTTGATCTATTCAACTGATCTATTCAACTGATATCCTCTCTGATCTAGCTGCAGCAGAAATGCTCCTAGTTCTTGGCATCTTTACAAATTTATATTAAAGAATATAGTAAATATAGTTTAAAAGTAAGTAAAATAAGTAACTCAAATGCAATTAATTAAATAATCCTATGTTATAAATATAAAAAAATTAATAGTAAATATAGCTTAAAAGTAAATAATCTAAGTGAGTTTAATACAAACAAGTAAGAAAGCTCTAGTCGAGACTGCTCGACTAGGAAATCCCCTGAACCCTTCTTTTTGCTTACAAAAGAAACACACACACACATACACAGGCACATATAGGCACGCACGCATAAACACGCATGGGCTGCAGTGTGGGCTTCTCATGGAAACTTAATTGTTTAATAACTTTTTTTGTGGATGTACGTTCTTCATGAAACTTTTAGATTGTGATTATATCATTACTATGCATGTATATGCCGAAGCTCAAGTCTCTAGTATTTGAAATACGCCTTTTACAAAGGTGAGGGTGAGGGGGTGGATATAGGGGTGGGGGGTGAATTATAACAAAAACCGAAATTTTATGAAGTACATATAAGTCTACATTTAAAATTTGAAGACTTCAGCTCTAAAGATGTGGGAGATATAATTTTATAACTGTCTTTCGATAAGGTTTTTTATCGATAATAAAATAACGGGATGAGTTATCGATCTTTTGTGATAAACTTGATATGCGCGCTGTATATACGGTCATTTTAAAAAAAAGTTGAAGTCTCTAGCTATTGTATCTTCGGAAATCGACGCGTTCATACATACGGACGGACGGACGGACGGACGGACGGACGGACGGACGGACAGACAGACGGACAGGGCTAAATCAACTTATCTCGTCGCCCTGATCAAGAATATATATACTTTGTGGGGTCTGCCACGCCTCCTTCTCCCTGTTACATACTTTTAACAAAACCATTATACCCTGATTTCCCATTTTCAATGGGTTCAGGGTATAAAAATTATTCAACTACTTGTTAGTTTTCTTTTCTTTTAAATAAAAAATGTAAAATAATAATTAGACTACAAAGTCTTAAAAAAGACTATTTCGAAAATATTATAAAAGTTAGCTTATATATTCTTTCAAAAGTTGACTTACATTCAATGTAGTAATTGTAAACACGTAAACTTTTCACAATGTACACAGCTGAAAAACTATCACATTCACTTTTCTTTCCGGGCTACAATTTTCGCGTTGTTCACTTGTTCACAGTTTAATTATTACTAAAGAGGGGTGAATGAAGCTGGTGTTAAGTCGGTCAAGAATTTTTTTTAGGTCAAATATCGGTCCCAAAAAATCTAACCCTATCATCCGTTTGACAAACAATATTACAGTACCATAAAACTATCTACCGTAACAGTAAATGAATATGAGTATATGAAGTATGTACATATTTCATTCATAAACGCAACAGTCATTAACAGTATTATTGGGTAAAGGATATAAAAAACGGAACTAACAGGGCGTGCATGGAAGATATTTTCGCTACCTACTGACCCTTTGAAAAGATGCTACAGTTCATAAAAAAAAGGCTTCGTTGGAATTTCATAGACCTGCCCAAAGGGCATTTCTTAAAAACGCAAATTATTTGCTTTATTGCCCAAAATACGAATAATTTTGCCTGGTTCATCGATATGTACATATATTAACTTCAGCAAGTACATCAGCGCGCGCTCTGCTAACTGCGCAGTAAGCAGCGACTGCACTTGGACTGTAATGCAATGTGAACAATAATATGAGAATTTATTTGTTGAATAATTTCGTTAGTAGACATACGATCATAATGAAACTTTCAGAACGTAATCATAATGTGTAAATGTGTGTACATTCCAAAGCACAAGTCTCTAGTACTTGAAATACGTTTTTTATGAGTTGGGGGCGAAGTGGGCGTGGTATTAAAAATCTGTAAATGACGAAATGTGTGTATCCATCAAATGTATATACACAACAAAGAACTGAAGACTATATGTCTAAAAGTGTTGAAATTAGGCTGAAAAAACAAAATAAACTGATCGATTATCCTCGATAAAAAAGATATCGAATGAGTTATCGAACAAATATGATAAACTCGTACTGCGTATGGTATACAAGAGTCTACATGCAAAATTTCAGCTCTCTAGCTCTTATAACTTCTGAGATCGACGCACTCATACAGACGGACAGACGGACGGACGGACAGACGGACGGACGGACAGGGCTATATAGACTCAGTTCATCGCCCTGATCAAGAATATATATACTTTATGGGGTCTGCCACGCCTCCTTCTGCCTGTTACATACTTTTCACAAAACCATTATACCCTGATTTCCCATTTTCAATGGGTTCAGCGTATAAAAAACACGTGGCGTGCGCAGTGAACGAAGCTAAAAAGCTATCTCTTGCCAAAAAATTAAATTTTAATATTAGGTCGTGGTTAATTGGCATAAATTATGATGCATACTGAAAGAAAAGGTTAAGACTATATAACAAAGTGAATTTTGTATAATAATATTTTCTATTATTGTATTAATAATGCATTGTTCGCAATGAACAATGCATTATTAACTAATATTGTAGTTTTCTCTGTGCACTGATTTCAGTTGGAGAAAAAGTTGTGATCCCAGTCGCGCCCTCAAATTAACTTTTTATACCCTGAATCCATTTTCAATGGGAAATCAGGGTATAATGGTTTTGTTAAAATGCATGTAACAGGCAGAAGGAGGCGTGGCAGACCCCACAAAGTATATATATTCTTGATCAGGGCGACGATATAAGTTGATTTAGCCCTGTCCGTCTGTCCGTATGTTTGAACGCGTCGATTTCCGAAGATACAATAGCTAGAGACTTCAACTTTTTTTTAAATGTCCGTATATAGCACGCGCATATCGAGTTTATCACAAAAAAACGATAACTCGTCCGATTATTTTTTATCGATAAAAAACCTTATCGAAAGCTAATTATAAAATTATATCTCCTACATCTTTTGAGCTAGAGTCTCCAAATTTTAAATGTAGACTCATATATACTTTATATAATTTCGGTTTTTGTTATAATTCACCCCAACCCCTATATCCACCCCCTCACCCTCACTTTGGTAAAAGACGTATATCAAATACTAGAGACTTGGGCTTCGGCAAATACACGCATAGTAATTATATAATCACAATCTAAAAGTTTCAGGAAGAACGTACGTCCACAAAAAAAGTTATTAAACAATTAAATTCCCAAAGTAAGCGCACACTGCAGCCCATGCGTGTTTATGCGTGCGTGCCTATATGTGCCTATGTACAAATGTACATATGTGTGTGTGTGTTTCTTTTGTAAGCAAAAAAACGCGGAGAATTATTGAAATATCAGTTCTCCGAAGGGTTCAGGGGGATTTCCTAGTCGAGCAGTCTCGACTAGAGCTTTCTTACTTGTCTTAAATAAATATGAAATGTACACGTCACTTATGTAAATGTATGCTGGCTCGCTGGTTTGCTTAGCGACGCACACCTACTGAGCGCTTGCTCAACGCACTCCGGCTGGGAGAGTGTTGTGCTAAGCACGCTAGCTCACCGTAACGATTTGAGAAACGCCAGGATCTGGATCTGTAAACTCTGGCGGTTCGCCAGCTATGCAGATCTCTCCTACTATCTCGCTCACTCACAGCACAACACTAGCTTCATTCACTCACAAGCACTTCTCTTACGCACGGCTACGCGAACTCACCCAGGAGTGCAGGCCTCGCATACGTTGCTGATATGCACCGATGTCCTGATCGGCGCCTGCTGATGGTCTGCAAGGATTCCCACTGGATGTCCTTGCTGTTCCCACGATGTCCTGGGAGTCCTGTTTGCCACTCGCGTTGACTTGATTTCGACACTTTCTTTACTTTCACTTTGTATAAATTTCAACGGCAACACTCTCTCGTATCGTTTTTCGACAGACTCGTATGGAGCCGCTGGTGGGCCGCTAACGGGGTCTGTTCGGCTTTGGAGCGGGGCCTCTCTGCCGTTATTGTCCATAAAAACGGTAAAGTGGCGTGATTTTGGGTGACGCCACTTTCCCGCCAAATCCGTGGCAGCCTTCCATTGGCCGAAGTACCGTTGGCGCCCTACGAATGAAAGTGCCCACTACAAATTTCACGCATATAAATTTTTATACCCTGAACCCATTGAAAATGGGAAATCAGGGTATAATGGTTTTGTGAAAAGTATGTAACAGGCAGAAGGAGGCGTGGCAGACTCCATAAAGTATATATATACTTGATCAGGGCGACGAGCTGAGTCGATATAGCTCTGTCCGTCTGTCCGTCTGTCCGTCTGTATGAGTGCGTCGATCTCAGAAGTTATGAGAGCTAGAGAGCTGAAATTTTGCATGTAGACTCGTGTATACCATACGCAGTACGAGTTTATCATATTTTTTCGATATCTTTTTTATCGAGGATAGCCGATAAATTTGTATTGTTTTTTCAGTCTAATTTCAACATTTTACTGCGTATATATATTTGATAGATACACACATTTTGTCATTTACAGATTTTGGATACCACGCCCCCTTCGCCCCAAATTTGTAAAAGACGTATTTCAAATACTAGAGACTTGAGCTTTGGAATGTACATACATTTACATATTATGATTATGTTCTGAAAGTTTCATTATTCATTCATTCATCATATGTCTACAAATTAAATTATTCAACAAATAAATTCTCATAATATTGCCCACACTGCAGCGCAGCCCAAGCGCAGTCGCTGCTTATTGCGCAGTTAGCAAAGCGCGGGCTTATGCGTACGGGTGGATGCATGTGTATGTATGTATGCATAAAAGAAGTGCAGAATGATTCGAATATCAGATTGGAGGGTTCAGGGTATCTCCTAGTCGAGCAGTCTCGACTAGAGCCTTCTTACTTGTTTTTAATATGTGGTGCTTGGAAAGGGGTTCATTTGCTGATAAAGCAAAAATAGTATATGATATCCTAAACTATAAATTTGAATCTGATGGTTACGAGAATATGGGCAATGATGTAAAGAAAAAACTTGACGATATATTTAAAAAAAATTGGGGAAATTTGGAATAAGAGCAACCGAACTAAATCTAAAGTGGTCGAAAAAAATTCGGATTGGTTTGCGCAGTATGAATGTGTACCACAAAAATCTTCATCGTCTACATTAAATCCACATCGAGGACGTCCTAAATTAAGTTTTGAGGATTGTTCAGAAAGAACCAAGCGTCGACGGATAGCAGAATTAGCAGACCTCGATGTGTCCGCTGCTGATGATTTGCGTTCGGCTTTTAGTCATCCAAGGCCTGTGAAATTGTATTTCTTATAAGAGAAGCCGGTTTGACGAAGCATCAAGCTTCTAAGTCTTCCTGAACAGTAAAGTTGATGCTAATTTTCTACCATGCTACGATACTGTTGTGAAGAAAAAAAAAAAAAAAAAACAGTTATCCCGAAGCAATGACTATTAGCGAAGCTCAGGCTGAAGTGGAGCTCCAAAATTGTTGGACCTACCGCTTCGAGGATTCTTCAGTGACAAAATGAGGTAATAAATGAAATAGTCGAGGCATCAAATTGTTTTACCTTAATTGGTAAATTGGGTTTCGATGGTAGCTCAGGGCAGAGCGAGTACAAGAAGAAAGTTGAAAATAATAATTTTGAAGAAACTAACTTGTTTGTCACGTCATATGTTCCGCTCCAACTTATTACAAAGTCACCAAATGATCCGGAAAACATAATAATTTGGAAAAACCCAACACCATCGTCAACCCGTTACTGTCGTCCTATTAGATTTCAATTAAAAAAAGAATCTGTTGAGTTGACTGTTGATGAAAAAAATTATTTTAAAACGAAAATTTAAAAGCTGATCCCAACTAAGTTTGAAACATCATCTAATCGAACAATACATGTTAAACATATCTTGCAACTCACAATGGTTGATGGCAAAGTGATTGCACACTTAAGAACAACTGCGTTAACGCAAACCACAAAATTGAAAGAGAACACTTTGAATTTGGATTACCTCCTCTACACGCATATATTCGATTTTTTGAATACTTTCTTCAATTTTCATACAGATAAGCAATCAAACAATGGCAAATCAGATCTTTCGAAGATAAGGAACATTCTCAAAAACGAAAACAAAAGATTGGTTGCGATTTAAAGAATGGATTATTACTAATAGAATAAAGAAAATTATGTTAATACGACTTGTCATTGCAGAGCTGGTTTAAATTTACTAAACCTCCAAATTTGATCATTTTTTTACCTAAAGTAATCTATATCTTTTGAGTTCCGCCGAGTTCCGAGCATCGGTATATATACACGTGTTAAGGAAGATATCCCCTTTAATATAAATAAAACTTTTGCTGCCCCTAGGTGCCAGCTTGGGTGTCTATAGCAAAAAACTAACCCAAAGTCGGCATAGAAATGCACAAAATGTACTAAAAAGGTCAAATTTGCATGCAGCTGCATGCCGTAGGTAGAAATGCCGACGGCAAAACGTTTATAGAAAGGATTGGGTTTTTTGCAAAAGGTTCCGTAAATGTTTTTTACTTATACCTGTTGTGAAATATTGTAAACACTTGAAGAATACAGGAACCTGTATATTAGTCATGAAGTAATCATTGATTCATAGAAGTTTGCGCAATATGAATATGTGTTGTGGCAACGATAAAAAGTTCTTAAAAAAGAGTTTTTGATAAAGAGCTTGGAGAGAAAGTTAAAAATTTGTATTATAAAATGAAAGTAAAATGGTCTGAATGCAAGCGGACTATTAACAGATTTAATACGAGACATATGGAATGGCTTCGCAGCTCAACAACCTTTGAAAGCGATGAAAACATCGATGACAATATTCCCAGCACATCAGGGAATAGAGGAGGGCCTACAAAATCTTTGGACGAGTGTTCAGCATACACAAGGAAACGGAAACTTGGGGAGGTTACAGAAGCTATTTCTCAGGAACATCTATCGGAAGCATTGTCAGTAAAGTATACAAAAGTCCAAGAAAGAAGCAAATCAGAAATAACGAAAGCAGTGCTCAAAGCAAGTCTAGCGAGAGTGCAAAGGATTAAGGAGAGTATACCAACACCAACTGATGATATTCCATCTAAATACACCCCGGAGGAAGCCGTTGCGTTATTTATGGACTTAGGGCTGTCCAAGGAAAAGTACAACATCTTATGCAGCTCTTATATTCGGCATAATTGCAATATCCTTCCCGGCTATAAGAAAATTGCATTTTGCAAAAAGGAAGCTGTTCCACCAACTGTTATCGTCAATGACATATCGGCTGTAGCAAAACTGCAAGACGTTATGGACCACACTGCGAGGCGGCTTATAAGAAGCTTGTCTTACCAAGAGGTGGCCGTTCTCCCAGAATCACTCACATTACTCAATAAGTGGGGGTGTGATGGATCGTCTGGACAAAGCTCGTACAAATAAAGCATTTGTGGGAGTGATAACACAATTTCAGATGCCAATATGTTTATGGCATCTGTAGTTCCGCTTCGGCTAAGAAGTGGAAGTTCTGATTATTGAGCGAGCTTACAAGTATTATGTCAACTTTAACGTGATGACTCCTTACAGAGAGAATATAATGAGTATGGATTATCCCCACTTCATGCGAGAATAAGGTGCATGAAGTTTATATTGAAGCTGGGATATACAAGTGCATGATCTGGAGAATCTTTTGCTGAAAGTGCAACGAACAAAGAAATATTAAATGCTCGAAAACAAATTATTCAACAGGAGTTTCAGACTTCACTCGCTTAAAAGTCAATTGCCACAAATAAGGATATGGAAATTCTAATGATAGTAATGCCTCACGCAAATTTTTTGCTAACCATGAGATTTCCGCTCGAATCACAGGTGTGGACCAAACGATAATAAAACGCTTAGGCATAATCTTAAATGCTATCAACTGTAAGGAAATGGTGAATGGACCCAAATTTGACGAGTATGCAGCAACAACTGAAAAGCTATTACAAGAATGATGTATCAGCAAAAGAAACTTACTGCCTCAGTTCTTAAAGTTGTTGTCTATGGTCGAAATCTGATAGAGTATCAGAGTTTACCTATAGGAGAGCTATCAGAAGAAGCCCAGGAATGTAAGAACAAAGACGCATCACCCTGTATGTTGGTTTATTTATAGCTTGAAGAATTCTCTGTCGAATGCTTTTTATTTTTTTTAAATATCTTGCTTGGTGAAAAAGTTATGATTTTTGCAACGCAAAACAAGAAAGAACGTTGCAGTCGGGCGTTACCGACTGCGGGATACTCATTCACATCCCATCAGAAATTTAGTAGCTAAGTTTAGCTCTAATACTGTAAAAAATTCAGTTTAATCGATTTGCCACGCCCCTACTGGGCGTAGACACCAATTAATTTTAGCCAATTCTTAGCACGACTTAACTGCAAAGTTAGGATGGTTACGCTCCAAAAATGTGAAAATTACTGTGTATTTTTCGATATG
Source organism: Drosophila aldrichi (assembly GCA_035045965.1). Lineage (NCBI taxonomy): Eukaryota > Metazoa > Arthropoda > Insecta > Diptera > Drosophilidae > Drosophila > Drosophila aldrichi. The sequence continues at coordinate 4,430,663 of JAWNOM010000454.1, forward strand.
CCACGCCCCTAATGAGCCGTAAAAATTGTATTGGGGGCATCGATAGAAGAGGTTACCAGAAACACAACTATCCAATTTTGAAGCTTCTAGCTCTTATACTTTAGGAGATATAAACTTTTGCGATTTGCCACGCCCCCGTTGTGTGGAGATATATCCACCATAGCTCGTTGGACTTGGGTAGTCAACCCACGTAAATATACCAAGCTTCAGGTCTCCAGCATCAAAGGTGCCCGAAATACGAGCCCACACCACTATTAATTCGAACAGCATGTTTATACCCTGAACCCATTGAAAATGGGAAATCAGGGTATAATGGTTTTGTTAAAAGTATGTAACAGGGAGAAGGAGGCGTGGCAGACCCCACAAAGTATATATATTCTTGATCAGGGCGACGAGATAAGTTGATCTAGCCATGTCCGTCTGTCCGTCTGTCCGTCTGTCCGTCTGTCCGTATGTTTGAACGCGTCGATTTCCGAAGATATAATAGCTAGAGACTTCAACTTTTTTTTAAAATGTCCGTATATAGCACGCGCATATCGAGTTTATCACATAATTTCGATAACTTGTCCGATTATTTTTTTATCGATGAAAAACCTTATCGAAAGCCAGTTATAAAATTATATCTCCTACATCTTTAGAGCTAGAGTCTCCAAAATTTAAACGTAGACTTACATGGACTTTATAAAATTTCGGTTTTTGTTATAATTTACCCCTCACCTCTATATCCACCCCCTCACCATCACCTTTGTAAAAGGCGTATTTCAAATACTAGAGACTTGAGCTTCGGCATATACACGCATAGTAATGATATAATCATAATCTGAAAGTTTCATGAAGAACGTACATCCACAAAAAAAGTTATTAAACAATTAAGTTTCCATGAGAAGCCCACACGGCAGCCCATGCGTGTTTATGCGTGCGTGCCTATATGTGCCTATCAGTTCTCCGAAGGGTTCAGGGGATTTCCTAGTCGAGCAGTCTCGACTAGAGCTTTCTTACTTGTTTTTTTTTTGCAGTGCGCAATGTTTAACACGCTATATTGTCAATACTACTAAAGATAACACATACCAATGCGTTTCGTCTCAAAGAGAATTTTATTCTCTTCACGATGAAAAAAGAATTGTTGCTCTATTTCCAACAACAACAAAAATATGAGTAATTCACTAAAACGCTTGGCTTAACAGATGAGAAAAAATTGACCACTATTAATTCGAACGCTGCCTAATGTGATTTACTATCACACTTAAAACAATAATTTAATTAATATTAGAATTGTGTAACGTCGCCCTTGGCCTGAATTACACATTTAACTCGTTTTGGCATTGATTTTAACAAAGTTTTGCAATGCTCTTGAGAAATTGAGTCCCACATCTCTTGCAACTTGATTTTCAAGTCAGCAATATTCCTTTGTGGCTCATTTCGAAGCTGGTTTTTCATTAGCCACCAAATATTTTCAATTGGGTTTAGATCTGGACTATTTGCTGGCCAATCTAAAACCTCCATTTGGTTATATTCCAGCCAATTTTTGGTTCCCCTGGCTGTGTGCGATGATGCTCCGTCCTGCTGAAAAGTGAATTCACCGCAATCTGATAGTTTTGGTATTGATGACAACAAGCTATTTTGTAAAATATTAATATATTTTTCAGCATTGAGTGTCCCTTCAATGAAATGAAGTCTTCCTAATCCCTTGGCAGACATACATCCCCATACCATAGTGCTCGCAGGAAACTTTGTTGTTCTTTTATGACAGTCTTTATGATATGTTTCTGACTTTTTACGGATGACGCGTTTTCTCGTATCGCCGACACTAACATCAAATTTAGCTTCATCGCTGAATATGATGGTATCCCATTGCCTTTGAGTCCAAGACATCTTTTCCCGAGCCCATTGCAAACGCTTCCTTTTGTGACGAAGCGTAAGCAAGGGTTTTTCCTTGGCCTACGAGTAAGATTACGAGTAAGCTATTGGTTACGATGCACAGCTAATAACAAAACATACTTTATAAAAACTATATCCAATACTTTTTAATTGCAGTCGAGTCCACTCTCGGTGGACAGTTTTGCCAATTGTCTGCGACCACTCAGAAGCCAAATTTCTCAAAGATTGGCGATGATCAGCCTTCACAATTTTGGCCAGTTGTCTTTTGTCGCGGGGTGTTATTGCTGATGTTCGGCCTCTATTCGCAATGTTATTTTCAATATACCCATTTTTTTTTTAAATTTGTATCACCCCATGCACAGACGACTTAGGCAAATTTAATTGCTTGCTTATCTCCGTAAGTGTCTTTCCAGATTTAAATTAATCCCTAATCAATACTCTGATTTCTTTACAAATTGGTTTACCACGCACCATCGTTGCTAAACTTTCACTGATCTGCAGCAATTCTAAAATCTTTTTGCATGCTGTATTGTGACATTATTTGCAGATCATAACTAGATTGTGATTCCGTTACATTAGATTCCGTTACATTAGTTGCTTTTGTTTTGCTTTTCTTGAGATTAAGGTAAGCTTACGCAGCGTTCGAATTATAGTGGTCAATTTTTTCTTATCTCTTAAGTATACCGTTTTAGTAAATTACTCATATTTTTGTTGTTGTTGGAAAGAGAGCACTATTTTTTTTTTTTTCATCATGAAGAGAATGAAATTTTCTTTAAGACGAAATGCATTGGTATGTGTTATCTTTAGTAGTTTTGACAATATAGCGTGTTAAACATTGCGCACTGCAAAAAAAACATGCTGTTCGAATTAATAGTGGTTTGGACTCGTATAGCAAAATTCTTTCTAGCTTTTCAACTAACATAATTTCTGGTATCTCGGAAAATGCATTTTCCAATTTGCCACGCCCCTAGTAGGCGGATCAGGGAAATTTTAACACTTTATAAATGGGAGCTATACACAAGTATGTGTTTCAAATTTCAAGTCTCTAGTTTCAATAGCGCCGAAATGAACTGCGCTCATACGGACAGACTGACGGACAGAATCCTTGATTTGTTTAACATGACGTGTACCCCGATGGGGGTTTACAACCACGGTACTCGCATGTGCCACATATGTGACACATAGTACAGCGGGTGAAAATAATGCGTCCACCAACGCCCCTAAAAGAACTCTTTTAGCTACCAACTCGAATTGTGCTGTCGGGCACAATTCCCACTTGGGTCGAGGCGAGGCCTATCATAACCTCTGCTGGCTACGGGTACAGCTTCCGGCTGAGGCCAAATACACATTGACCTCAACGGCTGTGCTCCAACTATTGTGAAGACACAGCGGGTAACACCACAGCCACTACGATACTCCCACTAAAGGGGGCCAACCTCAATTGAGCTGGCCTCGGCCACCGGCCCATCCCGTGGTTCAAATTTCAAATCTGTTACGATTTGCAGCTTTGATCGGCTGTTCGCAGTCTGCGACTACTGCCCAATTTGGTTTCCGACAACCTGGGGCTGGGTAAGCACCGGCGGCACCTCCGAAGAGATAACCTACCAGATTAAGGCTCTGGTCGGCCCTTCGACGCCTCCAATTGGATTTGTCTTCCAGATTAAGGCTCTGGTAAGCCCTTCGATTCTCTCCAAGAAGAGAATCTGCCAATTAAAGGCTTTGGTCTGCCCTTCGATTCACCCAGATGGGTTCATCTCCCAAATTTGTGGGCTTTGGTCGGACCTGCGATTTGCCCACTGGGAGCGCATCTTCCAGATTGAGGCTCTGGTTGGCCTTTCGACTCACTCCGAGGAGAGAGTCTGCCAAATTAAGGCTTTGGTAAGCCCTTCGATTCGCCCATATAGGTTCATCTACCAAATTTAAGGACTTTGGTTTGACCTGCGATTTGCCTGCTAGAGGCACATCTGCCAGATTGAGGCTCTGGTCAGCCTTTCGACTCATCCCGAAGGACTTTGTCTCCCAAATTTAAGGACTTTGGTCTGACCCTCGTAGAAAAGTCTACTGCCAGTTTTGACTAACGTCAGTCAGGCACTGGTCGGCCGGGTCCACCGCCATCAAGCAGCATGCGTCGCCTGCTGAAGACTGTGCGTGCATAGTCTTCAAGCAGTTGCATGCTCTCCGCACTCTCAAGTATCCTCGCCATGTTCCAGTCACCGGGTTCGAACTGTTGGATCCTAAGTCCTTCAAGATCCCGCACATCCGCATAGAGGGGGCAGGTACACAAAACATGCAACCAGTCCTCTAAGGGATGGCCACATAGGCATCCAGCAGTCTCGCTGAGACCACGCGCGTGCAGAAAAGCATTCAACGAGCCATGACCAGTTATGAGGAAACTGGTCAGCATCGTGAAACTGAAATCGGGGCGGCTGTAAACGAAGCTAACATCCGGGATGAACTTGTGTGTAACACGGCCGTGTTCACTGTCATCCCACCGGATCTGCCATTCACGCAATAAGCCGTCGTCCAGCAAGGCTCTCCTCATAGTACGATCAAGAGTCGAAACATCTTGACCGTAGAGCCAATCGCCCTCTACCATCGGGTAGCTCCTCTTCAGCTTGAACTGCATCGCGTTGCGCGTCGCAACAAGGTCCAGCGGCGGGGCTCCAGCCAGTACTTCAAGGGCATCTGTAGATACCGTTCGGCACGTAGGCAAGCATCCAATCAGGATGATGCGATGGCAGGACTTGAGCGACCTCCTGGCGCCGACTAGTCTCATCACCACCGTGTACCACACCGAAGCACCAAATAATGCACAAGGCACCATGAGTCCGGCATATATCCTTCGCCGTGCGCGCGGACTGAGTCCCCAGTCAACGCGTAGCACACGGGTCAGGGCTCCGACGACTCCAGCCAGCCGATCGCGTAGAGATGCGATATGCGGGAGAAAACTCAACCGCTCGCCAGCCGTGACGCCAGCCGTGATGCGTCACATACCGTAGATTTGCTCCTGCAAATCTGACGGCGGGATGCCTGCCGGCTGACAGCTTTCCCTTAAGGAGCATCGTCACAGTTTTCGTTGCCGAAACTGAGACGCCTACCTCTATAGCCCATCCTCCAACTATCTCCATTAGTTGGGCGCCTGTGAGCTCCAGTTGGGATCTGGAATTCCCTTCGACAAGCAGCAGCAAATCGTCAGCGTATGCACTGAAAGTGCAATGCGCTTCAAGGCGGCGCAGGAGCACATCCATCAAGATGTTCCATATGAATGGACCACTGATGGACCCCTGCGGGCAGCCACGTGAGACATTCACGTTAGCTTCGCCAAAGCTGCTGACGATGCTAGCTTTTCGGTCCGAAAAGAAGCTGCGCCAGATCTCAATTTCCCTGCATCCTAGATCCGATAGTCGGCGTAACGCTGCATCCCATTCGACATGGTCGAATGCTCCTTTGAAGTCAATGAAGACTCCGAGCACATATCGGGCCGGGCTGGCCTCGACACTGCTCAGGACATGCCTCCAGGCATCCTCCACGCAGCGTCTGCGGCCAAAGCCGAATTGCCATCGACTCTCGTCCGTGAGCACCTCCTTCACACGGTTCACCATGATCCCTTCCAGCACTTTGCCAAAGACAGGCAGCAGGCAGATGCCTCGATAGGACGCTGGATCACTCCTGTCCTTGTCGAGGCCTTTGAGGAGCGCAACCACACGTGGGCGCTTCCACTCAAATGGAAAATATCCATCTGCCAGGCAGCGGGAATACAACGCTGTCATGTGCTCCGGGATGGCACGCCAGGCCGCTTTGACCATACCCCCAGTGATGCCATCTAAGCCAGGTGAGCGCCTGCTGCGAACTCTGGCGATGCACATCTCCATCTCGAAAGTTTCGAGGGCTGGGGGTACTTCGCGAGGAACGACAATGTCCACTGGCCTCTCCGCAACTGGAAAAAAGTTGCGGAGCAGGACATTCGCGCAGTCGTGCCAGGTTACGTACTGCTCATTGTTCCAGCGAAGGCAACCGAAATCGGTGCGCGTCTTGCGGCCATGGCAGATCTTATAGACAGATCCCCATGGGTCATCCTGATGCTCGCCGACATATCTCCTCCAATCCTCCTCTTTCGCCTTAAGCATCATCCTCTCGAATTCCTTTCGGGTGATCCTGAAATACGAGGCAAGGGCATTGGCACTGTCACTATGAGTGCGGCGCGCATGCTGGAGCCTTCGCCGGGCTCTCCTGAGCGCACGGCGTGCGTCAGTGAGGGCGGCATTCCACCAGCCCACACGGCGTCTAGCTCGCGGTTGTCGACGCCCAAACAAAGTGTCGCTCACCTGATGAACCAGGGAGCGAAGTGCGGCCACCTGTGCATCCGATGACAAAAGGCGAAAGTCCTCCAGGGGGATTTCCATTGATGCAGTCCTTAACTCATCATAGAAACGCCGCCAGTCAGCATTCTGGAGCTGCCACGAGGGCACAGGAGCAAAGCTCTCAACTGTGCTGCTCGGATCAAGCGTCACCAAAACAGTGATGATGTTGTGGTCGCTTAAATCCCACTCGCTTACACTCCAGTCATACGCGGCCCACGTAGACGTTGAATCACTGACGATAGTCACGTCAATATCACTTCTAGCCCTGCGATTATCGAACGTGTACACTCTGCTGCGGACATTAAGCACGCCGGCTCGACTGCCCTGAACCCAGTCAGCTAGCAGTTCACCCCGCTGCCTGTTCAAGTAGCCCCGAGAGCGCTCGGGTAGCTTACTGAACCACAGGGGGGATACTGCGTTCGCATAAAGGCCATAGATGACAGGCGTGCGGCTGGCTAGCAGCAGCACGGCATCCATGTACAGCAGGTACGGCTCCAGCTCTGCGTTGAATTGGCAGTACACGGAGGTGAGAAAAATCGAGCCGATCTTTCCTGACACACTCACGCATACGCCAAACTCTGTGATGAGTGACGAGACAGGCATGCAGACGACCTCCAGGTCGTCTACGACAATTGCAGCTTTATTGCGACGGTCGGAGAAAACTCGCATGCCTGCCGGCAATCCGGTGATCCTTCCTCCACGGTCAACGTATGGTTCTTGCAGCAATGCGAACATCGCCCCAGAGTTCCTCATCCGGACCCCTAGGTCGACAACGGCAGCTCTGCTGCGACCGCAGTTAGCCTGAATGATGCTAAACATTGTTAACTGGCGAGCACACGTCCGTAAATCGGGCAGGTCTCTGAGAGCATATGATGCATCGCGGGTAAACCCTTAAAGCTACAGTTCCTGCAATGCACAGGATTCCTGCAACCCGGGACACGATGCCCCGATTGTCCGCATCGCTTACAAGTCTGCTCCTTCATCCGACACATGGCTACTTTATGATCAAAACTGAAACATCTAAAGCAGTCATATGTCGGGGTCAGTGGATGCCATCGGAAAGAAAACCACTCCACGTAGATTCTCTCCGAATCCTCCAAGATGTCCAGAGCCTTGCGTTCCATTTCCAGGATGATGTTGACCGTGGGTCCATCTTCACTGCTCCAGGGCTTCGAGGCTATCTTGACCGACTTCTCGAACGCTGCATTGGAGCAGTGTCCGAAGAAGTGGTTCTTGTATAACCCTTCCATAAATTGCTTCGGCGAGATGCTGCTGTCCACGTTGATCACATTTATCCTGGGCCTGGGTGCTGCGTTCTCTTTAACATCGAGACCGACTTCCTTAAACTTCGGGTTCGCAAGAACCCTCCGTATATCGCCAGCAGATGGCGTGCGAATGACCGCACCGCCACGCATAAGCTCACGCACCTCGTGAACACGAACACCGAGAGCGGGCGCAACCTCCTTTCGGACACGCTCAGCGACTTGCTGGGGCGTATCCTCCGGGTTGTTGGACGTCACGATCGCTGACCACGTTTCCGCAATTTTGCGGGCCCGAGGAAGAGCGACCGGAGCAGCACCTGCAGTTGCAGTAACAGCAGCGTAGGAAGCGGTAGGGGCAGCACTCGTTTGGGGAGCAGTGGCCTGAGGGCGAGTCCTAACCATGGTCTCCAGTTCCTTCATCCTGCCATACATCTCCAGGATTAACTCCTGGAACTTGGCAGCGTTGTCCAGCACGCTGAGCGCAACAGCGCCAGGCACGTTGTCGGCAACAACGGCTCTCCGGAGCTCTCTTTCAATGGCCAACATGCGTTGTACCATCGAGTTAGAGCTCGCGGTACCAGCTCCAGCCGGCACCGAGCTCACGGAGCGGGCGCTAGCAGCAGCAGCGGCAGCGGACGTCGACGGCGCCTCCAGTGGGGCCGGATTCCGGGCAGCAGGGGCGGCGGGGGCAGCGGCGGGGGCAGCAGCGGCGGGGGCAGCAGCAGCTGCGGCAGCAGCTAAAATAGCTTCCATGGCAGCGGGGGCAGCGGGGGCGGCGGTGGGGGCAGCGGAAACAGCAGAGGCAACGATGGCTGCAGTGGCAACCAGCGACGCATCGCTCTCATCCGCAGAGCTGTCCACGTGGACTCGCAGCTTTCGCGGCGGCGAGTCCGTTGGCGGCGGCATGGCTGCGGCGTCGCCCGCGTGTCGAAGATGGTTCTTCGATCCGCGGCCACGCTTCTTCTTGGAGTTCGACCGCGTCGAACTCCCACTACTCGCCTCAGAGTCCATCCCTGGACGCTAGGCAACACAAAAACACTGATACCCGAAAGTATGCAGTGAATTTAAACTGTCCACGAAAGTATGCAACGCTTTTCAGCGAAAGTATGCAACACTTTTTAAAGCGCAAGAGTTCCTCGCTTCTGATTGGCTGGCCAATCACAACCGAGTAGCGGTAATCCGCTCACACACGCACAAATACTCGCGCAGTCAGAGATCGCTTATCGCGAAATGCTCGAAATAAGCGACTTTAACGCGCGCTCGACGTATTTTATTGCCGGCAATAAAACTCAAATTTGCAACGATGATGCGCGACGAAACTAAACACGTCCGTTCACGGCGACAATCAAAAGCAAACTGAGACTGACGGACAGACGGACGGACGGACAGCAAGACGGACATTGCACAAAGCCACTCATTTGACTTTCGTGAATGAGTATAATGAGCAAAGGCGCCACTGTACGTTGGCTGCTTTTGCACCAGCTTACTGAAGCGTCGATTGCCGTTTCGAATCATCTGTCAAGATTCAAGAGGTCGTGAAGTCCACGTCTTTCTGGCTGCTGCCTTATTTGTTTTTTTTTTTTTTTTTTTTTTTTTTTTTAAATTCATTTATTGCAGCTTATTGTCTAAGACTATTTAGCGCATTATTGAGTTAAACTTTAACTTAGATTATGGGCTAGAAGCCAGTATTTACATATTTACAACATTTAACATTTTAGCAACATTTAAGGTCTGTGGTCTAAGGGATGAGATCTTTTAAGCCTTCGCCTGCTGTTGTTTACTGCCAGGTCAGTAGGCAGTGGATTTGGGTGTGCCAAGAGCCTGTCCGCGTACCTTCAGGAGTGACGTCCAATCAGTTCAGCGATTGTTGGTACGCTTAGGTCGCTGTGCAGCACTGAGTTGCGGACGTACCAGCTAGCGCCTGTGAGTCGCCGAAGTGCCTTGTTTTGCAGGGTTTGCACTTTTTTTATGTGAGTCCTCGCTGCGGTACCCCAAATGGGGATAGCGTATGTTAGAGTTGGAACTACGATGGCATTATAAATTTTTATTTTGCTTCGTAGCGACAGCTTGCTAGAGGGTCTCAGCATCCAATCCAGTTTTTTGATACGCATCTTGGCTGTGTTAACTGCCTGCGTGATGTGCGCACTATAGGTCAGCTTTTTATCGAGTGTTACACCGAGATATTTAACTTTGTTGACCTTCGGTATTTGCACTCCCAGAGTTACACCAGGGCAGTCTCCTCTTCGCGTTGTGAAGCTTACGTGTGCTGACTTCTGTGCATTGATGGTTATGCACCACCGTTTTGCCCAGCACCCAAATTCGTCCAGGTATCTCTGGAGGCTTTCGCTAGCTCCTTGCGCAGAGTGTGATCTCGACAGGATGGCAGTGTCATCTGCATACGTTGCTATCAGCACTTCCGAGTCTGCAGCTCCGTCGTTGTCCATTGGAAGTGGCATATCAGCTGTGAATAGCGTGTACAGTGTTGGCCCCAGTACACTGCCCTGAGGGACTCCAGCCCTGATAGGTCTTTCTCTTGATAAAGCCTGACCCTTAGCCACTTGGAAGCTTCTGTTGGTGATGTACGATGACAGCAGCATAAAGATTGAAACCGGGAGGGCTGCCCTTGCTTTTTGCAACAAACCTAAGTTTATTTGTTGTATTTGATCCTGTCTGAGTTTTGTGTTCAATCTACAATCAACAATCTACATAACTCATCCTAAACAAATTAAGATATTAAGTAAAATGGTTATCTGCAGTACCAGACAATTAGCAAATAACCCATCATTATCGCTAGCTATAAATGTTGGGTTATCCGTTATAAGATAGCCTTTTCTGACTGTAATAAAACCTTTTATATGTTTATTTAGGATTATTGAATAAGTAAAAATCCATAATCATAATCTTTTATTGATACCTACCACCTAAAAATAGTATAAAAGGCCGTTACGTTCATAAAATAAATTAGTATGAAAATAGCACTTGAAAATAGAGCAACGAGTCTCGTCTTTCACTATTTGACACTCATCTCCGTTGTCCAACTGGTTCAAGTACTTGTTGCGACGCCCGTAGTCACTGGTTCTGTACTAGAGGCTTACAATTAAACACAAATACAACTACCTAGTCTTGGTTTTGTACCAAGGTCTAATAGATACTCAACATTTTGGTACCCCGACGTGAAGGAAGACGAACCTTTAGAAATCATAGCGTTCATTTGGCGAACCCTATTTCTAAATCAACCAGTAGACTTGGTCAACTTAACGACCAACATCTTCATAACCAAACAAAAACAAGTAAGAACGTTGCAGTCGGGCGTTACCGACTGCGGGATACTCATTCACATCCCATCAGCAATTTAGTAGTTAAGTTTAGCTCTAGTACTGCAGAAATTTGCCACGCCCCCAGTGGGCGTAGACATCTCATTTTTGGCCAGATCGTAGAACGAGCTAACGGTAGTCTAACTGTAAAGTTTGGATGCTTACGCTCCAAAAATGTGAAAAAATTACAGGGTATTTTTCGATATGCCACGCCCCAAAGAGACGTAAAAATTATTTTTAAGGAATCCATAGAGGGGGTTACCAGTAACACAACTATCCAAATTTGAAGCTTCTAGCTCTTATACTTTAGGAGATATAAACTTTTGCGATTTGCCACGCCCCCGTTGTGTGGAGATATATCCACCATAGCTCGTTGGACTTGGGTAGTCAACCCACGTAAATATACCAAGCTTCAGGTCTCCAGCATCAAAGGTGCCCGAAATACGAGCCCACACCACTATTAATTCGAACAGCATGTTTTTTTTTTTGCAGTGCGCAATGTTTAACACGCTATATTGTCAATACTACTAAAGATAACACATACCAATGCGTTTCGTCTCAAAGAGAATTTTATTCTCTTCACGATGAAAAAAGAATTGTTGCTCTATTTCCAACAACAACAAAAATATGAGTAATTCACTAAAACGCTTGGCTTAACAGATGAGAAAAAATTGACCACTATTAATTCGAACGCTGCCTAATGTGATTTACTTTCACACTTAAACAATAATTGAATTAATATTAGAATTGTGTAACGTCGCCCTTGGCCTGAATTACACATTTAACTCGTTTTGGCATTGATTTTAACAAAGTTTTGCAATGCTCTTGAGAAATTGAGTCCCACATCTCTTGCAACTTGATTTTCAAGTCAGCAATATTCCTTTGTGGCTCATTTCGAAGCTGGTTTTTCATTAGCCACCAAATATTTTCAATTGGGTTTAGATCTGGACTATTTGCTGGCCAATCTAAAACCTCCATTTGGTTATATTCCAGCCAATTTTTGGTTCCCCTGGCTGTGTGCGATGATGCTCCGTCCTGCTGAAAAGTGAATTCACCGCAATCTGATAGTTTTGGTATTGATGACAACAAGCTATTTTGTAAAATATTAATATATTTTTCAGCATTGAGTGTCCCTTCAATGAAATGAAGTCTTCCTAATCCCTTGGCAGACATACATCCCCATACCATAGTGTTCGCAGGAAACTTTGTTGTTCTTTTATGACAGTCTTTATGATATGTTTCTGACTTTTTACGGATGACGCGTTTTCTCGTATCGCCGACACTAACATCAAATTTAGCTTCATCGCTGAATATGATGGTATCCCATTGCCTTTGAGTCCAAGACATCTTTTCCCGAGCCCATTGCAAACGCTTCCTTTTGTGACGAAGCGTAAGCAAGGGTTTTTCCTTGGCCTACGAGTAAGATTACGAGTAAGCTATTGGTTACGATGCACAGCTAATAACAAAACATACTTTATAAAAACTATATCCAATACTTTTTAATTGCAGTCGAGTCCACTCTCGGTGGACAGTTTTGCCAATTGTCTGCGACCACTCAGAAGCCAAATTTCTCAAAGATTGGCGATGATCAGCCTTCACAATTTTGGCCAGTTGTCTTTTGTCGCGGGGTGTTATTGCTGATGTTCGGCCTCTATTCGCAATGTTATTTTCAATATACCCATTTTTTTTTTAAATTTGTATCACCCCATGCACAGACGACTTAGGCAAATTTAATTGCTTGCTTATCTCCGTAAGTGTCTTTCCAGATTTAAATTAATCCCTAATCAATACTCTGATTTCTTTACAAATTGGTTTACCACGCACCATCGTTGCTAAACTTTCACTGATCTGCAGCAATTCTAAAATCTTTTTGCATGCTGTATTGTGACATTATTTGCAGATCATAACTAGATTGTGATTCCGTTACATTAGATTCCGTTACATTAGTTGCTTTTGTTTTGCTCTTCTTGAGATTAAGGTAAGCTTACGCAGCGTTCGAATTATAGTGGTCAATTTTTTCTTATCTCTTAAGTATACCGTTTTAGTAAATTACTCATATTTTTGTTGTTGTTGGAAAGAGAGCACTATTTTTTTTTTTTTCATCATGAAGAGAATGAAATTTTCTTTAAGACGAAATGCATTGGTATGTGTTATCTTTAGTAGTTTTGACAATATAGCGTGTTAAACATTGCGCACTGCAAAAAAAACATGCTGTTCGAATTAATAGTGGTTTGGACTCGTATAGCAAAATTCTTTCTAGCTTTTCAACTAACATAATTTCTGGTATCTCGGAAAATGCATTTTCCAATTTGCCACGTCCCTAGTAGGCGGATCAGGGAAATTTTAACACTTTATAAATGGGAGCTATACACAAGTATGTGTTTCAAATTTCAAGTCTCTAGTTTCAATAGCGCCGAAATGAACTGCGCTCATACGGACAGACTGACGGACAGAATCCTTGATTTGTTTAACATGACGTGTACCCCGATGGGGGTTTACAACCACGGTACTCGCATGTGCCACATATGTGACACATAGTACAGCGGGTGAAAATAATGCGTCCACCAACGCCCCTAAAAGAACTCTTTTAGCTACCAACTCGAATTGTGCTGTCGGGCACAATTCCCACTTGGGTCGAGGCGAGGCCTATCATAACCTCTGCTGGCTACGGGTACAGCTTCCGGCTGAGGCCAAATACACATTGACCTCAACGGCTGTGCTCCAACTATTGTGAAGACACAGCGGGTAACACCACAGCCACTACGATACTCCCACTAAAGGGGGCCAACCTCAATTGAGCTGGCCTCGGCCACCGGCCCATCCCGTGGTTCAAATTTCAAATCTGTTACGATTTGCAGCTTTGATCGGCTGTTCGCAGTCTGCGACTACTGCCCAATTTGGTTTCCGACAACCTGGGGCTGGGTAAGCACCGGCGGCACCTCCGAAGAGATAACCTACCAGATTAAGGCTCTGGTCGGCCCTTCGACGCCTCCAATTGGATTTGTCTTCCAGATTAAGGCTCTGGTAAGCCCTTCGATTCTCTCCAAGAAGAGAATCTGCCAATTAAAGGCTTTGGTCTGCCCTTCGATTCACCCAGATGGGTTCATCTCCCAAATTTGTGGGCTTTGGTCGGACCTGCGATTTGCCCACTGGGAGCGCATCTACCAGATTGAGGCTCTGGTTGGCCTTTCGACTCACTCCGAGGAGAGAGTCTGCCAAATTAAGGCTTTGGTAAGCCCTTCGATTCGCCCATATAGGTTCATCTACCAAATTTAAGGACTTTGGTTTGACCTGCGATTTGCCTGCTAGAGGCACATCTGCCAGATTGAGGCTCTGGTCAGCCTTTCGACTCATCCCGAAGGACTTTGTCTCACAAATTTAAGGACTTTGGTCTGACCCTCGTAGAAAAGTCTACTGCCAGTTTTGACTAACGTCAGTCAGGCACTGGTCGGCCGGGTCCACCGCCATCAAGCAGCATGCGTCGCCTGCTGAAGACTGTGCGTGCATAGTCTTCAAGCAGTTGCATGCTCTCCGCACTCTCAAGTATCCTCGCCATGTTCCAGTCACCGGGTTCGAACTGTTGGATCCTAAGTCCTTCAAGATCCCGCACATCCGCATAGAGGGGGCAGGTACACAAAACATGCAACCAGTCCTCTAAGGGATGGCCACATAGGCATCCAGCAGTCTCGCTGAGACCACGCGCGTGCAGAAAGGCATTCAACGAGCCATGACCAGTTATGAGGAAACTGGTCAGCATCGTGAAACTGAAATCGGGGCGGCTGTAAACGAAGCTAACATCCGGGATGAACTTGTGTGTAACACGGCCGTGTTCACTGTCATCCCACCGGATCTGCCATTCACGCAATAAGCGGTCGTCCAGCAAGGCTCTCCTCATAGTACGATCAAGAGTCGAAACATCTTGACCGTAGAGCCAATCGCCCTCTACCATCGGGTAGCTCCTCTTCAGCTTGAACTGCATCGCGTTGCGCGTCGCAACAAGGTCCAGCGGCGGGGCTCCAGCCAGTACTTCAAGGGCATCTGTAGATACCGTTCGGCACGTAGGCAAGCATCCAATCAGGATGATGCGATGGCAGGACTTGAGCGACCTCCTGGCGCCGACTAGTCTCATCACCACCGTGTACCACACCGAAGCACCAAATAATGCACAAGGCACCATGAGTCCGGCATATATCCTTCGCCGTGCGCGCGGACTGAGTCCCCAGTCAACGCGTAGCACACGGGTAAGGGCTCCGACGACTCCGGCCAGCCGATCGCGTAGAGATGCGATATGCGGGAGAAAACTCAACCGCTCGCCAGCCGTGACGCCAGCCGTGATGCGTCACATACCGTAGATTTGCTCCTGCAAATCTGACGGCGGGATGCCTGCCGGCTGACAGCTTTCCCTTAAGGAGCATCGTCACAGTTTTCGTTGCCGAAACTGAGACGCCTACCTCTATAGCCCATCCTCCAACTATCTCCATTAGTTGGGCGCCTGTGAGCTCCAGTTGGGATCTGGAATTCCCTTCGACAAGCAGCAGCAAATCGTCAGCGTATGCACTGAAAGTGCAATGCGCTTCAAGGCGGCGCAGGAGCACATCCATCAAGATGTTCCATATGAATGGACCACTGATGGACCCCTGCGGGCAGCCACGTGAGACATTCACGTTAGCTTCGCCAAAGCTGCTGACGATGCTAGCTTTTCGGTCCGAAAAGAAGCTGCGCCAGATCTCAATTTCCCTGCATCCTAGATCCGATAGTCGGCGTAACGCTGCATCCCATTCGACATGGTCGAATGCTCCTTTGAAGTCAATGAAGACTCCGAGCACATATCGGGCCGGGCTGGCCTCGACACTGCTCAGGACATGCCTCCAGGCATCCTCCACGCAGCGTCTGCGGCCAAAGCCGAATTGCCATCGACTCTCGTCCGTGAGCACCTCCTTCACACGGTTCACCATGATCCCTTCCAGCACTTTGCCAAAGACAGGCAGCAGGCAGATGCCTCGATAGGACGCTGGATCACTCCTGTCCTTGTCGAGGCCTTTGAGGAGCGCAACCACACGTGGGCGCTTCCACTCAAATGGAAAATATCCATCTGCCAGGCAGCGGGAATACAACGCTGTCATGTGCTCCGGGATGGCACGCCAGGCCGCTTTGACCATACCCCCAGTGATGCCATCTAAGCCAGGTGAGCGCCTGCTGCGAACTCTGGCGATGCACATCTCCATCTCGAAAGTTTCGAGGGCTGGGGGTACTTCGCGAGGAACGACAATGTCCACTGGCCTCTCCGCAACTGGAAAAAAGTTGCGGAGCAGGACATTCGCGCAGTCGTGCCAGGTTACGTACTGCTCATTGTTCCAGTGAAGGCAACCGAAATCGGTGCGCGTCTTGCGGCCATGGCAGATCTTATAGACAGATCCCCATGGGTCATCCTGATGCTCGCCGACATATCTCCTCCAATCCTCCTCTTTCGCCTTAAGCATCATCCTCTCGAATTCCTTTCGGGTGATCCTGAAATACGAGGCAAGGGCATTGGCACTGTCACTATGAGTGCGGCGCGCATGCTGGAGCCTTCGCCGGGCTCTCCTGAGCGCACGGCGTGCGTCAGTGAGGGCGGCATTCCACCAGCCCACACGGCGTCTAGCTCGCGGTTGTCGACGCCCAAACAAAGTGTCGCTCACCTGATGAACCAGGGAGCGAAGTGCGGCCACCTGTGCATCCGATGACAAAAGGCGAAAGTCCTCCAGGGGGATTTCCATTGATGCAGTCCTTAACTCATCATAGAAACGCCGCCAGTCAGCATTCTGGAGCTGCCACGAGGGCACAGGAGCAAAGCTCTCAACTGTGCTGCTCGGATCAAGCGTCACCAAAACAGTGATGATGTTGTGGTCGCTTAAATCCCACTCGCTTACACTCCAGTCATACGCGGCCCACGTAGACGTTGAATCACTGACGATAGTCACGTCAATATCACTTCTAGCCCTGCGATTATCGAACGTGTACACTCTGCTGCGGACATTAAGCACGCCGGCTCGACTGCCCTGAACCCAGTCAGCTAGCAGTTCACCCCGCTGCCTGTTCAAGTAGCCCCGAGAGCGCTCGGGTAGCTTACTGAACCACAGGGGGGATACTGCGTTCGCATAAAGGCCATAGATGACAGGCGTGCGGCTGGCTAGCAGCAGCACGGCATCCATGTACAGCAGGTACGGCTCCAGCTCTGCGTTGAATTGGCAGTACACGGAGGTGAGAAAAATCGAGCCGATCTTTCCTGACACACTCACGCATACGCCAAACTCTGTGATGAGTGACGAGACAGGCATGCAGACGACCTCCAGGTCGTCTACGACAATTGCAGCTTTATTGCGACGGTCGGAGAAAACTCGCATGCCTGCCGGCAATCCGGTGATCCTTCCTCCACGGTCAACGTATGGTTCTTGCAGCAATGCGAACATCGCCCCAGAGTTCCTCATCCGGACCCCTAGGTCGACAACGGCAGCTCTGCTGCGACCGCAGTTAGCCTGAATGATGCTAAACATTGTTAACTGGCGAGCACACGTCCGTAAATCGGGCAGGTCTCTGAGAGCATATGATGCATCGCGGGTAAACCCTTAAAGCTACAGTTCCTGCAATGCACAGGATTCCTGCAACCCGGGACACGATGCCCCGATTGTCCGCATCGCTTACAAGTCTGCTCCTTCATCCGACACATGGCTACTTTATGATCAAAACTGAAACATCTAAAGCAGTCATATGTCGGGGTCAGTGGATGCCATCGGAAAGAAAACCACTCCACGTAGATTCTCTCCGAATCCTCCAAGATGTCCAGAGCCTTGCGTTCCATTTCCAGGATGATGTTGACCGTGGGTCCATCTTCACTGCTCCAGGGCTTCGAGGCTATCTTGACCGACTTCTCGAACGCTGCATTGGAGCAGTGTCCGAAGAAGTGGTTCTTGTATAACCCTTCCATAAATTGCTTCGGCGAGATGCTGCTGTCCACGTTGATCACATTTATCCTGGGCCTGGGTGCTGCGTTCTCTTTAACATCGAGACCGACTTCCTTAAACTTCGGGTTCGCAAGAACCCTCCGTATATCGCCAGCAGATGGCGTGCGAATGACCGCACCGCCACGCATAAGCTCACGCACCTCGTGAACACGAACACCGAGAGCGGGCGCAACCTCCTTTCGGACACGCTCAGCGACTTGCTGGGGCGTATCCTCCGGGTTGTTGGACGTCACGATCGCTGACCACGTTTCCGCAATTTTGCGGGCCCGAGGAAGAGCGACCGGAGCAGCACCTGCAGTTGCAGTAACAGCAGCGTAGGAAGCGGTAGGGGCAGCACTCGTTTGGGGAGCAGTGGCCTGAGGGCGAGTCCTAACCATGGTCTCCAGTTCCTTCATCCTGCCATACATCTCCAGGATTAACTCCTGGAACTTGGCAGCGTTGTCCAGCACGCTGAGCGCAACAGCGCCAGGCACGTTGTCGGCAACAACGGCTCTCCGGAGCTCTCTTTCAATGGCCAACATGCGTTGTACCATCGAGTTAGAGCTCGCGGTACCAGCTCCAGCCGGCACCGAGCTCACGGAGCGGGCGCTAGCAGCAGCAGCGGCAGCGGACGTCGACGGCGCCTCCAGTGGGGCCGGATTCCGGGCAGCAGGGGCGGCGGTGGCAGCGGCGGGGGCAGCAGCGGCGGGGGCAGCAGCAGCTGCGGCAGCAGCTAAAATAGCTTCCATGGCAGCGGGGGCAGCGGGGGCGGCGGTGGGGGCAGCGGAAACAGCAGAGGCAACGATGGCTGCAGTGGCAACCAGCGACGCATCGCTCTCATCCGCAGAGCTGTCCACGTGGACTCGCAGCTTTCGCGGCGGCGAGTCCGTTGGCGGCGGCATGGCTGCGGCGTCGCCCGCGTGTCGAAGATGGTTCTTCGATCCGCGGCCACGCTTCTTCTTGGAGTTCGACCGCGTCGAACTCCCACTACTCGCCTCAGAGTCCATCCCTGGACGCTAGGCAACACAAAAACACTGATACCCGAAAGTATGCAGTGAATTTAAACTGTCCACGAAAGTATGCAACGCTTTTCAGCGAAAGTATGCAACACTTTTTAAAGCGCAAGAGTTCCTCGCTTCTGATTGGCTGGCCAATCACAACCGAGTAGCGGTAATCCGCTCACACACGCACGAATACTCGCGCAGTCAGAGATCGCTTATCGCGAAATGCTCGAAATAAGCGACTTTAACGCGCGCTCGACGTATTTTATTGCCGGCAATAAAACTCAAATTTGCAACGATGATGCGCGACGAAACTAAACACGTCCGTTCACGGCGACAATCAAAAGCAAACTGAGACTGACGGACAGACGGACGGACGGACAGCAAGACGGACATTGCACAAAGCCACTCATTTGACTTTCGTGAATGAGTATAATGAGCAAAGGCGCCACTGTACGTTGGCTGCTTTTGCACCAGCTTACTGAAGCGTCGATTGCCGTTTCGAATCATCTGTCAAGATTCAAGAGGTCGTGAAGTCCACGTCTTTCTGGCTGCTGCCTTATTTGTTTTTTTTTTTTTTTTTTTTTTTTTTTTTAAATTCATTTATTGCAGCTTATTGTCTAAGACTATTTAGCGCATTATTGAGTTAAACTTTAACTTAGATTATGGGCTAGAAGCCAGTATTTACATATTTACAACATTTAACATTTTAGCAACATTTAAGGTCTGTGGTCTAAGGGATGAGATCTTTTAAGCCTTCGCCTGCTGTTGTTTACTGCCAGGTCAGTAGGCAGTGGATTTGGGTGTGCCAAGAGCCTGTCCGCGTACCTTCAGGAGTGACGTCCAATCAGTTCAGCGATTGTTGGTACGCTTAGGTCGCTGTGCAGCACTGAGTTGCGGACGTACCAGCTAGCGCCTGTGAGTCGCCGAAGTGCCTTGTTTTGCAGGGTTTGCACTTTTTTTATGTGAGTCCTCGCTGCGGTACCCCAAATGGGGATAGCGTATGTTAGAGTTGGAACTACGATGGCATTATAAATTTTTATTTTGCTTCGTAGCGACAGCTTGCTAGAGGGTCTCAGCATCCAATCCAGTTTTTTGATACGCATCTTGGCTGTGTTAACTGCCTGCGTGATGTGCGCACTATAGGTCAGCTTTTTATCGAGTGTTACACCGAGATATTTAACTTTGTTGACCTTCGGTATTTGCACTCCCAGAGTTACACCAGGGCAGTCTCCTCTTCGCGTTGTGAAGCTTACGTGTGCTGACTTCTGTGCATTGATGGTTATGCACCACCGTTTTGCCCAGCACCCAAATTCGTCCAGGTATCTCTGGAGGCTTTCGCTAGCTCCTTGCGCAGAGTGTGATCTCGACAGGATGGCAGTGTCATCTGCATACGTTGCTATCAGCACTTCCGAGTCTGCAGCTCCGTCGTTGTCCATTGGAAGTGGCATATCAGCTGTGAATAGCGTGTACAGTGTTGGCCCCAGTACACTGCCCTGAGGGACTCCAGCCCTGATAGGTCTTTCTCTTGATAAAGCCTGACCCTTAGCCACTTGGAAGCTTCTGTTGGTGATGTACGATGACAGCAGCATAAAGATTGAAACCGGGAGGGCTGCCCTTGCTTTTTGCAACAAACCTAAGTTTATTTGTTGTATTTGATCCTGTCTGAGTTTTGTGTTCAATCTACAATCAACAATCTACATAACTCATCCTAAACAAATTAAGATATTAAGTAAAATGGTTATCTGCAGTACCAGACAATTAGCAAATAACCCATCATTATCGCTAGCTATAAATGTTGGGTTATCCGTTATAAGATAGCCTTTTCTGACTGTAATAAAACCTTTTATATGTTTATTTAGGATTATTGAATAAGTAAAAATCCATAATCATAATCTTTTATTGATACCTACCACCTAAAAATAGTATAAAAGGCCGTTACGTTCATAAAATAAATTAGTATGAAAATAGCACTTGAAAATAGAGCAACGAGTCTCGTCTTTCACTATTTGACACTCATCTCCGTTGTCCAACTGGTTCAAGTACTTGTTGCGACGCCCGTAGTCACTGGTTCTGTACTAGAGGCTTACAATTAAACACAAATACAACTACCTAGTCTTGGTTTTGTACCAAGGTCTAATAGATACTCAACATTTTGGTACCCCGACGTGAAGGAAGACGAATCTTTAGAAATCATAGCGTTCAT
The DNA here is from genome assembly GCA_035045965.1 of Drosophila aldrichi. Classification (NCBI taxonomy): domain Eukaryota; kingdom Metazoa; phylum Arthropoda; class Insecta; order Diptera; family Drosophilidae; genus Drosophila; species Drosophila aldrichi. The sequence goes on from JAWNOM010000454.1 coordinate 4,451,665, forward strand.
TTGGCGAACCCTATTTCTAAATCAACCAGTAGACTTGGTCAACTTAACGACCAACATCTTCATAACCAAACAAAAACAAGTAAGAACGTTGCAGTCGGGCGTTACCGACTGCGGGATACTCATTCACATCCCATCAGCAATTTAGTAGTTAAGTTTAGCTCTAGTACTGCAGAAATTTGCCACGCCCCCAGTGGGCGTAGACATCTCATTTTTGGCCAGATCGTAGAACGAGCTAACGGTAGTCTAACTGTAAAGTTTGGATGCTTACGCTCCAAAAATGTGAAAAAATTACAGGGTATTTTTCGATATGCCACGCCCCAAAGAGACGTAAAAATTATTTTTAAGGAATCCATAGAGGGGGTTACCAGTAACACAACTATCCAAATTTGAAGCTTCTAGCTCTTATACTTTAGGAGATATAAACTTTTGCGGTTTGCCAAGCACCCTTTGGGCGGAGATATATCCACCATAGCTCGTTGGACTTGGGTGGTCAACCCGCGTATATATATACCAAATTTCAGGTCTCTAGCATCAATAATGCCTAAAATATAGCAAAATCGGGAAAATCACTATATCTTCAGGTCCGATTTGCCACGCCCCTAGTGGGCGTAGACATATAAATTTTTGACCAGTCTTTATAAAATGATAACATTAGCTCACATGCAAAATTTCAACGTTCTAGCTTTAAAACTCTAGGAGATAAAGTTTTATCCGATTTGCCACGCCCCCAATGGGCGGAGATATATCCGCCATAGCTTGTTGAACTTGGGTGGTCAACGCGGACCTACATACCAAATTTCAGCTTTCTAGCTCTTCAACTAACATGACTTCTGGTATATCGGAAAATGTATTTTCCGATTTGCCACGCCCCTAGTAGGCGGATCGGGAAAATTTTAACACTTTATTAATCGGAGTTATACACGAGTATGTGTTCCAAATTTCAAGTCTCTAGCATCAATAGCGCAGAAATGAACTGCGTTCTTACGGACAGACGGACGGACAGCAAGACGGACATTGCACAAAACCAATATACTAATTCACTTCGTGAATGAGTATAAAAAGATCCTCAGGAACGGAAGTCAAATGCAACATACTTCCATAATAAGGCTGCTCATTTAAATCAGCTTTGGACTGCCTTTGATCAAGGAAATGAAAAAATCAGGGACCGCAAATAAGTGTTACGCATTTTAAAAAATTTAAGGTCAAAAGAATTCCCAAGAAGAGAGAGGAAAACACACATAAGGATATTTTTTTTATGGCGAATTCAAAAAAAGAATAAACGTTTATTTGTAATTTTTTATTAAAAAATTATTTTTAATTATTAAAATTGATTTTTTAAAATAAAAATCAAAAATAATTATTACAGAACAATTTTATATAAAAATCAAATCATAAGTCTTATTTTTGATTTTTATTATAAAAATCAAAAATAAGAGTTATGGCTTAACTTTTATTATAAAATTTGAAATAAAAATTGAATTGATATAGCTCTGGAAGTAAGGGAGCTAGATCATATATATACCTACTAGCAGTCCCAGCATGCGTTGCATTGCCCTACCCTTATTTCTAGGTAAAAAATGATTGAAAGGTATGTTGTTCAGGTTGGGATACACTCTGATTAATTTATTAATATGATTTTCATTCAAGCACCTTGTGGTAAACGACACGCATTTTCTAGATTGAGGCCACAAATAGTCAAAGATTGGCCCTGTGATTTGTTGATCGTCATGGCGAAGGCATGATGATGATTTCTCGAAGCAATTGCTGAATATCGGTAATGGCCGTATTCCTGTTGACGAAAGGAGTGGCTTGATTTCATTTCCTCAAAATTTTTGCAATTTCGTCCCATCAAAAGATGAGCTTATCAACAAAGTATTTCCGAATATCATTGCTTTCCACAAAAATACTAAATGGTTAAGTGAGCGAGCAATTTTGGCAGCTAAAAATTAAGATCCACATCCTAATTTTATAATTCAAAATAAAATCGTTGGTACTCTGTATTCATTTAAATCTATCGACTGTGTAACAAACGAAGATTAAGCCACTAATTATCCAACTGAATTTTTGAACTCCTTGGATGTGCCTGGTTTACCACCGCACAATTTACAACTGAAGGTTGGCTCGGTAGTTATCATGCTTAGAAATTTAAACCAACCAAAACTGTGCAATGGAACGCGTTTAGTAATAAGAAAACTGGTGAGCAATGTTATTCACGCGTCGATACTCAAAGGAAAATTTAAAGATCAGGAAGTTCTTATTCCAAGGATTCCGATGATCCCATTCAATGGATTTATCATTTTGATATTAAAGTGATATCCATCGTCTCCTTGCCAAAACATCGCGGTATTCCGTAGCCTAATTGCATTATGGGTCCGCCGGGAAAGATTAGATCTTCTAGGACGCGGCATTTTCATTAATAGTAATACTGAATATGCCCTCGCACAAAACCACATAAAATAATCGAGAAATATAAATATAAATTATTTACAAAAATAATGTCGAGAAATACAAATATAAATTATTTACAAAAATAATGTCTGAGAAAAACAAATTCAACAATACCTACCTGAACTTTCGAGATATTTTGCTTTTGTCCGTACGCGTATTGTTTTTCAAAATTTTTTTTTTTAATAAATGTGCTTTTTTATGAATAGTCAGGTTCGCCTGAGGCTGTGCCGTAGACTGACTGACTACATTTGTTTATTTACTTCTACACTATTGTCAAAACTGTCACTGTCACCAAGCCTACTGGGTATAAAAAAAATTTGAACATTTGGGGAAAAAACCGCGTTTTTCAAGTATTCGGCAAATTTTTTCAGTATTTTTAAGACCCTATACTATACTCGTTGCGGAGACAAATCCAACAAATCAAAAACCATGAAAATTGGTTCAGCCCAAATCAAGTTATAAGCAGTCGTCACTTTTACACAACTTTCTTTTATATATATAGATATATATGAAAAAATAAAGAATCTAATGGCGGAAAATCCTGTGGAGAATTCTTATGTAAGGGAAGGTTACTTCTCAAAGATCAAGGACATTGTAATTAAATATCAGGAGGAATTTTCCACAAAATTGAACGAGCTAAGCCCTCCAGATACAGCACGTTCGGACTTGATACCTCTCCAAAGGCATCAAACCGCGTTACTAGCAGCGCTACAAAGACTGATTGGTCAGATAACACAAGAGTCCCAGTCCCATAAACCATATTCACTTCGAGATCTTCACACTGTTCGAAGATCCAATAGCTCTTGAATACAACATGGAAAATTATTTGAATGCAGAAGCAGCCATATTCCAAATTCAATCCACGCCTATTGATGTGAAGCCATCAATTAATGCTGCAGCTGCCCAAACTCAAGTACAGCTACCAAAGGTATCCATACCACAATTCGACGGATGCTATTTAAAATGGCAACAATTTCATGATCTATTCACTAAAATGATTCATGAGTCAACATTGCCAACAGTACAAAAAATGTGTTACTTAAAATCAAACCTCTCTAGAAATGCTGAAAGACTGGTTAGACACTTGGATCTAACAGAGTCCAACTATGAAACTGCCTGGACGATGCTGAAGGAGCGTTTTGACAACAAGCGAGTCCTGACTACAACGACTCTACACAAACTTTTGGATCAACCGCCAGTGACAAACGATGCATCATCAATAAAGAGTTTCCACGACATTATTCAAGAAACGTTAGCTACGTTGAGAAACGGCGGCATAGAAGTCAACAATTGGGATCCACTTTTGCTAGTGCTACTGTCAAGAAAATTGGATAGGACTACTCATGTACTGTATGAGCAATCCATTAAAGACAGAAGAAAACTATAACCCATCAAGGAATTCTTAGCCTTCTTAGAACAAAGATTCTTGGCACTGGAAGCGATAGAAGGGAAACAGTACGTCCCTAAAGAAAAGCAAAGGATATGCGCGTCTGCCTCAACAGAAAAGGCTGTCAATTCTGTGATTCAGCAGAATATAAAATTTATCGATGTGACAAGTTCGCGTCAAAATCCGGAGACGCACGATTAAAATGGGCACTACACCAAAAACTGTGCCTAAACTGTCTGGCGTTCGTGTTACCACTTATTGTGGCGGATCAACCAAACCACAAAATAGACAACATATCTTGGGTATCAAGCAACATACCACTGGCGGACCCAACCTTTGCGAAACCTGGAAAGATTGACTTACTACTCGGAGCTGAACATTATTTCGACCTCATACTACCGGAGCAAATCAAAAGGAGCCCAAAATTACCTATGATGCAAAACTCTAAACTAGGCTGGATAATAGCTGGAAGAGTTAACAGATCAACTTCGACAGTCGCCACATGCTTTGTAGCAACTACAACTGATGACCCAACTAATCTATTGGAACGATTTTGGAAACTGGATAATCTGGAATCAACACAGCCCTATCGGACACCAGCAGAGTCACACTGTGAAACACATTTTAAAGAGAATATACAAAGGGCAGTTGACGGAAAATTGATAGCTATAAGGCGTTTCTTAGCATTGGAAAAAAGACTGTGCCGTGATCCAGACCTACAAGGCAACTACGTGGAATTCATGAAGGATTACGAAAAGCTCGGCCACATGAAGGAAGTAACACCTGGACACTTTCTGATTGGAGAACCGCTAACAGCACAAGCCCATGACGCAGCCGGCCCCGACAACCATATACGAGTGGTCGATGTGAAGACAGCTCATGGCACCTTCAAACGGCCCATACACAAATTAGCGCCAGTACTAGCCATCGATGAGCCACAACACAAACATCCACTCGAAGACATATCACAAAATGATCCCTCGGCTAACCAAAAGGTGAAACGGCTCAGAACACCCTGGATGCCCTCTCTTACAACAATGCTGCTTACCATCATATTGTTTCTACCACTCATATTGACACAATCTATCAACATTACATATTTTGAATCTAAGCCTGGTATCTACTACGAGCGAATCGGATCAGCTCGACTGGCAGTTGCGGATTGGACCATCATTGCTTATTACGATCTGGAACCATATTGGAATGAAATGAAAACGTTCTCTAAAGGGACCAACAGCATAAAGAAATTATCTGCCGACTGTAATGGATTGCGGGGTGTGTAGGCCGACGAGTGCTGTATATGCTGCTACTAAGCACTGCTTTGGCTCTATGAATTCCCTGCCCCTGGTCGGGCGCCAACATTCCTATAATGCATAGAGCTAGCCATAGATCTAGAGATAACGGGCGGGATCTCCTGGTCCCTTAGCTCATTCGGGAGTGTGGGGGGGTTCTTTGTTACCTCTGAAATCTCCCAAACACAAATTTTAATTGATAAGATCCCTAAAGATGGTCCACATGACCGAAGTGAAGGGGAAGGGGGAAAAGACGAACACAGATTTTGTACATATACCAGAAAAAAAATATGAAGAGGCGAGGCCTTAGGTGACGATTGGCACCCGCTTCTCCACCCAACCCTACCATGGTTTTTAATTTAAAATTGGTAAAAACCCCCATCGAAAAAAATCAGACGACTTCCTACCCCATTATATAACCAAACTTGCTAGACTTTTAAAATTGCATGAATCCTTCTCAATAACTAATGTAACTTGATGAATTCATTTTTCTGCGGGTTTTATTTTTCTAAAACATTATTTCTCTTATCTTCTTTTCTCCTTGTCTAATAACTATTGATTTCTATTAATTTTGGATTTACAAAGAAAATTTCTATATATACATTTGTTTATAAATTTTTGTTGTTGTTGAATTTCATTTTAAAAAATTTTTAACTTATTTATTTATTTTATTTATTTTTTTATATTTTTTTATCTTTTTATTATTATTAAAAATTTTTTTCTAGCATTATTAATTTTATTTATTATAGTACAACTTATTATTTATTTATTTATTGAATTTCATTTAAATTTTATTTTTTTCTTTCAGTGTACTAAAAATTTTTTTTCTTTACATTCATGTTTATATTTGCTGCACCAAAAAAAGAAATCAATTCACAGAAATAATATAATAATATACAAAAATTATTATTATTTTTTTATTAAAATTTTTCCATATTTTTTTCTTTTTATTTAAATAAACTTAAAATTTTTCTTTATTTAATTTTTTTCAAATTATTGGGGATAAAGGCACATTGGGGTTAATCACTTACAGTTTGCTTCTTTTTTTTTTTTTACTCCCGCGACGAAAGGCCTTTCTGCGTGGTCAGCTGTTAAGTGTAGAAATGGGGTATATTGGCGGGAAGGGAGGAACAACATAATCTTTAACTTTTTTTTTTTTTTTAACACATAATTGATTTTTTCTTCGGGCTTTATTATTTAGTTAGTTATATTTTTTTTTGAAATTGTTTTTGTTTTTGTAGGGAATTAACTGTGTGTGGATTCATTTTTTTCTTTTGATGCTGTACTTTTCTTTATGTTTCTTATTTATTCATTTTTACTTATTTATTCAAATACATATATTTATTGATATATATTTTTTTATTGATATATACGTATATTTATTTATTGGTTTCGTTTTCGTGTGTTAATGATATATATAGTAATTATAGATTTTATGATTGAGCTTTTAAACCACTAATTTTTCTGTTTTCTTTAATTTTTCTCTCGACAAAAAATAACTTATCACTTGCCGTCGGCAATTTAACTATCTTGCACAAATTCTTTTATTTTGAGTTCTTTTCTTTATATTTCGCAGTTTTTTTTTTTTTTTTATGCAAATACTAATCTATTTTAAAATTTCTATTTCATTAGTTATATTTTTTTTCACGTGTTCAGAAATTCATATGGTTGTTTTTCACGCACTAAAGTTTCTTTTATTTTGTTGTTTTTTTTTTGTTTTTTTTTTTTCTTCTTTTGATGCTGCCCTTCCTCTCCCCCGTCGCTTCGGCGTTATGCTGCTCTGCCGGCTTTTTGTACCCTAACTTCCGCTCTTCAAGGTGACCCTTGCTGGCGTGAAGTTAGGATATCTAATAAGGGAAAAAAATGGACAAAAGTCCACTGAAAAAATGGAAAATCTTTCTTAATTACATGATTTTTTTTTCTGAACACTCTTTTTCACGTACCTGATATATATATATATATATATATATGTATATATATAAATAAATGTACATATATATGTATATCTAACATATATTTTGAGACGGGCAGCTGCGCGCTGCAAATTCAATGCAATTCAATGCCAAAAAAATCAAACGCGATCGCTTGCACTTTCTTAATTATTGGGTTCGGGAGTTTTATTTTGTCAAAAAAAATTTTTTTTATACCCTGAACCCATTGAAAATGGGAAATCAGGGTATAATTATACCCTGAACCCATTTTCAATGGGAAATCAGGGTATAATGGTTTTGTTAAAATGTATGTAACAGGCAGAAGGAGGCGTGGCAGACCCCACAAAGTATATATATTCTTGATCAGGGCGACGAGATAAGTTGATTTAGCCCTGTCCGTCTGTCTGTCCGTCCGTCTGTCCGTATGTTTGAACGCGTCGATTTCCGAAGATACAATAGCTAGAGACTTCAACTTTTTTTTTAAATGTCAGTATATAGCACGCGCATATCGAGTTTATCGCATAATTTCGATAACTTGTCCGATTATTTTTTTATCGATGAAAAACCTTATCGAATGTAAATTATTAAATTATATCTCCTACATCTTTTGAGCTAGAGTCTCCAAATTTTAAACGTAGACTCATATATACTTTTTAGAATTTCGGTTTTTGTTATAATTCACCCCCCACCCCTATATCCACCCCCTCGCCCTCACCTTTGTAAAATGCGTATTTCAAATACTAGAGACTTGAGATTCGGCACATACACGCATAGTAATGATATAATCACAATCTAAAAGTTTCATGAAGAACGTACGTCCACAAAAAAAGTTATTAAACAATTAAGTTTCCATGAGAAGCCCACACTGCAGCCCATGCGTGTTTATGCGTGCGTGCCTATATGTATGTGTGTGTTTCTTTTGTAAGCAAAAAAACGCGGAGAATTATTGAAATATCAGTTCTCCGAAAGGTTCAGGGGATTTGCTAGTCGGGCAGTCTCGACTAGAGCTTTCTTACTTGTTATTATTTGGTTTAGTTATATAGGTTAATACTTTAAATTTTTAAGCACAACCAAATTTTGACTTGATGATCTCGTGATGCCGGAAAAGAACTATTTGACCCATGTGGCTCTTTTTATAGTCCCACATTCCAGTCTCCGCTCTTCCTCTTCTTGGAAAGTGAGAAGCGAAGATGGGTGCAATTCGCCCGCTGAGTCCCAAAGCTTTTAGAGTTTCTCTCATAAGCTCGCTCTCGAGGCTCGCTTTTTTGGGAAGCTCAGCGGTCATTGCAGTGCAGGCGACACATTTGTCGCGAATGATATGCACTGCAATTATTTAGGTACAATATCTCTGCTACGACCATTATACGACCTAAGTATCACAGTTCCATGCCAGAGCGTGTATCAGCATTTCAAGCATGTGGAGACCGAATTATTAGCTGAAAATGAGCTTCTACAACAAGCAAGACCTAAGAGAGCGCCACTGGATATAATTGGAAACATAGCGAGCAGTTTATTCGGGGTTTTGGATTCAACATATGCAAAGGATATGTCCGAAACGATCTTGAAGGTGAAACAAAACGAAGACTATTTGGTATCGGTCTTGAAAAATCAAACCTCCTTTGTGGAATCCACATTCAACGAATTAAAACGTGACGAAGCCACAATGGAAATACGTCTAAATAACATGGAAGACCAACTTAACCCCATGATTACTGAGGAAGCCCAACATAATCTGTTTCATTGGTATATATCTCTGACAACACAACTAACATTAACGGCAGCAAACCTTCAACGAATGCAAAAAGAAACTTGTAAGAACGTTGCAGTCGGGCGTTACCGACTGCGGGATACTCATGCACATCCCATCAGCAATTTAGTAGTTAAGTTTAGCTCTAGTACTGCAGAAATTTGCCACGCCCCCAGTGGGCGTACACATCTCATTTTTTGCCAGATCGTAGAACGAGCTAACGGTAGTCTAACTGTAAAGTTTGGATGCTTACGCTCCAAAAATGTGAAAATTACAGGGTATTTTTCGATATGCCACGCCCCCAAAGAGACGTAAAAATTATTTTTGAGGAATCCATAGAGGGGGTTACCAGTAACACAACTATCCAAATTTGAAGCTTCTAGCTCTTATACTTTAGGAGATATAAACTTTTGCGGTTTGCCAAGCACCCTTTGGGCGGAGATATATCCACCATAGCTCGTTGGACTTGGGTGGTCAACCCGCGTATATATATACCAAATTTCAGGTCTCTAGCATCAATAATGCCTAAAATATAGCAAAATCGGGAAAATCACTATATCTTCAGGTCCGATTTGCCACGCCCCTAGTGGGCGTAGACATATAAATTTCATCAGTCTTTATAAAATGATAACATTAGCTCACGTGCAAAATTTCAACGTTCTAGCCTTAAAACTCTAGGAGATACAGTTTTATCCGATTTGCCACGTCCCCAATGGGACTTGGGTAGTCAACGCGCATCTACATACCAAATTTCAGTTTTCTAGCTCTTCAACTAACATGACTTCTGGTATATCGGGAAATGCATTTTCCGATTCCACGCCCCTAGTGGGCGGATCGGGAAAATTTTAACACTTTATAAATGGGAGCTATACACGAGTATGTGTTCCAAATTTCAAGTCTCTAGCTTCAATAGCGCCGAAAAAAGTTGCGTTCATACGGACAGACGGACAGACGGACGGACAAGACGGACATTGCACAAAACCAATATACTCCATTCACTTTCGTGAATGAGTATAATGATGCAAGCTGAAGGAGCCATTGTAAACAGGCACGCTGTGTTCAAAATAACATTGCCACTTATGTATATCCACACAGATACTGGAATTGTACAACTTGATACCTATTCCAGTGGTATCCTCCCGAGGAATCACAAAAATATCAATAAGCGTACCACTAATCGCCGTTAATGATCATCGCGATGAATTTCTGAGCCTTACACATGAAGAATTCAGACATTGTCATCCCCTTCAAGCAAGTGAACTCATATATTATCACAAACAATCATTGTTCAGGATGGAACATTGCTATGAATTCCTCATGTTCAATAATAAAACGTCAGATAATTGCAAAACTTCAACAACAAACCACTTGTTTGTGACTGTTGTATTTGGTGCTATTGCTGTTGTTGCGGCTGAATCTGCTTGCGCACCACTTGCGTATCTTGTGCGGTAAGCAGTTTGACAAGCGCTGCTTTAAAGGCCGGACAGCCTTTAAAGCAGTTCACGTGTGCGCCTCCGCAATTTATAAACAGAGCCGCCTCGTCTCTACCTTATGGGCATTCAGTCGAAGCGTGCCCTCCCGCACACTTCATTTACTTAAATGGCCGCCTACAGTAGTTTTTCGTAAGGCCAAAAGCCTGGCATCGATGGCATTGGGCCGGATCGATGGGCTTGGCCATACACTCCACACTGACTGCTTGACTTTCTATCTGTTTGAGATCGAAAATAGTTTCATGGCTGCCATCTGGCTTTGGCTGAAGCTCAATCTCAGATTCAATCGCTTAGAGGTGAACCTGTGCTTCATGACGCGTATGAAACACACCAAGAGCATGCAACTGCATCTTCAGCCAGTAGCAAGGCGTTGAGTGGTGCAAGTGTTTTAACACCACTCGATACCCTTTTTGATGTCGCGACTGCAGCTTTTCACGATGCAGTACCTCGAGTACTGCATTATATGTGTTAATATCAACATAATAGGCACAGTCCTTTCCCAGCACCACCAGTATCTTTAGTGTTAAGTATTGGCACTATATCAGTCACCAGAGGCAAAAAGATAGATGGTATCTTTTGCTTGGTGTCTGTAGTTTGAATTGTAGCTATTGTTGCTGTTGTTAGTGCTGGGGTGGAGCTGTGGGGGCAGAGACGGGGGCTGTAGTTGTGTCGTCTTCAATGTGTATATGTGTTTGTCCATGTAGTGGAAGAGGCTCAGGTTGTGGTTGCGGCCTGATTTGTGTAGTAGTGTTTGTTGGTTGTCGTGCAGCCTTTTGTTTTTTATTGCTTTGTTTGTCATGCTTTTGTTACCACCTTTCTTGAATTAGCCGCGTAGCGAAGTCGCTTGTGAATGTTGGTGTGTCCATAGTCAACTTTGTAGCGTCGTCATTTTCGTCAATTTCTGTACAGCGTCTCTCCAATGGCGACCGCCAGTTTGATTGACATTGAGCAGCTGTTGTTGTTGTTGTTGTGGTAGTGGCAGTGAATGGCTGCGGCAGCTCATGTGGCAACACATGAATTAGCCATCTTGCCACTGTATTTCCGCTTGTAGCATTAGTTTTAGTTGCTTTTGTTGTTTTTGCATGTGATGTAGCAGCTTGTGTTGTTGTAGATGTAGTCATAGCCGTAGCTTTAGTCATGTTCATTGTCGTAGCCGTAGCTGTAGTCAAGTTCGTATTCGTTTGTGTATGTTGCATTTGCATTAGTGTTTGTGTGTATATTTTTGTTGAGCAAGTGGCATTTGCACTGCTTGTAAGGAAATGTTACTAATTTTATAGTCAACAATATGAGGAACGGTAAGACTGTAGGACTGTAGAGTAATGGTCCCAAATGGCTACCCTGAGGTACACCAGACGAAACAAAGATAAGTTTAGAAATATGTAGCTGTTCTCAGCAGTACACTTTGGGTTCTACCCTTCAAATAGGATGAAACCAGCAAACAAGTTTAAGTTGAAATCCTAAATGTTCAAGTTTTGGAATTAGAGTCTGGTGATAAACTGAGTCAAATGCCTTACTGAAGTCAGTATAAATAACATCAGTTTGCATTTTTTAGAAAAGCTGTCATTAACAAGCGAAGTAAACTCAATTAAATTGGAGGACGTTGATCGATTTTGAACAAAACCATGTTGAGATGGTTAAATAATAGATTTTAAATAATGCTGCAAGGTCGATATTACAGTTTTTGCAAAAAACTTTAGAATATCAGATAATTTCGCAATATCTTTATATCTGAAAATATCAGAGCTTCCACCTTTTTTATGTAGGGGCATAATTTCCAAATTGATGGGAACATGGATGTTTCTAAAGAAAAGTTAAACAATGTTAGTAATGGTAACTGAAAAGAAATACTGCACTCTTTAATCATACAACTTGGAATATTATTGACACCAGGAGAGAAAGATGATTTCAACGTCCTAATGGCTGCAGTGACCTTAGGAGCATTAAGATACCAATCTTCAACGCGCCATCCCAGCATCTCTGATTGCTTCCAGCAAACTGCGCAATCGTCGTCTTTACCCTTCTGTTGGCCCTCTCGGTTGGCCGATGAAGACCAAGAGTACGGTGTTTCCGTAAGTCGATCTCACAAAATCGGCACACACTGTTGCCCATGACTCCTCGGGCACCTGTGTCAGCATTTGTCCAGCAGCTTGCAGCTGACTGAGCTTGTATCGATGACACGCTTCGCTGTGCTGTACGTATGCCCACACCATGCCAGTAATACCTTGCTGACACCCGAGCGATTGTTTTTCGGCTCCCAAGGTGGCCAGCGGTGGCATGTTGAATGTTGTTGTTGCTGCTGCAGCTGCTAAAAAGATCATTTTCAATGGGAAATCAGGGTATAATGGTTTTGTTAAAATGTATGTAACAGGGAGAAGGAGGCGCAGTATAAGTTTATCATATTTTTTCGATAACTCATTCGATATCTTTTTTATCGAGGATAATCGATAAATTTGTATTGTTTTTTCAGCCTAATTTGAACACTTTTAGACAGAGACTTCAGATTTACTGTGTATATGCATTAGATAGATACACACATTTTGCCATTTACAGATTTTGGATACCACGCCCCCCTCGCCACCAATTCACAAAAAACGTGTATCAAGTACTAGAGACTTGTGCTTTGGAATGTACACTCATTTACACTTTATGATTACGTTCTGAAAGTTTCATTAAGATCGTATTTCTACAAAAGAAATTATTCAACAAATAAAATTTCATAATATTGCCCACACTGCAGCGCTGCCCAAGCGCAGTCGCTGCTTACTGCGCAGTTAGCAGAGCGCGGGCGACTAGGGCACTCTTACTTGTTGTTTTTGGTGTCTGCCATTGTAGTTCTTGCTCTTCTTGCTGTCTCTTTGCCTTTTGATTTGATCCGCGCACAATACTGCTGTAAGTAAGTTTACGCTTCATTGTCCGAGCCTGTTTCTTCGCTTTAGCTTGCTGCTGTTGCTGTCGTTGCCCTCTAAGTGCTAGTATGGATTTGACTGTCAAGACTCTTGACTCAAGAGTGTATGTCTTGCTGCTTTGTAGGTTGGGCAGTCCTTGTAGCAGCTAATATGCGCACCTCTGCAATTGCTGGCCCTTGCTTTGGTGCATAGAGTTCAGGTGTGCTCCCTAGCACTATTCATACATTTGAATATATATATATTTTTTTCTTTTTTTTTCTTTTCAAATTAATTAATTTGGTTTGGGAGTTGGGATAAAAAGGAAGTGCAGTGCATATAGTAAGTTGTCAATCTTGCTACTCATTTCGTTTGTAATCCGTACGTTGCTCTCCAGTGCCCGTATAAGAGGCTGGTCTCCCAGGTGCTGTTGCTGCTGGTTTTGGTGGGGTTGAAGTTCCTCGTTTTGTTTTTTGTATGTATACTAGGTGATTTTAGTGGTACTTGCTGGGGTGACTGTACGTGTTGTCTGTTATCAGGTTCGCGGAGTGCTATCAGCTTTTGAAGGCAGGGCAACCCTTGTAGCTAGCAACATGTTTGCCACCACAATTCGCACATTTGGCATCTGCGTCTATTGTTTTGGCGCACGTAGTGGTAGCGTGGGGTCCTGCACATTTTAGGCATACAAAGGGCCTACGGCAATAGTTTTTGCTGTGTCCAAATGATTGACAGCGATGACACTGAAGTGGATCAATGCGTCTGAGTTGTTTTTCAACGGCAATATTTTGATGTCCTAGTTCAGTTAGTGTAAGTATTTTTCATGTCCACCATCCAATCGAGGCTCCAGTTCAACCTCAAAAATGTTCATTGGCTCGTTTCTGGTTCTGTGTTTGATGACACTTACATGTCGAGTTACATAACCAAGTTCTTTGAGCTGGTCGCGGATCCAGTCATATGGTGTAGAGCAATGGAGATGGCGTATTATTATGCGGTATCCGCGATCTTTGCGTAGGTGGTAGGTATGATTGTGAATTTGTCTGTCTTGCAGAAGGGCACTGATGGCGTTGTACGTGGAGATGTTTTCACATTGGATTCTGATCCCGTTGTCTTGTGCTGCCTTGGTAGTGTAGCTGCCAATGCCAGGTAGCTTGTTTATTGTATCAAGTAGTGGCTGGATTTGGGTAACGTTTGGGAGGAAGAGGGATGGAATTTCTGAGCTTTGCGGTAGATTGGGCTGATTATCTTCTTGAAGGTGGTCTGGCAGTTGAGTATGCTGAGTTTTTGTGGGGACAAGTATGTTGTTTGAGTCATCTAGTTTTTGTCTGCCAATGTCTGGACTGTCATTTGGGTTAGCGTGTATCTCAAAGTTCATGAGTTCATTGCAGTCATTTGCTGCATGAATCGCAGTTTTTATGATGACTTTAGCAAAGTCTTGTACAATGGAGGACAAAAGTATTTTGACAACACATTGCAAAAACTTAAACCGCTTGTTTCTGCAAGCTGAGAGAGGTAACGGTACCCATTATATTTTTTAGAGAGAGCAATCATAATAGGCTTTAAGTTACCAAAATATTGCAGTGATAAGTCATTATTATACTCATTCACGAAAGTGAATTGAGTATATTGGTTTTGTGCAATGTCCGTCTTGCTGTCCGTCCGTCCGTCCGTCCGTCTGTCCGTATGAACGCAGTTCATTTCGGCGCTATTGAAGCTAGAGACTTGAAATTTGGAACACATACTCGTGTATAGCTCCCATTTATAAAGTGTTAAAATTTTCCCGATTCGCCCACTAGGGGCGTGGCAAATCGGAAAATGCATTTTCCGATATTCCAGAAATCATGTTAGTTGAAGAGCTAGAAAGCTGAAATTTGGTATGTAGGTCCGCGTTGACCACCCAAGTTCAACAAGCTATGGCGGATATATCTCCGCCCATTGGGGGCGTGGCAAATCGGATAAAACTGTATCTCCTAGAGTTTTAAAGCTAGAACGTTGAAATTTTGCATGTGAGCTAATGTTATCATTTTATAAAGACTGGTCAAAAATTTATATGTCTACGACCACTAGGGGCGTGGCAAATCGGACCTGAAGATATAGTGATTTTCCCGATTTTGCTATATTTTAGGCATTATTGATGCTAGAGACCTGAAATTTGGTATATATATGCGGGTTGACCACCCAAGTCCAACAAGCTATGGTGGATATATCTCTGCCCAAAGGGGGCGTGGCAAACCGCAAAAGTTTATATCTCCTAAAGTATAAGAGCTAGAAGCTTCAAATTTAAAAAGTTGTGTTACTGGTAACCTCCTCTAACGATTCCCCAAAAATAATTTTTACGCCTCTTTGGGGGCGTGGCATATCGAAAAATACCCTGTAATTTTCACATTTTTAGAGCGTAAGCATCCAAACTTTGCAGTTAGGTTACTATTAGCTCGTTCTACGATCTGGCCAAAAATGAGATGTCTACGCCCACTAGGGGCGTGGCAAATCGAGAAAAACTGTATTTTCTGCAGTACTAGAGCTAAACTTAGCTACTAAATTGCTGATGTGATGTGAATGAGTATCCCGCAGTCGGTAACGCCCGACTGCAACGTTCTTACTTGTTCATATTCATTTACGGCAATTCGCGTGAGATATAAAATACGTATTTGACTTTTTAAAGTTATTTTTCGTGCCCTCTGTCCTTCCAAAAGGAGTCTAGTCCTTCTATGGGCCAGTGTATAATATATGTATAAAAAAAAAATGTAGACAGCAACTTGCGGTCTCTCTGGAGTAAATACGAAGTGCTGGCACCGGTGTTCAATTTTGTACTGATTTATTAAATTTAACATGAACGCAAGCGCAGCTTGCACAGTAGAGAGCGCACCTATGCGCATCTAACCGCGAGCAGCGAGAGAGCGATCTTTTGGAGAGCGACACTCCCGTGCTAGCGCGTACAATAACAACTTCTCTGTACAGTGGTTCAGCTTCAATTACTTAACCTATACAATTTCGATAATAATTCAATTTCTTAATATATATATAATAATTCAATTTCTTATAATAATATATAATATAATTCAGAAGGCAAATATCCAAATGCCTTAACATCGGCCGCGTTGAAAGGCCGCAGGGCTTCAATAATATGGTGTATTAGTGGAGTGGCAGTGGTGCAACGCGATGAATGGCCCTTTTATATGTGCCATTTTTTGTCTTAACGACAATTACGCGCACTCTACCATCTCCTCCGACTATGGCTTCCGCCACCACGCCTAGCATCCACTGTTGTGGAGGAGCGTTGTCCTCTCCCACGAGCACGACTGCTCCGACCTGTACGTTCTGCCTCTCCTTCGTCCATTTTGACTTCTGCTGCAGGCTGAGCAGGTAGTCCCTTGACCAGTCGTTCCAAAACCGACGCTTGATGTTGGATGTCAGTTGCCATCTTTTTAAGAGTGTCAGCTTGGCGTCGTCGACTGGCTCTCTGGACGCGATTGGCAGCGGCACGAGCGTTGCTCCTATCAGGAAGTGCCCTGGCGTGAGCACTTCGCCGTCGTTTGGGTTGCTGCTGGGAGCGACCATTGGCCGCGAATTGAGCACGGCCTCGACCTCGACCAGCACGGTGGCCACCTCGTCTTGCCGTAATCGAGCGCTGCCCATCGCTTTCAGCAGCAAACCCTTGGCGGATTTCACCGCCGCTTCCCAAAGGCCGCCAAAATGCGGCGCTCGAGGAGGGATGAACACAAACTCCATGCCCCGCTCCGCAGCAAACATTTCCATGTCCGCTGTGTTGCCATGGAACGTAGTTTTGAGGTCCAGCGTGCGTGCAGCACCCACGAAATTGGTGGCATTGTCGCAATACAGCTTCCGGACAAGCCCACGTACCAACGAACCTGGATAAACACATCAGAAATGAATTTGTGGTTAAATCGGTGACTAATTCAAGATGCACTGCCTTCGAAGTAAAGCAAACAAATATGGTAATATACATTTTGACTGGCGATTTGCCCCGAATTCCCAGCGAAACTAGTATTGGACCGCAAAAGTCCACTCCACTGATCTCAAATGGCCTATTTCCATGTAAGCGATCAGCGGGAAGATTGCCCATTATTTGAGATAAGAGTTTCGGCTTGTAGCGAAAACAATGTACACATTTTCGGACTACTGCACTGCAAGCCTGTCGAGCATTGACCAGCCAAACCTGCTGACGAAGCAGGCAGCATTAGTACTAGGGGATTGGCGTGGCAATGAGAGCGATGCAAATGCTCCAAATAAAGCGTTACGAAACGACACTTTTTTGGAAGCAACAATGGGAATTTGGCATTATGTTCTAATGGTGCCTTCAATAAACGACCTCCTACTCGTAGCAACCATAACATACGCCTGCCATGCTGATGTGGGTGCAAAAACGGTGTCAGTTCTTGCAATGACGGTTGCAACACGACTGACTTCTTTATTTTCTTTATTTCTTCGATGAATTCAATGTGTTGAATTACAGATATAACTGCAAGGAATGCGAAGCTTAACTCAGAAGCTGTAGGAACAAGTGAAGAATGACTTCCTTGTTTTCCATTGATAAAGCGGAACATATAGGCAACATTGCGGATTAGCTTAGAAAATGATGACAATAAGATGTACGATAGGATTTGTTACCTCATCGACCGCGATCATAGTAATTGCAGTTCTACGCTTCTCTAGCAGCTCTAACTCCTTTGATAGGGTAATTTGTGGGTTGGCTGGCCACAATGTGTTAGAAAGCTTTAAAAATCCTGGTCCGCAAAACCACGATGATGTTTTAAGCTCCTCAACTGAACATCCCCGAGATACAATATCTGCTGGGTTGTCTTTCGTTGGTACATGACGCCAAGATACATTAGTTGTCAACTCTTGGATGGTTGCAACGCGATTAGCAACGAATGTGTTCAAGCTAGATGAATGCATTCGCAGCCAATGAAGCACCACCTCAGAGTCTGACCAAAATGTGACTTGATTAATAGGACCATCAAGTACTTTCTTTACCGCATCCCATAAGGTAGCTAACAATTCTGCAGCACACAACTCCTGCCGCGGAACAGATTTTGTTTTCAAGGGCGCTACCTTAGATTTAGCGACTAGCAGCCTGGTAGTGATACCCTTATCTGTTTGCATTCTTACGTATAAACAACAACCGTAAGCTCTCGTTGAGGCATCAGCAAATCCATGGATTTGACATCCTTTCGATTTAACTGTGCCAACGTAACGAGGTATATGCAACGAGTTTAGATTTGAGAAACAGCTAGTTACTGCCTCAAATTCTTGCCTCATTTGAACAGGCAATTGGTCATCCCACCCAAGTTTGTGCAACCACATTTCCTGTAAAAGGACCTTCGCACGAGTTACGATCGGACTTAACAAACCTAAGGGGTCGTATAACCTTGCTACAAATGACAAAACTGATCTTTTGGTCTGTTGAACTTCTACTGGACAGTTCATGGAATATCTAAAGCTGTCATTCATTGGATTCCAAATTAATCCCAATGTTTTTGTGTCCTCTTGATGACCAATAACTATATCGTTTCTAGCTGGTTGTGCTGCGAGTTGTTTACAATTGGACGACCATTTTGTGAGAGGAAATCCAAACTTTTGAAGAATTGCTGTCAAGTCTCGATGCAACAAGCACAATTCTTCGACGCTATCTGCTCCTGTCAACAAGTCATCAACATAGAAATCTCGGGCTAACGATCTTGCAGCAGCTGGATGAGTGGAAGCATGCAAGTAGCTTAGATGTTTTAAACATCGAATTGCTAAGAATGGAGCAGTCGCTGTCCCGTACGTTACTGTGTTTAATCGAAAGATTTGTAACGGATCAGTGGGCGTTTCCCTCCACACAATAAGTTAAAAGTTGCGGTGGGACTCGTCAAGTTCAATTTGACGGTACATTTTAGCGATGTCTGCTGTAACAGCCCAAGGACGAAGTCGAAATCTTAGCAAAGTCTCCCATAACTGCGGCTGGATGGTCGGACCCACCATGAGTAGATCATTCAGCGACAATGGAGAGGAGGACTTGCTAGAGGCATCAAACACTACTCGAAGTTTAGTGGATGCGCTGTGCGGTCTTAGCACGCATTGATATGGGATGAAATAATGCGGCTCTCTCGGAATTTGATTGTTAGTTGGGCTCATGTGACCCAAGGCCAAGTATTCTTTCATAAAGTCAATATACATTGGCCGAATGTCTTCTTGCTTGCTCATTCTTCTTTCCAAGGCCAGAAATCGTCGCTTGGCTGTGTCATAAGACGTACCAAGACACTGTGGGCTTGATTTGAATGGCAGCGACACTCTGAAACGACCCGAGGTAGTTTGGCAAATAGTCTCCACAAATGACTTCTCGCACAGTTGTTGCTCTGGGGTATACAAATTCGAATTAATTGTATTTCGCTTTTCTTCCAACTCCCAGAACTTGCGAACTATTGAATCTATAGCTATGTCGTCGTTTACGACGCTAATGAAAGTCGACGAACTAGTAGCTGCATTCAATGTTCGGCAGCGACCAGATACAATCCAACCAAAGGCAGTCAATTGCAATGTTGGGTTGTTATCGGATCCTTTTATTTTGCCTTCTCTTAATATATCAAAAAAGATATCAGCACCGAGCAACAAATCAATACGTTGCGGCTTGTGGAATTGAGGATCAGCTAATTGTACATTATCAGGTACCTTGATCTCTTCAGTGTGCTTCTCTGGTTGATACGACGAAATGGAACGTAACACACCAAAGTCTGTTCGGATTTCTATGTCGTCCGTTCGGGACGCTATCGAAGTTTGAACGCTGTGCCGAACAGATGACTGACAATTAGCAATGCCCAACAATTGAATCCCAGATCTTTGCCGTTTTAATTTCAACTGTTTTGCAAGTTCTTCAGTTATGAAATTAACTTGCAAGCCGGATTCTAATAAAGCTCTAGCTAAGTGATAAGATCCAGATTGATCTTTTATCTTCACAACTGCAGTTGCCAAAAGAACTTGATCAGAGGCTATCCGTGCGTGATTTACAGATGAAATCTGTGACGAAGTGACACGAGGGACTGCTGATACAACTGCTGAGCTACTTTGAGCCGCTTCAGAGCTGTATCTATGCAGTAAGGTATGGTGCGGCTTAGAGCACACACGACAGTGGGCTGATTTGCAAGCAGCCACTGAGTGTCCTGTTCGCAAACAATTTATACAGAGCGGATAGCTCTTTGCGAACGTAAAACGTTTCTGGCAAGGTATTGCTGCGAACGACGAGCACGAGTGAATGAAGTGATCGTTCTTTTTACAAAACACGCATTTGGGACTCTGCGGCTCACTGGGCAGAGCGACAGCTAGTGAAGTTTACCCAATTCTTTTCTTATTATCCTGAGCTACCTTACGACGTGGACCAGATGAGTCTTCAGCACTTAAATGCTGATACCGTCTGTTCAAGGCAGCTTCACAATCTTGCCACAATGGAAGCTTATTGTAATCAAGATTCTCTTCCCACCTAGAGCGCGTGCCAGCGTCCGCTTTCATCATTACCAAATGGATGAGCATGGCATTCGAAATCTGCTTATCAGATCCTAGCGATAAAAGAGATTCGTAAATGGCACGGACTGAGTCTATCAGCATGCGCAAAGATGATGCTGACGGTTCGCATATGTGTGGGAGATCAAATAGTTTTGAAATGCTGTTAAAAAATATGAGACACTGATTGTCGTACACATTTTTTAAAGCAGCTAACGCTTTTGGGTAATTTGCATCTGTCACCTGATATGCCTTGACAGTGCCTAATGCTTCTTTGTCCAAGCATGACAACAAGTGATTAAACTTTTCTATATTTGATAACCCTGGCTCGTTGTCGACTAAACTCTCAAAAAGTCCAATGAAATTCTTATATTCCGAATATTCTCCGCTAAACTTTGGCAGCTTTATATTCGGTAGATTCCTAGAGTGTGACACTGAGCTAATCATTGTAGAGTTAGCGGGACTCTCACATTTAGGTTGGCTATCACTACCTCGCTTCATAAGAAGTGCTTTGGTTGATACACACAAATCTTCTAACGTTGACCGAGGCACTAAAACTGCGTTAATGTCGTCCAACTCTTGTTGTGTGTTAAAGGCCTTTTCTATGTAGCGGTTCAGTATCTCAAGTCGACATTCAATTTCAAATGGCTCTACTGGTTTAGTGTAATCTTTTAATGATTTATTAATGCGTGTTATGTCGTTTGTAACATTTTTGTAAACGGCCAACAGAGCTTCGACACGCTCTGATGATGACTCGTCCATAGACCTATTCTTTCCTCGCTTGTTAGTCATGATGCTATAAGTGATGCTCAGTTGAAACCAATTTCAATTGAAACAAATAAAAGTTCACTTAATGTATGACAACAAGCGAAGAGCAATTCAAGAATGTTAACAAATGCACGCGATCGTAATAAATCTCAATATATTACGCTGGCAGTGTTAAACTATACTTGAGTGACTGTTACAGACAGTTGATAACGATATAGCGAAGACAACAACCAAAATGTTGAGTGACTATTTGGGCAAGTGGTCTATTGAGTTATATTTGACTGTAGAGCGACTGAGTGCAATGCATTCACAAGCGAGAGCGCGCCGGTATGAATGCCAAAATATAAGTGCAGATCGAGCTCATACGATGAGCGCAAAGCGAGAGTGCAAGTTTTGAGCGAGAATATATCCAAGTGACGAGCGCAAGTTTTGAGCGCAAAGCGAGAGCGCAAGTTTTGAGCGAGAATATATCCAAGTGACGAGCGCAAGTTTTGAGGGCAAAGCGAGAGCGCAAGTTTTGAGCGAGAATATATCCAAGTGACGAGCGCAAGTTTTGAGCGCAAAGCGAGAGCGCAAGTTTTGAGCGAGAATATATCCAAGTGACGAGCGCAAGTTTTGAGGGCAAAGCGAGAGCGCTGCTGCGTGTGCAAGCGTGCAAGGGTGCAAACGATATTGCAAGTGAGTATGCAATGAGCGCAAAATGAGCGCGCAATAATATGTGCAAGCGAGACAGTAAAGCGAGAGCGCAACTATAAGTGCAAGCGATTTTGCAAGCGCGCATGCAAATGAAGAGCGTAAATTAAGAGCGCAATTATCTGTGCAAGCGAGAACGAACTTTTATGTGCGAGCGAGAGCGAGCTGTGAGCGCAAGCGCAAAACGAAAGTGCAAGACGAAAATGAGCAAAAAAACTGTAACACACTAACGGCGCCAAAGAAAACTTGGATTATGCAAGGCAATAGAGATTGAATTATTTGCAGATCAAAGGTCAATTACAATATGCACCTTATTATTATTATTTTTAATTTTTATTTATTTTTTTTTTAATTTCAATTTGAAATAAGGTCAACACAATGTACATAGGCGTAGATTGTACATACATTAATATTTTGTATGTCTCAAGTAATGCATTTATTTATTTATGGCTTGCATTACTGGGTCATCTATGTGCTCTATGTATTTATGTACTTCCCTGATTATCCATAAAATCCATAATCCAGCTTCCTTCAATTCCAGAGAGTGTCCACCCGGGGGCGCCAAAAATGTCCTTCCAAAAGGAGTCTGGTCCTTCTATGGGCCAGTGTATAATATATGTATAAACAAGTAAGAAAGCTCTAGTCGAGACTGCCCGACTAGGAAATCCCCTGAACCCTTCGGAGAACTGATATTTCAATAATTCTCCGCGTTTTTTGCTTACAAAAGAAACACACACACACATACATATGTACATAGGCACATATAGGCACGCACGCATAAACACGCATGGGCTGCAGTGTGGGCTTCTCATGGAAACTTAATTGTTTAATAACTTTTTTTGTGGACGTACGTTCTTCATGAAACTTTTAGATTGTGATTATATCATTACTATGCGTGTATATGCCGAAGCTCAAGTCTCTAGTATTTGAAATACGCCTTTTACAAAAGTGAGGGTGAGGGGGTGGATATAGGGGCGGGGGGTGAATTATAACAAAAACCGAAATTCTATAAAGTGCATATAAGTCTACATTTAAAATTTGGAGACTCTAGCTCAAAAGATGTAGGAGATATAATTTTATAACTGGCTTTCGATAAGGTTTTTCATCGATAAAAAAATAATCGGACGAGTTATCGATCTTCTGTGATAAACTTGATATGCGCGCGCTATATACGGACATTTTAAAAAAAAGTTGAGGTCTCTAGCTATTGTAGATTCGGAAATCGACGCGTTCATACATACGGACAGACGGACAGACGGACAGACGGACAGACGGACAGACGGACAGACGGACATGGCTAAATCGATTCAGTTTGTCGCCCTGATCAAGAATATATATACTTTGTGGGGTCTGCCACGCCTCCTTCTCCCTGTTACATACTTTTAACAAAACCATTATACCCTGATTTCCCATTTTCAATGGGTTCAGGGTATAAAAAACAAGTAAGAAAGCTCTAGTCGAGACTGCCCGACTAGGAAATCCCTTGAACCCTTCGGAGAACTGATATTTCAATAATTCCTCGCGTGTTTTTGCTTACAAAAAACACACACACACATACATAGGCACATATAGGCACGCACGCATGGGCTGCAGTGTGGGCTTCTCATGGAAACTTAATTGTTTAATAACTTTTTTTGTGGACGTACGTTCTTCATGAAACTTTTAGATTATGATTAAATCATTACTATGCGTGTATATGCCGAAACTCAAGTCTCTAGTATTTGAAATACGCCTTTTACATAAGTGAGGGTGAGGGGGTGGATATAGGGGCGGGGGGTGAATTATAACAAAAACCGAAATTCTATAAAGTGCATATGAGTCTACATTTAAAATTTGGAGACTCCAGCTCAAAAGATGTAGGAGATATAATTTTATAACTGGCTTTCGATAAGGTTTTTCATCGATAAAAAAATAATCGGACGAGTTATCGATTTCTAGTGATAAACTTGATATGCGCGCGCTATATACGGACATTTAAAAAAAAGTTGAGGTCTCTAGCTATTGTAGCTTCGGAAATCGACGCGTTCATACATACGGACAGACGGACAGACGGACAGACGGACGGACGGACAGACGGACAGACGGACATGGCTAAATCGATTCAGTTTGTCGCCCTGATCAAGAATATATATACTTTGTGGGGTCTGCCACGCCTCCTTCTCCCTGTTACATACTTTTAACAAAACCATTATACCCTGATTTCCCATTTTCAATGGGTTCAGGGTATAAAAATGTAGACAGCAACTTGCGGTCTCTCTGGAGTAAATACGAAGTGCTGGCACCGGTGTTCAATTTTGTACTGATTTATTAAATTTAACATGAACGCAAGCGCAGATTGCACAGTAGAGAGCGCACCTATGCGCATCTAACCGCGAGCAGCGAGAGAGCGATCTTTTGTAGAGCGACACTCCCGTGCTAGCGCGTACAATAACAACTTCTCTGTACAGTGGTTCAGCTTCAATTACTTAACCTATACAATTTCGATAATAATTCAATTTCTTAATATATATATAATAATTCAATTTCTTATAATAATATATAATATAATTCAGAAGGCAGTATCACTTCAACCTCTCAAGAGATAAGACGTGCTGCATCAAAAAACAAAAACAAAAACAAAACCCCGCTTCGCAAACGCAAAGCTTATCAGCAAACGCGCGACTAACAAAAATCAACCACAAAAGCAAACAGAAACAAAAACAAACACACACCATAAATAGTTACACCGGGCAATAGCCCAAAAACAACAACCATGAACGAACCACCCGATAGAAGCAAAACCTACAAAACACAACCAAACGAACCAAAATACATTGTACTAAAACGGAACGACAACGAATCATTCGAAAAAGTGTCACCGTTTATCATAAAAAAAACCATAGATTATGCATGCGGAGGAGAAGTAGAAACATGTAAGAAAACAAGAGACGGCTCCCTGCTTATTAAAACTAAAAACAAACTGCAAGCACTGAAACTAATTGCCCTAAAAAAAATGAATAATCTAGATATCACTGCAACAGAACACAAGACTTTAAACACAACCAAAGGTGTAATATATTGCAATGAACTACGAAACATACCTGAAAGCGAAATACTGGAAGAACTAAAACCACAAAACGTAATCGAAGTGCGCAAAATTCTAAAAAAAACAAACAATCAACACAAACCACGAACAAACTTCACTTGTCGAAACTGGTCTCATAACAATTACATTTTCAACCCACAAACTACCCGAATTAATAAAAATAGGCTACGAAACCGTGCGTGTACGACCATATATTCCACTCCCGCTGCGGTGCAAAAATTGTCTCCGCTTTGGACACCCTACCGCTATCTGCAAGAGCTACGAAATATGCAAAAACTGCTCAGAAGCAAAACATACAAATGATGGGGAACTCTGCAAAAATACGCAAAACTGCCTAAACTGCAAAAATAATCTGCAAATTGACCACCAACATAGCCCACTTGACCGTAAATGCCCCACCTTCCTCAAACAACAAGAGCTAACTGCAATAAAAACCACCGAAAAAGTTGATCACAAAACCGCACTCGATATATATCACAACAGGCACAATCAACAGTTAAGAAACAGCTATGCTAAAACTCTTGCACAACCAACACCAAACACATCAACACCAACACAAAATTCAAACAATACACAACACCCACATACACAAATCATTACTACGCAGCAAGCAACAAGCCCTCCATCTACCCTGGAGAAGGTACTCACAGAAATAAATAGGAGGTATCAACCCACGGTAACAGAAGATATGGAAACAGACGGTAACCTTCCCCACACGGAAAACAAATCATATCTATCACAGTCAACTGAAGATCTAAAACTAAGAATATTTACCAAAGATAAAACTAGCCCACTAACAACTAACTTTAAGCCCTCTAAACCAAAAACGAAATCAAAACCCACAAACAAAAACCTTCATAAAAACAATAGTGACAGTGAGTCCATCTAAAACAAAACAAGTAAATAGAAACAAACTTTATACTTAACTCATACTCTATACTTTAATCTTTAACTCAAACCAAACCCAAATAATCAACCCAAGACTCCAAATCATAAAAATATAGAAATGCTTAAAATAATACAATGGAATATGAAAGGATACAGAAACAACTATAACGAACTCCTAACTATTATAAAAAAACACTCACCACAAATAATATGCCTTCAAGAAACACACTATTATAGCACACACATACCTGTACCAATCCCAATTAACTACCTAATTTTCACCAATACAGCTTCCAACAGGTTCGGTGGCACAGCCATATTAGTCCACCAATCTATCCACCATACCCAGCTTAACCAAACCGACTACTTTGAATCACTTGCCATAGAAATAGAATCAAAAAGAAAAATTCGAATAACATCAATATATATTTCCCCTAATAAAAATTTTTCCACTAAATCTTTAAACGACAACATCGATACAACCAACAATAGCCAGATTATTGTAGGTGATTTCAACAGTTGGCATAACAGCTGGGGCTCACCACAAACAAACAAGCGAGGTAAAAACCTCCACAAATTCCTTCAGAATGCAAACCTACATATCCTTAACGACGGATCTCCAACACACTTCTCAACACACAACACATTCACACACACAGACCTATCCTTATGCTCACCTCAACTTACACCCTTCGCTAACTGGAAAATTATCGATGACCTTCACGGCAGCGACCACTTCCCAATCCTTATTTCACTATTCTCCCAGCCTAAAACAAACAACTCTTTTCGCCCCTATTTTAAAATAAAAGAAGCCAATTGGCCATCCTTCACTCAGTATACCCACGATAAACACGAAATCGTGCCAATATGCTCAAACATAAACAAAGAAACTGCAAACATTACCAAAATCATTCTCCAATCAGCCCACCATAATATACCACAAACCTCCCCCAACCACTTCAAAAAAAATACACCTTGGTGGAACAAAACACTTAGCACACTTAGAGCAAATAAACAAAAAAACATGGAAAATATTCAAATACAATAATAACACTGACAACTTAATCAACTACAAAAGAGCCAATGCAATCTTCCGCAGGGAACTTAAAATATCTAAAATCAAAGCCACAAACGAATTCACCTCCACAATACAGCACAACACCCCTTCCGACAAAATTTGGGCCAACATCCGCCGTTTCTGCGGACTTAACCCAGTCAAGCAAATCCATTGCATAACCAACCCATCCAACAACCTACCCACAATAGACTCAACCTCCATAGCCCAACTATTCGCCCAACACTGGTCTAACCAATCCAAAGATGACAACTTTAAACAAACCTTTATAACAAACAAATACTCAAACAGATCAACAAACTACATACCCCACCCCTCAGCACAAATCATAGAATCCGACATATCCCAAATCGAACTCCTTTCCGCATTACACTCCCTTAAAGGAAACACACCCGGCATCAATAGAATATCATATCCTATGATTAAAAATAGCTCCAAAAAACCAGCCTAGTGATCCCCATCCTAAAGTCAAACTCACACAAGACATCAATCACAAACTACAGACCAATTTCCCTAAACTGCTGCCTTTCAAAAACCCTAGAAAAAATTATTGCAAAACGCCTTTGGTGGTTTGTCACCAAAAACAATTTGATCCACCCTAATCAAACAGGATTCAAACCCGGCAAGTCTGTTTCAGATGGTCTGCTCATAGCAGACTATCTTTTAACAAAGGCGCTACGCACCAAAAAACACTCCTCTGTCATTGCCCTTGATTTTTCAAAAGCTTTTGACAGGGTTGGAGTGCACTCCATTGTCGACCAATTAATAGAATGGCAAATGGGCCCCAAAATAATAAACTTCGTCAAAAACTTTATGTCCAACAAAAAAATCAAAATCAAAATTAAAAACACGTTCAGTCACCCCCTCCCTTTCTTTAACGGGATTCCCCAAGGATCTCCCATATCAGTTATCCTTTTCCTAATTGCTTACAACAAACTTTCCCACACAATTAGCCTACAAAAAGAAATCCAATTTAGTGCCTATGCAGACGACTTTTTCCTAATAATTCCCCTCAATAGACAAAAGAACCAAACATGCAACCTTGACTCCCTTTTTGCAAACATCCAACAATGGTGTTCATACTCAGGAGCATCACTATCCCTAGACATATGCCAACACCTACATATTTGTAGGAAACAAAACTGCAAATGCAAAATTTCCTCAAACAATATAACAATTCCCGAAGTAAACAACCTCAAAATTCTAGGCCTAACAATAAACAACAAATACAGATGGAACTCACACATAAAATACATTCAACCATCCCTTAACAAAAAACTCAACATAATAAAATGCTTAGCCAGCCCGAAATTTAACTGTAACACCCACACACTGGTTAACATAGCAAAGGCAACACTCGTAGCCAAAATTGACTACGCCTTATTCATATATGGACACGCCCCTAAATCATCTCTTAACAAACTGAAAACAGCACTTAATGCAGGAATACGCGCAGCCCTAGGAGCCCTTCCCTCAACACCAATAGCCAATCTGCTTTTTGAAGCTAATATACCCACAATAGAACAAAAAAGAGACCTCATGAGAGCAAAAACATTCAAAACAAATATACCAAACAAATAAAACACCACAACAAAAAGAAATTACAATCCACAATAGAAAGAACCATAACATCCTGCAAAGAGCATAATATTCCCCACCTTCCCCCACTCAACAACCAACCTATCACACCCCAATGGCTATTCCCCCCCTCTAACATCAATACGGCACTACACGACCTTAGAAAACCCACCACATCACCAGAAATATACCAAAAAATGTTTCTAGACATAAAATACAAACACCAAAAACACAATTTCATCTACACAGACGGCTCATTACAACACAAGACAGCTACATTTGCCATAACAACCGAAACAGAAGTCTTAAAAACAGGTATCCTTCCACACTATTCCTCCATCCTCTCTGCAGAAATAATAGCCATTCTTGAAGCCATAAAACTGATAAGAAATAAAAAAGGAAACTTCATAATATGCTCTGACTCCTTATCAGCAATCAAATCAATTGGCAACATAAACACACAACCACATTAATAAGAACAATCCTAACCCTAACCAAAACCAAAATAAAACTCCTCTGGATCCCGAGCCACTGCAACATAAAAGGCAACGAACTTGCTGACCAAACCGCCAAATCCACAATTAATTCCCCACTCCAGTACACTCCCAACTTCAACTCCACAGATGTAAACAAATTTCTAAAAAATAACTTAATTCATAAACTCAAAAATAACATAGACCACTGCAATACATGGTACCAACAATAAAACAGCAACCTTTCACACACAGAACACTACCTAAAAAACTTAAACCAAAAAGATATAACACGCACAGATCAAATAAAAATTCTAAGGCTCAGATTAGGACACACAAGACTCACCCAACAACACTACATCAACCCTGACGATATAACACCCTGTCTAAACTGCAACTCAACATCCGACCTAAACATAGAACACATACTAAAAAACTGCACTGCAACATCCCACATAAGAAAAGAAATCTTCAAAAACATATGCCCCTTAAAAATATTATCAAACCCAACATCAAGCAACATTCCCCAAATAATAAAATACCTAAAGAAATCAAAGCTCTACTACATCCTATAAACCTTTAAAAGTAAAATAATAAGTATATATAATAATAAGTAAGTAATAATAATAATAATAATAAGTAAGCAATAAGTAAATATGTAAAAATGCAAATATGTAAAAATTTAAATATGTTAAAATATTCATAATCCGATAAGCCGAAGGCCCAAGCAGCCAGCGCTTTAAAAAATTAAGTTAGTTTTAATTTCAATTAACTCTAACTCTAAGATAAATAAATAAATAAATAAATAATTCAGAAGGCAAATATCCAAATGCCTTAACACCCTCTTTAATAATAGCCTTTATTTGATCATAGTTTTCGATCAATTATTGGCAAACCACGTGATTAAGTGAAATCTTTAAAAAATCATCCGGTCACGCAGAATAATGCAGATATTTCCGTAGAATATTTTACAATCTTATAAATTGTACCTCTATGAGTAATTTACTACCAAATTAACAAAACTGATTTACTGATTCACTCAAAAAAGAGTCCAGATCGGGAAGATCATTCAAAAAAACCTGTAGAAGACCGCATCATATTGATAACATTTAAAGAAAATGTGCGG
Source organism: Drosophila aldrichi (assembly GCA_035045965.1). Lineage (NCBI taxonomy): Eukaryota > Metazoa > Arthropoda > Insecta > Diptera > Drosophilidae > Drosophila > Drosophila aldrichi. The sequence goes on from JAWNOM010000454.1 coordinate 4,482,022, forward strand.
ATTTTCCTAAAAACTCATGTCGATTAAATTAAAAAAACAATCAGAAATTATCAATAAGTAGAAAAACTATCACAAGTCGGCGAAAGAGTGCCATTTTTTCTACGTTATAGACCTTCCAATACTCTTGGTATCACTATAAAATAAACCAAAGAGGTAACGATTTGCTGAATCCTTCATAGCAAGCCGAAATTATTCTGAGGACAAGTATTATTGATTGACGATAGTTTCTTTGAGTATCACGGATAAAATAAAAACGATTTTTAGCAGGTTGCCAAAGAATATTCGCAAAGAAAAAAGGCCTGTGTACTAACGGGAGTCAAATGGTGAAGAAACGTTAATGCTCTGCGGCTTCGTATGTGTCAATAGCCTCTTAAATTTGATATTTATTATTGGACCAATGAAGAAGGACAATTATTTACGTGTCCTCAATGACCAAGCATCGAATTCCTGGTACCGGTTCATTGGAAAATCATTTATGCTGCAGCAGGACAACGCTAAATACTACAAGGCCCATATTTTAACTGAATTTTCGAGGGATATCAAAGTCAATACATTAGGTTGGCCACCTCAGAGCCCTGACATCAATATTATAGAAAATGTACTGATAACTAAGGTTTGAGGACTTAGGCAGGATGTTTCATTAAAAACAGTACAAAATTTGGCTAGATCGATCCCTAGACGCTTACAGAAGGTCCTTGATGATAGAGGTGGACTTAGTTTGTATACCCTGAACCCATTGAAAATGGGAAATCAGGGTATAATGGTTTTGTGAAAAGTATGTAACAGGCAGGAGGAGGCGTGGCAGACCCCATAAAGTATATATATTCTTGATCAGGGTGACGAGCTGAGTTGATATAGCCCTGTCCGTCTGTCCGTCCGTCCGTCCGTCCGTATGAACGCCTAGATCTCAGAAGTTATAAGAGCTAGAGAGCTGAAATTTTGTATGTAGACTCGTGTATACCATACGCAGTACAAGTTTATCAAATTTTTTCGACAACTCATTCGATATCTTTTTTATCGAGGATATTCGATAAATTTATATTGTTTTTTCAGCCTAATTTAAACACTTTTATACATAGAGTCTTCAGATTTACTGTGTATATGCATTAGATGGATACACATATTTTGTCATTTACAGATTTTGGATACCACGCCCCTTTCGCCCCCAATTCGTAAAAAACGTGTATCAAGTACTAGAGGCTTGTGCTTCGGAATGTACTCCCATTTACACATTTTAATTACGCTCTGAAAGTTTCATTAAGATCATATGTCTACAAAAGAAAATATTCAACAAATAAATTCTCATAATATTGCCCACACTGCAGCGCAGCCCAAGCGCAGTCGCTGCTTACTGCGCAGTTAGCAGAGCGCGGGCTTATGCGTGCGTGTGTATGCATGTGTATGTATTTGTGCATAAAAGAAGTGCAGAATGATTAGAATATCAGATTGGAGGGTTCAGGGTATCCCCTAGTCGAGCAGTCTCGACTAGAGCCTTCTTACTTGTTATTATTATTATTGTTACTACCAGCATTGTTAGGTTTTTCTATCACTTTATTAAATAAATAATAATGTCAAAATACTTTTGTCCATCCAAATAATGACTTTCTGCCATGCAAATAATTATAGAACAAGTAAGAAAGCTCTAGTCGAGACTGCTCGACTAGGAAATCCCCTGAACCCTTCGGAGAACTGATATTTCAATAAATCTTCGCGTCTTTCTGCTTACAGAACACACATAGGCACGCACGCATAAACACGCATCGGCTGCAGTGTGGGCTTACCATGGGAATTTAATTGTTTAATAACTTTTTTTGTGGATGTACGTTCTTCATGAAACTTTTAGATTGTGATTATATCATTACTATGCGTGTATATGCCGAAGCTCAAGTCTCTAGTATTTGAAATACGCCTTTTACAAAGGTGAGGGTGAGGGGGTGGATATAGGGGTGGGGGTGAATTGTAACAAAAATCGAAATTCTATAAAGTACATATAAGTCTACATTTAAAATTTGAAGACTCTAGCTTTAAAAATGTAGGGGATATAATTTTATAACTGTCTTTCGATAAGGTTTTTTATCGATAAAAAAATAACGGGATGAGTTATCGATCTTTTATGATAAACTTGATATGCGCGCTGTATATACGGTCACAAAGTATATATATTCTTGATCAGGGCGACGAGAAAAGCTGATTTGGCCCTGTCCGTCTGTCTGTCCGTCCGTCCGTCCGTTCGTCTGTCCGTATGTTTGAACGCGTCGATTTCCGAAGATACAATAGCTAGAGACTTCAACTTTTTTTTAAAAATGTCCGTATATAGCACGCGCATATCGAGTTTATCACAAAATTTCGATAACTCATCCCGTTATTTTTTTTATCGATAAAAAACCTTATCGAAAGCTAGCTATAAAATCATATCTCCTACATCTTTAGAGCTAGAAGAATTTAGAAATTTGCCCATGCGTGTTTATGCGTGCGTGCCTATATGTTTTTTTTTATACCCTGAACCCATTGAAAATGGGAAATCAGGGTATAATGGTTTTGTTAAAAGTATGTAACAGGGAGAAGGAGGTGTGGCAGACCCCACAAAGTATATATATTCTTGATCAGGGCGACGAGATAAGTTGATTTAGCCCTGTCCGTCTGTCTGTCCGTCCGTCCGTCCGTCTGTCCGTCTGTCCGTATGTTTGAACGCGTCGATTTCCGAAGATACAATAGCTAGAGACTTCAACTTTTTTTTAAATGTCCGTATATAGCACGCGCATATCGAGTTTATCACATAATTTCGATAACTTGTCCGATTATTTTTTTATCGATGAAAAACCTTATCGAATGTCAATTATTAAATTATATCTCCTACATCTTTTGAGCTAGAGTCTCCAAATTTTAAACGTAGACTCATATATACTTTATAGAATTTCGGTTTTTGTTATAATTCACCCCCCACCCCTATATCCACCCCCTCACCCTCACTTTTGTAAAAGACGTATTTCAAATACTAGAGACTTGAGCTTCGGCATATACACGCATAGTAATAATATAATCACAATCTAAAAGTTTCATGAAGAACGTACATCCAAAAGAAAAGTTATTAAACAATTAAGTTCCCATGAGAAGCCCACACTGCAGCCCATGCGTGTTTATGCGTGCGCGCCTATATGTGCCTGTGTATGTGTGTGTGTGTTTCTTTTGTAAGCAAAAAGAAGGGTGCAGGGGATTTCCTAGTCGAGCAGTCTCGACTAGAGCTTTCTTACTTGTTTAGTTTTAGTTTTATGTTTCTGTTTCAGTTTTGTTTATGTTTTAGTTTTCCTGCTCGCAGTCTTCTATAGATGGGTAAATATCTAATAAACTTAAAGTATCTGGGCAATAGTTCCTTTCCCATTCGTTGCGGTTTCGTGCACGTCCTATTGAGGAGATAAGTGGGTCTGAAGAAGCCGCCAACATATTGAAGAGATCTTCGTTTTGCCTACTGCTCGAAGCCTTGCAAGTATTAAAGTTGCGAAACTTTTTGTATTCTTTGTTCTTGCACTCCTGGGCTTCTTCTGATAGCTCTCCAATCGGTAAGCCTTGAAACTCTATCAGACTTCGGCCATGCGCAAGAATTTAATGTATTGTTGGAGTAAGTTTCCTTTCCGGATACATCTGACCCAATAGGTTAGCGGTTCTTGCAGCGTATTCCTCAAATTTGGGCCCATTAACCATTTCTTTGCTGTTGAGGACATTCAGAATAACGCCAAATCGTTTTATAATGGATTGACTAACACCTATAATCCTAGATGAAATGTCATGGTGTTCAAAAAATTTACGTGAGGCACTTCCATCATATGTGTTCCCATATCCGTACTTTGAGCAATCGACTTTCAATGCAAGTGTATTTTGAAACTCCCGTATGATTTTCATCCGAATATTCAGCCTATCCTTATATGTGACACCCTCGATGAAACTTTCTCCAGGTCGGCGTATCCCAGCTTCAATATGAACTCCATGCAGCGTATTCTTGCATGAAGTGGAGATATCCCGTACTTAAAATTTTTCTCGCTTTGCAAAGAATCATCCAAGTTGGAGAAATCTTTTTGGAACTTTTTGCAAATAGCACACATTAATGTTGACGTGGTATTTGTTATTTCATTAAGAACTTTGCCGTCAATCATTGTCAGGAAGAAATTGTAATTAATAGTAATTACTTTTCCATTGACTTCACACACATACGCCCTCAAAGTATTGACCTGTGATCTGATGTCCTGTATTGTAGTCTTGATAACATCAAAGGTCTCCTTGGTGTACTGGAAGAGAATAAGACGACAGAAATGAACTGATGATGGACGGGGATTCCTCCATTAATCAGAAGTCCCCCTTCTGAGACGAAGGGGAACAGCAGATGCCATAAACATATTGGCATCTGTTATTTTTGTATCTGTCGCGCAAATGATTTGTTTGTACGAACTGTGTCCTGATGATCCATCACATCCCCACTTATTGAGAAGTGTGAGTGATTCTGGGAGAATGGCCACCTCTTGGTCAGACAAGCTTGTTAGAAGCCGTTTCCAAGTGTGATCCATAACATCCTGCAGTTTTGCAACTGCCGAAATGTTCTTGACCACAACATTTGGTGGCACTGCTTCCTTTTTGTCGATTGCAATTTTCTTGTAGCCGGGAAGAATATTAACATTATGGCGTATTAATGAGCTGCGTAGGATGGAATATTTTTCTTTAGATAGCCCCAAATCCATGAACAGCGCTAAGAAGAAAACCTCTGAAGAAAACTTTCTCGGAAGTGTATCTGGGGGCGTTGGAACACTCCTCCTAATCCTTTCTAGTCTTGGAAGACTTGCGTTTAGCACTACTTTTGTGATATCCGATCTGCGTTTTGCATATTTTACAGATAGTGCTTCTGACAGATGTTCCTTGGATATGGCTTCTGTAACTTCCCCAAGTTTCCTTCTTCTTGTGTAAGTTGGGCATTCCTGTAAAGTTTTTCTTGGTCTGCCTCTATTTACTGATGTACTTGGAATGCTATCGTTCAGTTCATTGCTCCCAAAGTCGGTTGATGCATGAAACCAAGCCGCATTTTTCGATGCGAAGTAGCATCGTGCCCGATGACAAATATTCCAGTTCGTTCGGATTTTATAATAACATTTTATCACTTTCTGCTCCAGTGATGCACCTGTCATCAGCGATGTACTGCGAAACATACTCAATGCTCTCTTGACTTCCGACGAAAATTGGTTCAAGTCATTGGAGACACGAAACAGATCAAATAAAGTTTGATTTGACAAAGCCATATTGCAAGCCGTGCGCCAATTTCTAACACGTAAGAAGGCTCTAGTCAAAACTGCTCGGAGATAACCTGAACCCTCCAAGCTGATATTATAATCATTTCGCACTTCTTTTATGCACGCACACATACGCACGCACGCATAAGCCCGCGCTCTGCTAACTGTGCAGTAAGCAGTGGGCAATATTATGAAAATTTATTTATTGAATAATTTCTTTTGTAGAAGTACAATCGTAATGAAACTGTCATAACGTAATCATAATGTGTAAATGTGTGTACATTCCAAAGTCTCTAGTACTTGAAATACGTTTTTTACGAATTGGGGGCGAGGGGGGCGTGGTATCCAAAATCTGTAAATTATAAAGTGTGTGTATTCATCAAATGTATATACACAGTGAATCTCAAGTCTCTATGTTTAATAGTGTTCAAATTAGGCTGAAAAAACAATATAAATTTATCGATTATCCTCGATAAAAAACATATCGAATGAGTTATCGAAAAAATATGATAAACTCGTACTGCGTATGGTATATACGAGTCTACATACAAAATTTCTCTAGCTGCATTACTATGCGTGTATATGCCGAAGCTCAAGTCTCTAGTATTTTAAATTTGCCTTTTACAAATTTAAAGGTGAGGGTGAATATATTGGGGTGGGGGTGAAGTAAACCAAAAACCGAAATTCTATCAAGTACATATGAGTCTACATTAAAAATTTTGAGACTCTAGCTCTAAAGATGTAGAAGATATATTTTGCTAACTGGTTTTCGGTACGGTTTTTTATCGATAAAAAAATAATGGGACAAGCTATCGAAATTTTATGATAAAATCGATATGTGCGTGCTATATACGGGCATTTTTAAAAAAGTTGAAGTCTCTAGCTCTTATATCTTCTGAAATCGACGCGTTCAAACAGACGGACGGACAGGGCCAAATCGACTCAGCTCGTCGGCCTGATCAAGAATATGTATACTTTGTGGATTTTGCCACGCCTCCTTTTGCCTGATCGAGTATAAAGTATCGGTATCGCCGTACAAACATTCTCGATATAAAAAATATCGATCTTTTTCGTGTCCCTAACTGTGCACAGGCTTACTCGCTTCTCGGTGTTTCTGTCTGCGATTCCAATATGCGTTCTGATATCTCTTGTAGGTGTGGGCATCCCACTTCTAATGTCGGGTCTACATTAATATTTCTTCTTCTCCGATTTCTTATTTCTAGCGCTGGAACTGCGTGAATTACGCGTACGTGCGTTCATCTCGACTCAACTCTCAACTGCCTCTAGCCGTCTTCTGACGATCTGGCAATTCTACACGTTGTCACCTACTAACACTACTGATTGCCACACACAGCATATAACTATCGATATTACCAATCGATATCTACATTCAAATAATTCTATGGGTCTACAAATAATAGTATGGGTCTACATTAAAAATTTGGAGACTCTAGCTCTAAAGATGTGGGAGATATAATTTTATAACTTAATTTCGATAAGGTTTTTTATCGATAAAAATAACGAGATGAGTTGTCGATTTTTTCTGATAAACTCGATGTGCGCGCTGTATAAACGTACATTTGAAAAAAAATTCAAGTCTCTAGCTCTTATAGTAAGTAATGGACCCAAATGGCTACCTTGAGGTACACCAGACGTTGCCAAAAGGCTTAACTTCTCACTTCATCCGCTCTTGTTAGAATAATCTTTCTCACGCTCTTGAGCCGGCTCCTCGCCTCGGCCGCGCGATAGCCCACGTCGCTTTCACCACGATGGGCACGATTGCACTGCGGATCGCTGCGATTTGCGCGGGTGCCCTATTTAAAATAAATTGATCAATGTAGCTTAATAATTATTTTGGAGTGCGCTCCTGGCGGCTCATTTCACAAATGAAAAGTCATTAATTAATTATTTATTTAGTTAAGCTAGGGCATGTGAGGCGGTTCGACAAACTGTTGGACTTGTATTAGCTGCTCCCCGACTTCTAATTAAATAACATACATTTTCTATGGGTTCTTGGTTTAATTTGGATGTGGCAACAAAGAAAATATCACTGCTGTCATCCAAATATTTTCCGCTAAAGATATTGTAATAATCATCCCATCAATACAATATACTTTTTGTGGATACCTCAGATCATGAGAACCGTCTCTCATTTCCTGAAGATATTCATGGACACTATTGTTTTTAATATTACATGACTGTTTAAACAGAGCACTATCTTTGCAATAAGTAAACCCGCCTTAATGTAAAACTTGCGTATTGCAGCAGCTAATTTGTGGTTAAAAACTTGTGTGGAAAATTTGACATTCATTTTATCAAAAGAACTTGAACTGACATGTTTTGGAGTCAATTTCGAACAAATTTCGCAAACAATGGTATTAACCTTAAGCCCCAATGCTTGCGACCGTCCAATGTTTGCCTCAACTTTAGACTTAAGAGAATAATTGTACTGCAGACCTTTCTTAATTTTGACCTCTTCAAAAACTTATACTGCGTATTTTCCTTTCACTAATTTTGTCAACGATGCCTTGCAGATTTTCTAAAACCTCTGGATTAAATCCAGGTGTTATGTTCTTAAATAATGCACATCCTACGCTCTGGCAAAGTACAATTTAATATTTTGAGCGAGAACAATTTTAGCGCTATTATATAAATAGGTTTTTTTTCAAAAGCATTTTACATAATGCTTTCGATTGTTCGGAAACATGGAATAAATTATTAATTGTCGTGAAGGCATTAGCAGGTCTCTTGACCTTGTGAATTCTACATGAAAACCGCCTATATTTAGAATCCCGCTTTTTTATACCCTGAACCCATTGAAAATGGGAAATCAGGGTATAATGGTTTTGTGAAAAAGTATGTAACAGGCAGAAGGAGGCGTGGCAGACCCCATAAAGTATATATATTCTTGATCAGGGCGATGAGCTGAGTCGATATAGCCCTGTCCGTCTGTCCGTCCGTCCGTCCGTCTGTCCGTCCGTCCGTCCGTCCGTCCGTCCGTCCGTCCGTATGAGTGCGTCGATCTCAGAAGTTACAAGAGCTAGAGAGCTGAAATTTTATATGTAGACTCGTGTATACCATACGCAGTACGAGTTTATCATATTTTTTCGATAACTCATTCGATATCTTTTTTATCGAGGAAAATCGATAAATTTACATTGTTTTTTCAGCCTAATTTGAACACTATTAGAGATAGAGACTTCAGATTTACTGTGTATATGCAATTGACGATTACACACATTTTGTAATTTACAGATTTTGGATACCACGCCCCCTTCGCCCCCAATTTGTAAAAAACGTATTTCAAATACTAGAGACTTGTGCTTCGGAATGTACACACATTTATACATTTTGATTACATTCTGAAAGTTTCATTAAGATCATACGTCTACAAACGAAATTATTCAACAAATAAAATCTCATAGTATTGCCCACACTGCTGCGCAGCCCAAGCGCAGTCGCTGCTTACTGCGCAGTTAGCAGAGCGCGAGCTTATGCATGTGGAGGCATGTGTATGTATGTGTGTATAAAAGAAGTGCAGAATGATTAGAATATCAGTTTAGAGGGTTCAGGGTATCTCCTAGTCGAGCAGTCTCGACTAGAGCCTTCTTACTTGTTTTAAACTTAATATACCATTCCCATACTTCTTTCAGATACATATATGTACAATACTATCATAACATTCTTTCAATATATTTCATTTTGCTCCCTCTTTATATAATTGAAGCAAAAGGAACTCCTATTAGCGGCTAAATCTTGTCACAACTCATCTTTATACTCATTCTTCGCTGTCTATTAAATTAATCTTATCATTGAGAGCTTCACTATTTGAAAAGAAGTTTTGGTCATCCAAATATAAGGCTGTATTATCGCAATTATCGGCTATGTCTAAAAGAACTCTAGTCGCTAAGTAAGGAGCTGATGCAGTACCATAAGTAATTGTTGTAAGCTTAAAGTTCTTTAATTTTTTATTTGGAGAATCTCTCTAAACAATATATTGAAATTCCTGGTCGTGTTTTGCTATTTATACCCTGAACCCATTGAAAATGGGAAATCAGGGTATAATGGTTTTGTGAAAAGTATGTAACAGACAGAAGGAATCATTGCAGACCCCATAAAGTATATATATTCTTGATCAGGGCGATGAGCTGAGTCGATATAGCCCTGTCCGTCTGTCCGTCCGTCCGTCCGTCCGTCTGTCCGTCCGTCCGTCCGTCCGTATGAGTGCGTCGATCTCAGAAGTTACAAGAGCTAGAGAGCTGAAATTTTGTATGTAGACTCGTGTATACCATACGCAGTACGAGTTTATCATATTTTTTCGATAACTCATTCGATATCTTTTTTATCAAGGATAATCGATAAATGTATATTGTTTTTTCAGCCTAATTTGAACACTATTAGACATAGAGACTTCAGATTCACTGTGTATATGCAATTGACGATTATACACATTTTGTAATTTACAGATTTTGGATACCACGCCCCCTTCGCCCCAAATTTGTAAAAAACGTATTTCAAATACTAGAGACTTGTGCTTCGGAATGTACACACATTTATACATTTTGATTAGATTCTAAAAGTTTCATTAAGATCGTACGTCTACAAACGAAATTATTCATTAAATAAATTCTCATAATATTGCCCACACTGCAGCGCAGACCAAGCGCAGTCGCTGCTTACTGCGCAGTTAGCAGAGCGCGAGCTTATGCATGTGGAGGCATGTGTATGTATGTGTGCATAAAAGAAGTGCAGAATGATTAGAATATCAGCTTTGAGGGTTCAGGGTATCTCCTAGTCGAGCAGTCTCGACTAGAGCCTTCTTACTTGTTTTACTTGTCTGTCTGATACTACATATTCCCAACGTCGCCATTTTAATATAATGTCAAAAAACTCTTGGTCCAGTTCACATAATGTACTTCAGACTTCTATTATAAAATAAATTTTTTCACAAAACTCTCTCCATCTCCTTTACATCTTCTTCGGTTTCTAACTCCCAGAACCGATCTAGGTCTTCTATTGCAATACTTGTTGCTACTATCATTGATTTACCTTTTGACTTTGTACAACCTGATACAATCCAACCAAATTCTGTATTTTGCCCAAGTAATCCGTCTATTTTTACTATCCCATTCTTTAGTACGTGTGCATATAAGTCTGCACCTATTATTATATCTACACGACCTGGTTTATAAAATTGCGGATCAGCTAAAATATAATTGTGCTATTTGGATCTATCTATATTTACTTTGTCAACTGGGAGAGATATCATTAACTTCGATAATTGGATGGCCTCAACCATAAGCTGTTCTTTATTTGGCTCTCTAGGTCTTATTATTAGCTTAACTTTATACATAACTGTATCTTTTTGGCAGCATCTAATCATTCTCTTGGGACCATTTCTTTAAATTTCCTGCATTACGTGGTACTATGACCTACTACTTTGCATATTGGACAATTGTATGAGGAGTTTTTAAATACTTTATTTTTGTCTGATCTAAGTAGTTCATTACGTCAGTTAGCAATTGTACTTCTTTTGTCTTCTTAATTTCGCTTTCGTAGGTTCTCTTTACTAAATTTCGTTAGTATTATATGTGCAAAAACTATATCAACTTCTTCTGAAAGTTTATCCTTACTTTTGATTATGTGTATTGATAAAGTAATTAATATCCTTGGACGACTCAATATTTAAATTTTGAAGATCCATTATTCGGTTTAATTGTTCCGAAAAAAATCCTTTTATTTTCATATCGCTTGGTAAGTAATTTCCAAGCAATAGTATAATTATCTGCGGACCCCGTTAACAAATGAGCAACCATGCTCTTTGCTTCTTCTCTTAACGTGGATTTTAAATAACTGAATTTGATAGAAGTTAAATAAATAATTTTCGGTAATCCCGGAAGGTTATACATTTTTTCTTGGACTGTGGGTTGAATGGGGGTACTATTTTTGGCCTCTAACGTACTGCAAGCGTTTTGGATAACGGATTCTAATTCATTCATTTCTTCGTCAAACATTTTTTTTCGACATACATATGTATATTTGTTTTTTAGACTCATATGTACTTTATAGAATTTCGGTTTTTGTTATAATTCACCCCCCACCCCTATATACACCCCCTCACCCTCACCTTTGTAAAAGGCGTATTTCAAATACTAGAGACTTGAGTTTCGGCATATACACGCATAGTAATGATATAATCACAATTTAAAAGTTTCAGGAAGAACGTACGTCCACAAAAAAAGTTATTAAACATTTAAGTTTCCATGAGAAGCCCACACTGCAGCCCATGTGTGTTTATGCGTGCGTGCCTATATGTGCCTATGTATGTGTGTGTGTGTTTCTTTTGTAACCAAAAAGACGCGGAGAATTATTGAAATATCAGTTCTCCGAAGGGTTCAGGGGATTTCCTAGTCGAGCAGGCTCGACTAGAGCTTTCTTACTTGTTTGGTTATGTTTTTTGTTTATATTTAAAAAATATTAGGTTTAGTTTTAAAAATAAAATAAAAACATAATTATGTTAATAAATAAATGAAAATTGTTATAAAAAAAAAGTATTGCTCAAAGTCTTCTATATTAAATACAATATGCATGTAAACTTTAAAATATGGGTTGGTTTGCAGGTGTACGCAGAGTTCTGCGAGCAAGTGTATATACTTTGTGGGGTCTGCCACGCCTCCTTCTCCTTGTTACATACATTTTAACAAAACCATTATACCCTGATTTCCCATTTTCAATGGGTTCAGGGTATAAAAAATATAATTTTATTTTTTTCGATTATCGAAGATTCCTACGTTTCCTTCTGCAATGCCATCATATACTTCTACCAAATATAGTTTTAGCTGTTCGACTTTGATTTCAAACTCTGCTTCTTCTTTTAAACCTTTATGAACTGTAACTGTTCTAGCTCTGTCCCGGCAGTCTGTAGCGCTCAGTCTCACCAAGGATGAGGCCCCCAGCTGCCAATGGTGGACACGGATGATGGCCCATACGCCATGGAAACTTTGCGTACCGCGGGACTCCCGAGCTAGAGTCCTCCGCGAATGCCACGATCAACAGACAGCAGGTCACCTGGGAATAAGAAAGAACGCGACGAGAGTAGCGCAGCGCTATTATTAGCCTGGCTACTTCCGGGATGTGGTCACACACGTTCGCCATTGTGCGACGTGCAAGGCATACAAAGTCCAGTCAAGGTCAGACTGCCGTCTGCGGTAAGATGCTGACTCGCCAAGTAATGGAACCGTTCCATGCGGTGTGTGCCGATTTCGTGGGACGCCTCCCACGCTCCAAATCCGGGCATACGATGCTATTGTTACTATTGGACCATTTCAGTAAGTGGGTCGAACTTGTTCCGCTACGCAGAGCAACCTCCCCCATATTGGAACAGGCACTAAGGGAAAGAATCATAGACCACTTCGGCCTACGGGACACAGTTCCCTAGCAAAGCGTTTAAAGACTACACGCGGCGGGCAGGCATTGAGTTACAACACACCGCACCCTACAGCCCAAACCAGAATCCGACGGAGCGTGCGAACAGGACCGTAAAGACAATGATCGTGCAATACCTCGGGACGCGCCAAAAAGAGTGGGACACCCTGCTGCCCGAGTTCAGTTTAGCCATCAACACCAGCGTCTCGGACACGACGGGATACAGTCCAGCCTTCCTCGTACAGGGGCGGGAACCGAGGTTGCCGGGAGCCCTGTATGAGGAGGTCACACCGACCCCGACGGCGGAGGAAAGAGACAAACAATTGCGAGACGTATTCATGACTGTCCAAGCAAACGCAAGGAACGCAGCTGCGGAACAGGGCCGACACTATAACATGCGGAGACGGCCAAGGTGGCCGACCTAAAGGAGTTCTACGAACCACCCGGAGACAAGGAGGATCAAGGCCCGGACACAAGGATAGCTTAAGAGGCGGGTAGACTTCTTACATTGTATTAACTTTAAGTCACTCGAACTAGAAATCAGGTTAAACCAAAAAAAAAAAAAAATCTCGAGCTATCGAATATGTTAGTAAACGATTGCAAAAAAGAAATTGGCGCCTAGATTTACTTTAAATTTAAATGAATCCGAGCTAAATCAGTCGTTTCGCCCACTGTACAGTGCTAAGAAGTGTAAATGAAAATAAAAGCAATATTGTAAACGTGAAATTCAACCTTGATTCGGGTGCTTCTGACCACCTTATTAAGGATGAGACGCGTTTTGCGGACCATACAGTTTTGGAGACACCTATGAAAATCGCTGCCTCCAAGAATGATGCCTTCATTTTTGCGACAAAACGTAGAGTTGCTCGCCTGGAGAAGGGTTACAAAATAACACTCGAGGATGAGTTGTATTGTGGCAAACGCACAGAAAATTTGATTTCTGTAAAGAGGCAGCCGCAGACCGTTGTCAATTATTCATTCTGATGTCTGCGGTCCTATAACTCCCACTACTATAAATGACAAATATTACTATGTTATTTTTGTAGATTAATTTACACATTATTGTATAACTTATTTAATTAAACATAAGGCTGATGTGTTGTAAAAAAATAAATAGTCAGCTGGAACAGTCTCGGTCCAGGGTACTCGCTTGATCAGGGCGACGAGCTGAGTCGATTTAGCCCTGTCCGTCCGTTCGTCTGTATGTTTTAATGCGTCGATTTCAGAAGATATGTATAAAAGCTAGAGATTTAAAATCTTTTTAAATGTCCGTATATACAGCGCACATATATATTTTATCACCAAAACTCATCTCGTTATGTTTATCGATAAAACCCTATCGAAAATCAGTTATCAAATTATATCCCCTACATCTTTAGGGCTAGAGTCTCCAAATTTTAATATATACTCATATATACTTTATAGAATTTTGATTTTTGTTATAATTCACCCCCCACTCCTATATACACCCCCTCACCCTGACCTTTGTAAAAGACGTATTTCAAATACTAGAGACTTGAGCTTCGGCAAATACACTCATATTAATGATATATACGTGCCTATGTGTGTCTATATATGTGTGAGTGTTGGTATAAGCAGAAAGACCTCCTCTTTTCGCCTGTTACATACATTTCAACTAGAGGTGGGCACGGGCCGGGTTTTTATCGGGTACCCGTGGGCACCCGCGTTTACCCGTGGGTATGGACTGAAAAATCTAATTTCGGGCTGGGTGCGGGCGGTTGTGGGTTAGCCTGCTTAATCCGTTTTTACTGTTTTTTTTTTTTTCTTAAATTTAAAATGCATAATAAATTGTTTAATTTGCAGGCGCACTGCGCTCGCCTGCAGTAACCGGGTTGCTTTAGACATCGACAACATTGTGTGTGTGTGCTTGCAAATTAAGCAATTTATTATGCATTTAAATTGTACTTGTAACTTGACGAACCTGACAAAAATGCAATTGACTTAGAAATTGATAAATACTATGCCACACGCTATAATTCAAACTTGTCAATCTTAGATTTTTGGCAGGAGCCAACGGACCTTAACTTGTTGCAAACTGTGGAAAAAAATAATTTATGTATTCCAGTAACCTCCGCAACAAGCGAGCGAGTATTCTCCTCTTCTGGAAAAATTTTAAATGAAAGGCGAAAAATCGCAAATCTTGATATGCTTTTTTACATAAAAACATGTAATATTTCTTATTTTAAATAATATTGTAATTTTTATACCCTGAACCCATTTTCAATGGGAAATCAGGGTATAATGGTTTTGTTAAAATGTATGTAACAGGCAGAAGGAGGCGTGGCAGACCCCACAAAGTATATATATTCTTGATCAGGGCGACGAGATAAGTTGATTTAGCCCTGTCCGTCTGTCTGTCCGTCCGTCTGTCCGTATGTTTGAACGCGTCGATTTCCGAAGATACAATAGCTAGAGACTTCAACTTTTTTTTTAAATGTCCGTATATAGCACGCGCATATTGAGTTTATCACAAAATAACGATAACTCGTCCGATTACTTTTTTATCGATAAAAAACCTTATCGAAAGTCAATTATAAAATTATATCTCCTACATCTTTTGAGCTAGAGTCTCCAAATTTTTAATGTAGACTCATATGCACTTTATAGAATTTCGGTTTTTGTTACAATTCACCCCCAACCCCTATATCCACCCCCTCACCCTCACCTTTGTAAAATGCGTATTTCAAATACTAGAGACTTGAGCTTCGGCATATACAGGCATTGTAATGATATAATCACAATCTTAAAGTTTCATGAAGAACGTACATCCACAAAAAAAGTTATTAAACAATTAAGTTTTCATGAGAAGCCCACACTGCAGCCCATGTGTGTTTATGCGTGCGTGCCTATATGTGCCTATGTATGTGTGTGTGTGTTTCTTTTGTAAGCAATAAGACGCGGAGAATTATTGAAATATCAGTTCTCCGAAGGGTTCAGGGGATTTCCTAGTCGGGCTGTCTCGACTAGAGCTTTCTTACTTCTTAAGAATTAAATTGTTGTTATTTTTGAGAAAAAGAATTGTAATTTTTGAGAATTACATTTTTATACCCTGAACCCATTGAAAATGGGAAAACAGGGTATAATGGTTTTGTTAAAATGTATGTAACAGGCAGAAGGAGGCGTGGCAGACCCCACAAAGTATATATATTCTTGATCAGGGCGACGAGATAAGTTGATTTAGCCCTGTCCGTCTGTCTGTCTGTCCGTCTGTCCGTATGTTTGAACGCGTCGATTTCCGAACCTATGATAGGTAGAGACTTGAATTTTTTTTATACCCTGAACCCATTGAAAATGGGAAATCAGGGTATAATGGTTTTGTTAAAAGTATGTAACAGGGAGAAGGAGGCGTGGCAGACCCCAAAAAGTATATATATTCTTGATCAGGGCGACAAACTGAATCGATTTAGCCATGTCCGTCTGTCCGTCTGTCCGTCTGTCCGTATGTATGAACGCGTCGATTTCCGAATCTACAATAGCTAGAGACCTCAACTTTTTTTTAAAATGTCCGTATATAGCGCGCGCATATCAAGTTTATCACAGAAGATCGATAACTCGTCCGATTATTTTTTCATCGATGAAAAACCTTATCGAAAGCCAGTTATAAAATTATATCTCCTACATCTTTTGAGCTAGAGTCTCCAAATTTTAAATGTAGACTCATATGTTGATTATAGAATTTCGGTTTTTGTTATAATTCACCCCCCGCCACTATATCCACCCCCTCACCCTCACTTTTGTAAAAGGCGTATTTCAAATACTATAGACTTGAGCTTCGGCATATACACGCATAGTAATGATATAATCACAATCTAAAAGTTTTTTGAAGAACGTACGTCCACAAAAAAAGTTATTAAACAATTAAGTTTCCATGAGAAGCCCACACTGCAGCCCATGCGTGTTTATGCGTGCGTGCCTAAATGTGCCTATGTATGTATGTTTGTGTTTCTTTTGTAAGCAAAAAGACGCGGAGAATTATTGAAATATCAGTTCTCCGAAGGGTTCAGGGGATTTCCTAGTCGGGCAGTCTCGACTAGAGCTTTCTTACTTGTTTAAATTTGTCAAATATTCAATGGAATATGTAGATCATATGCTGAAAGTTTCATTTAATTCCGCTAAGTCTATCAATTTTGAAAAAATCATTAAATATTAGGCCAATTAACAAACGCACATGCAGCAGCCACAGCAGATTTAGATTTGCTAGATGGCGCTGCAGCAGTGAATGTATTGCTGTTTTGCCATCAAACTGTCAAAGAGTGAAGTGGCGTAGTGGATAGCAGCGCGCCACTCGATCAAGAGGTCTCGGGTTCGAACCTCAGAGCGGTCGGAATTAATTTATGTTTATTTTATTTTTTTTTTAATTGTTTCAAAATATTTATACATATATTTATTTAAATGGGCTTACTATTCAATTGAATATGTAGATCATATGCTGAAAGTTTCATTAAATTTCGCTAAGTCTATCAATTTTGAAAAAATCATTAAATATTAGGCCAATTAACAAACGCACATGCAGCAGCCACAACAGTTTTTCTATAATTGTGCACACATCCATTCAAAGAAACAATTAGTTTAGTTTAGATTTGCTAGATGGCGCTGCAGCAGTGTAATGCAATGTATTACTGTTTTGCCATTAAAATGTCAGGAAGTGAAGTGGCATAGTGAATAGCATCGCGCCACTCAATCGAGAGGTCTCGGGTTCGAACCCCAGATCGGGCGGAATTAATGTTTAATTTTTTTTTAATTGTTTCAAAAATTGAAATTTTAACCACACTAAATGTGAATATTTATTAGATTGGTTCAGGGTAGTATCTAGTCGAGCACTCTCGACTAGAGTTTTCTTACTTGTTTGTAATTGTTTCGGGTTATGAACATTTTTTTTGCTTTCGGGTAAGGATAAAATTTTGAACTTCTGACCGTGGGCGGATCGGGCCGGGTGCAAAAAAGTCGGCCCGTGCCCACCTCTAATTTCAACAAAACCATTATACCCTGATTTCCCATTTTCAATGGATTCAGGGTATAACAAGTAAGAAAGCTTTAGTCGAGGCTGCCCGACTAGGAAATCCCCTGAACCCTTCGGAGAACTGATATTTCAATAATTCTCCGCGTCTTTTTGCTTACAATAGAAACACACACACACATACATAGGCACATATAGGCGCGCACGCATAGACACGCATGGGCTGCAGTGTGGGCTTCTCATGAAAACTTAATTGTTTAATAACTTTTTTTGTGGATGTACGTTCTTGATGAAACTTTGAGATTGTGATTATATCATTACTATGCGTGTATATGCCGAAGCTCAAGTCTCTAGTATTTGAAATACGCCTTTTACAAAGGTGAGGGTGAGGGGGTGTATATAGGGGTGGGGGGTGAATTATAACAAAAACCGAAATTCTATAAAGTACATATGAGTCTACATTTCAAATTTGGAGACTCTAGCTCAAAAGATGTAGGAGATATAATTTAATAATTGACTTTCGATAAGGTTTTTTATCGATAAAAAAATAACGGGATGAGTTATCGAAATTTTGTGATAAACTCGATATGCGCGTGCTATATACGGACATTTTAAAAAAAAGTTGAAGTCTCTAGCTATTGTATCTTCGGAAATCGACGCGTTCAAACATACGGACAGACGGACAGACGGACAAGGCTAAATCGACTCAGTTCGTCGCCCTGATCAAGAATATATATACTTTGTGGGGTCTGCCACGCCTCCTTCTCCCTGTTACATACTTTTAACAAAACCATTATACCCTGATTTCCCATTTTCAATGGGTTCAGGGTATAAAAATAGAGACAGTACTCGAATAACCTGCGCGTTATCCGACACAAAGTAATAAATATGTTATCTCTTAGTTGCAGCGACCAATGCAGCGTCTAATATATGTAAATGTAACGTGAGCCTGGGCCCAACGATTCAAAAAAGGGACACTTAAGTAAACATCTGTGCACTTGTTTGTGTGAGAAAATGCACCCTTCCAGTGACTGGAAGTAGTTTTAAGAGTCTCTGTTAGGTATATAAGAACTAGGATTTTAAGCAATAAATAGTTCAGTTTCGATCTTGAATTCGGCAAATGTGGAGTGTTTTTCATTTTAACGCTCTACAATTTTGGTCCTTCGAAAAAAGCAACAACAAAAAGCAGAAGTGCAAATTACGACGAAAGAGGGCAAATTACGACGAAAGAGGGCGACTCTCATCAAAGCCGTCAGAAGACACCGGGAAGACGACTCTCATCAACGCATCAGAAGCCCCTTCAGAGAAGACTAGATCAGCAGGAGGACAGCGCGGATAAGATAAAGATAAGTCGTAGTTTAATTTTTTTTTAAATAAATATAAAAAAATTTTTTTAAATGCTGTCAGAAAAAGTTATAAAGCTTTTGAAAATGCAATCGGACTTAGTGTCCAGATTGAAAAAAATTAGACTCATCTGAAGAAATTAGGCCACTGAGCGAAATTTTAGGAGAGCTAGAAAAAATAAAAGAAGAATTAGAAAATAATCATACCTTATTGTTAAAAGTAGGGGTAATAGACCATGCATACTTTAACAATAAGGAGTTTGATAAAGCGATGAAAAGCATAAAAGATTTGAAATTAGAAATTATGAGGGCTGAGAAAGAAGAAGATAAAGAAGATGTGAAGCATGTTAGAGCAGTCACAGTTCACAAAAGCTCTGAAGAAGAAGTAGAGTTTGAAAGCAAAGTCGAACAGTTAAAACTATATTTAGTAGAAGTATATGACGACATTGCAAAAGGTAACGTAGGAATCTTCGAGATTCGAAAGAATAAAATTAAATATTTATGGAATAAAGTTTCGAAGCTAGTTCAGGAGCTAAAAAATAAATATGTGTCGAACAAAATGTTTGACGAAGAAGTTAATGAGTTAGAATTTGATGTGCAAAATGCAATCAGTGCGTTAGAAGCCAAAAATAGCACCCCAATTCAACCCATAATCCACGAAAAAATGGATAGCCTTCCGGGTCTACCAAAAATTCAAGTCCCAATATTTTTTGGAGATGTCAAAGATTGGGATTTATTCGCTGAATTATTTGGCGACCTTATTGATAGAAGAGAAGATTTAACTCCTTCTATCAAATTCAGTTACTTAAAGTCCTCATTACGAGGAGAAGCAAAGAGCATGGTTGCTCATTTGTTAACGGGGTCCGCAGATAATTATTCTACCGCTTGGGAATTACTTACCAAGCGATATGAAAATAAAAGGAAATTTTTTTCGGAACAATTGAACCGAATAATGGACCTTCCAAATTTAAATATTGACTCATCCAAAAGTATTAATTATTTTATTGATACAATTAATGAGTCAATACATATAATTAAAAGTAAGGCTCAACTTTCAGAAGAAGTTGATAAAATCTTTGCACACATAATACTAAGGAAATTTAGTAAAGAGGCACTTCAATTATACGAAAGCCAAATAAAAAAGACAAAAGAAATACAATTACTGACTGACGTAATGGACTACTTAGATCAGCGACATTGTTCATTATCCGCTTCAAATAAGGAGGAAAAGAAAGTACTTCACTCTGGTCACAATTGTCCTATATGCAAAGTAGTAGGTCATAGTACCACGCAATGCACGAAATTTAAGGCAATGGTCCCAAGAGAAAGATTGGATGCTGCAAGAAAGATACAGTTATGTTTGAGGTGTTTAAGACACACGAATACTAATAGGTGTACAAGTAGCATGAATTGTTACTTTTGTAAGAAGCCTCATCATACAATGTTACATATAAATACAGAAAAAGTTAATACAGTAGTAACAAATGAAGAGGCCTTATTAGCCACAGCGATAATTAAAGTTAAAACAATAAAGGGGAATTATATTTGTTGTGGAATGATCTCGAAAACCTCATCATCAACATCATCAAGTAAGCATTTGACCTAACGGTAAACACAGTCGTCGGCTGATCGCACATTTGTCTGACCTAACGGTAAACACAGTCGTCGGCTGGTCGCATATTTGTCTCTAGAATAAGAATAATGAATAATGAATTAGGAGAATCAAAGCCACAAGCTATAGCTCGATTTCTTAGCTTAGAGAAAAAGCTGCAAAAAAATGAAAAATTAAGAACAGACTACACAAATTTCATGAACGAATACTTGCAGTTAGGACATATGATATCTACAAATAAAGAAGGAAAATATTATTTACGACATCAGGCAGTGTTAAGAGATAGTAGTCTGACAACGAAACTAAGGGTAGTTTTTGACACATCTGCAAAAACAACAAATAAAAAAAGTCTAAATGACATTATGTGGACGGGACCAAGAATTCAAAAAGATATATTTGACATTATATTAAAATGGCGACTCTGGGAATATGTAGTATCAGCAGATATAGAAAAAATGTATAGGCAAATAAAAATAGCAAAACATGACCAAGAATTTCAATATATTGTCTGGAGAGATTCTCCAAGTAAAAAACTAAAGAACTTTAAGCTTACCACAGTCACTTATGGTACTGCATCAGCTCCTTACTTAGCCACTAGAGTTCTTTTAGACATAGCCAATAATTGCAATAACGCAACAATTAAAGAAATAATTAAAACAGATTTTTATATGGACGATCTTATGACAGGCGCTGAGTCCATACAAAACTGTAAAGAAATTGTTGAATGTGTTTCCAGTGAACTAGCAAAAGTAGGATTTAATCTGAGAAAGTGGATTTCAAATAAATCAGAAATAATTGAAGAAATAGACAGAAATGAGGAAAATAAGGTGTTAAGCATTGAAGAGAATGAGTCAATAAAAACATTCAAAACATTCTACAGTGGGAACCCCTCAAAGATGAATTCAAATTTAGTTTCACTGACAACAATATTAAAACAATAAATAAAAGAACAGTCTTATCAACACTTGCTAAAATATATGATCCCTTAGGGTGGTTATCTCCAGTGACCATAATAGGGAAACTGTTTATGCAAAAGCTATGGCTAACTGATAAAAAATGGGATGAAGAACTATCCAAAGAAGAAATCAAAGAATGGAAAGAGTATCAAGATAATTTGAAACATCTACAAAACCTAAGAATACCTAGGTGGGTCAAAATACAAAAAGATATTGAAGTACAGTTTCATGGGTTTGCTGATGCTTCTGAAAAAGCCTATGCAGCAGTAGTATATGCCAAAGTAGGTAATTCGGTAATGATATTAGCTAGTAAATGTAAAGTTAATCCCAAGAAAACTCGTAAAACTATTCCCAAATTGGAACTATGCGCTGCCCATCTTTTGACTAAACTCATTTCTAAAATAACAGAATCGATTAGAATTAATGTTGAAATCTTTGCGTGGAGTGATTCCACTATCACATTAGCTTGGATCCAAAACGGATTGAATAAAAGAATAATAATAGAAAAAGAACGGATGAGATTAGGAAAATGTCAGAAATTAAATGGAATCATGTAAAATCAGAAGACAATCCAGCAGATATAGCATCCAGAGGAATCAATACTTATAAATTAGTAGAATGCGAAATTTGGTGGAATGGGCCAAAGTGGTTAGCCAAATCAAAAAACCATTGGCCAAAAGAAGAAGAAAATGTAGATGAAGAAAAAATAAGTGTTAACACTATGATAGAAAACTCAGAAAAGAATATAATAGGTGAATTAATCAAACGATATTCTTGTATGCAAAAATTACAAAAAGTAGTAGCATTTATTATTAGATTTATTAAAATCATAACCAAAAAAACGATACAAAAGCCACAAAAATATATAACAGTAGAAGAATTAAATAACGCTAGAATATTAATTATTAAACAACAACAAGCATGTCAGTTTAGAACAGAAATAGGAAAGCTGTTGGGGAAAAAATATTTACAAAATAAGGGTAAAATAATTAGTTTGAATCCATTTTTAGATGAAAAGGGAATACTCCGAGTAGGAGGAAGATTAGAGAAAGCTAGTATTGGATTTGACGTAAAGCATCCAATTATTCTTGACAAATGCCATTTAGTTAACTTAATAATTAAAGATGCGCACACTATCACTCTGCACGGAGGTATTAATGTAATGAGAAACTATATTCAAAGGAAATATTGGATAATTGGACTCAGAAACTGTCTAAAGAAATACTTACGTAATTGTATTACATGCACTAGATATAATCATACACCCACACAACAAATAATGGCAAATCTCCCTATGAATAGAATTACAATGTCATACCCATTCTTGAATACGGGAATAGACTATGCAGGGCCTTATTATATGAAATGTTCTAAGTATCGTGGGCAAAAAATGTATAAAGGGTACATAGCATTATTTGTGTGCATGGCAACAAAAGCTATACACTTAGAAGCAGTTAGTGACTTAACGTCAGATGCATTTTTAGCTGCAATGAGAAGATTTATTGCAAGGAGAGGAAAATGCTTAAACATATATTCTGATAACGGTACAAATTTTGTAGGAGCGGCTAAAAAACTAGAGAAAGAATTTAAGAAAACAATTCAAGAAAATACAAAAATTTCTTCAACGTTAGAAAAAGAACAAATAAAGTGGCATTTTATCCCGACGGCAAGCCCTCACTTTGGAGGAATCTGGGAAGCGGGAGTAAAATCAGTAAAATATCATTTAAAAAGAGTAATAGGAGATAGCAATTTAACCTTTGAAGAAATGACGACAGTATTATGTCAAATTGAAGCAGTCTTAAACTCCAGACCTCTATATACTAAAGGGGATGATATCGATAATATCGAAGTACTAACTCCAGGCAATTTTTTAATAGGTAGGCCCACAGTAAGTGAAGTGGAGTCAACAGGAGAAGAAAAAATAGGAAACCTAGATAAATGGAAACTGATCCAAAAAATGAGGAGAGATTTTTGGAATAAGTGGAAAAATGACTATTTATATACCCTTCAGCAAAGAAATAAATGGAAAAAAGAGATGCCATATTTAGAAGAAGGGCAAATAGTATTAATAAAGGATGAAAATTGTCACCCTGCTAGATGGCCACAAGGGATAATAAAAGAAGTTCACAAAGGCCAAGACAATAAAGTTAGAGTCGTAAAAGTTAAATCTCAAGAAGGGTTAGTTACACGACCAATCAATAAAGTATGTCAGCTAGGTGAATTAAAAAATGAAGACTCAGACCTAAGAAGCACAAGACAATCTAGCAGAGGGAAAGGAGGATCAAGACTAAAAGTACTAATGGCAATGCTAATCTTAGCTCTCTTCTGTCAGGTATCAAGTGCAGAAGTAACGAAAAGCGATAAGATAACAATTTCAAAATTAGGTAACAACTCAGCAATCTATTTAGATCCAATGGGTGAAGTAGAAATAGTAACCTCATCATGGGATCTAATTATTTACTATAGCCTAGATTCATATTTTGACATGTTAAAGAAAGGGAGTGAATTAGAAGGAAAATGAGAGCCAGATCGTAGAACGAGCTAACGGTAACCTAACTGCAAAGTTTGGATGCTTACGTTCCAAAAATGTGAAAATTACAGGGTATTTTTTGATATGCCACGCCCCTAAAAAGGCGTAACAATTATTTTTGGGGAATCAATAGAGGAGGTTAACAGTAACTCAATTATCCAAATTTGAAGCTTCTAATTCTTATACTTTAGGAGATATAAACTTTCGCGGTTTGCCACGCCCCGTTTGGGCGGAGATTTGTCTATAATAGCTCGTAGGACTTGGGTGGTCAACCCGCGTATATAAACCGAATTTCAGGTCTCTAGCATCAATATTGCCAAAAATATAGCAAAATTTGTAAAATCACTATATCTTCAGGTCCGATTTGCCACGCCCCTGGTGGGCGTGGATATATAATTTTCCATCAGTCATTATAGAATCATAACATTAGCTCACGTGCTAAATTTCAACGTTTTAGCTTTAGAACTTTAGGAGATACAGTTTTATCCGATTTGCCACGCCCCCAATGGGCGTAGATATATCCGCCATAGCATGTGATCTTGGGTGGTCAACGCGGACCTACATACCAAATTTCAGCTTTCTAGCTCTTCAACTAACATGATTTCTGGTATATCGGAAAATGCATTTTCCGAATTTCCACGCCCCTAGTGGGCGGATCGGGAAAATTTTAACACTTTATAAATGGGAGCTATACACGAGTATGTGTTCCAAATTTCAAGTCTCTAGCTTCAATAGCGCCGAAATGAACTGCGTTCATACGGACAGACGGACGGACGGACGGACGGACGGACGGACAGCAAGACGGACATTGCACAAAACCAATATACTCAATTCACTTTCGTGAATGAGTATAAAAAAAAAAATCAAATCTATTACTCGGTGCCAAACCTGCGAATAGGTTTGTGCGAAATAATTTACACATACAATATGCTGGCTACTATTTTCTCCTTATTGTTAGTTGTCTTAACTCACCGATTTAAATAGTTTGGCACTTGCACACAATACTTTTCAAGACAGACGTTTTTTTTTCACACTTTTAAAAGTTACTTCACCGTGAAAATTTCTATGTCTGCTGCGGCCGACGTGAAAATTTCCAAAGGAAAGTATGGCCGGTGCTCGAGCGGAAAGGCAGTGATTGAGAACAGTTTTTTTCTCTTTTTGTCTCTCCAGCGAGAGTGACAAATCCAGCTGTTAGGAAATCTACTCCTTTCTTATGCGATTGTAGTCAGCGGAACTAAATATCTCCTTCCTAAATGGAGAGTTTGCTCTTAGGCAGTAGATATATTGGCTCTGTTCCAGCGCCACTACACGAGAGTGAGAGATGGAATGAAAGTTTGCTGGTGCACATCATTGCAATGGTGAGCCACCTTTGTACCTTGTGTGCATTTTCGTAATTTGGTTAGTATTCGTGTTGTTGTTGGTCTGACACAGTACTTGTCAGTTTACAGCTTCTGCTGCAGTTGTCTGTTGTGTCGCCCGTGTGCGTGCGTGTGAGAGAGCGTGCGAGTTTAATTTGTTGTCGCAATGTCATCTGAGTTTGGCGCCACTGTGTTGCTTATGTATTGGCCGTCGACATTCGTCTTGTCATTGGTGCTTGTTAGTGTGTGTGGGCGTTTTTAAAGGGGCGTGAGCCAAAGCGCTTTTAGCATTGTTGGCGGCGTGAGCGTGAGCGTAAGAGAGAGAGAGAGAGAGAGAGACAGAGAGTGCGCAAATGCAAAGTTTAGCAAGAGCGTGTGCGTCCGTGTGCGAGTGCGTGTGCGTGTGCGTCTGCTTGTAAGATTGCGCACGCACACTTTTCGCAGTGGACACGCTCTCTCTGGCACTTTCGCTGGATGTGAGCGCTGGGTTGCTGGGTTCCACGAGTATGCGTGCATTTATTGTCGCTTTTTCGTTTGTAGCACCCGCTGTACTGACCTCGTCTTCCTCCGGTCCTGACGCGGTGCTCGGCTCATTCTGTGGCTCGTGCAGGCCCTGTTCGGGACCACGGGATTGCCAGCCTTTTCCAGGGAGGCCCGGATCATACTCGGAGGGGGCTGGATCGTGCTCGCCGAAGGTGCTCCGCGTCTGTTGTGGTCACCGTCGTTCCGTCGCTTCACGTCGTTCCTCTCCTAGTCTACGCCACTTTTCCGCCACACTCGCCAAATCGACCCTTGGGACCTTGTTGGCAGGGCTCCCTGACGAACTCCGCCTGAAACGGCGTCTTCCTTGCCGCTGGTCTCCGTCTCAAAACGTGTGACTCGCGCTCTCTCCTCCTTACCCCGCTTCGCAGGCGTCGGTGGGGAAGAGGGTGGTTCTTCCACATATGGCGGCGCCCCTCGTGACTGGGGTATTTGCACATACATATATGCTGGTGAAGTCCACTTTCATCAACATCACACACCCATCTAGTCTTTCGGCGATATTGATTGAAGACCGTTTGACCGTATGCATTTACTTAGGTGGGGGTCGACGTTGGAAATTGGGTGGAGGTCGCTCCTCGCGAAGCCGATAATACTCCCGGCCCATCCTCGGGTCGCCTGGCCTCTCATACCGTGTACCGGGGAATGGCTCGGTGTCGGCATCGCTCTCATCTACCACATGGGCGTCTCCTCTTCCTCCATCTCGTCTCTGCTGCTAATAACGATGATCTCGTTTTCCATTGTTGTTAATCTGCAAAAACAAGCATCAAGTAATACGCTTCTTAGGACAATGGTTTTCAAACCACTAGTTAGTATCGCAGGTACTACGGTGGGGTGAACAATGGGTTTGAGATTAGAAAAGGATGTTATTGTGACTGAGGTGTGTCGTCAGTGTTTTAGAAAACCCTGTCGATCGCCCCTCGGCTCTCGTCTGGTTCTTCTTCACTCTCATCGCCGTCATGATGGAAAGTCTTGAGTTGGGAAATGTTGGCCACCCTTCTTTTGCGTTCGCCGCGTTTGGCAAGCCGCACTATGATTCTTCGAGGCCCACTGCAGATTATTGCGAGCAATCGCGAACACTTCCCTCATCTTGTCCTTGGCGTCTGGTTGAAGTTCCTTCGTCGCTGATCCGGGCATAACTTCATCGTACAGGGCAGCCGGCAAGCGCGGCACAGTGGACGATTTCATAGGCAAAAAATAAAATTTCTTTTTTTATACCCTGAACCCATTGAAAATGGGAAATCAGGGTATAATGGTTTTGTGAAAAGTATGTAACAGGCAGAAGGAGGCGTGGCAGACCAATCCATCCGTCTGTCCGTCTGTATGAGTGAGTCGATCTCAGAAGTTATAAGAGCTAGAGAGCTGAAATTTTGCATGTAGACTCTTGTATACCATACGCAGTACGAGTTTATCATATTTTTTCGATAACTCATTCGATATCTTTTTTATCGAGGATAATCGATCAATTTATATTGTTTTTTCAGCCTGAGTTGAACACTATTAGACATAGAGACTTCAGACTTACTGTGTATATGCTATTGCCGAATGCACACATTTTGTCATTTACAGATTTTGGATACCACGCCCCCTTCACCCCTAATTTGTAAAATACGTATTTCATTTGGAATGTACATGCATTTACATATTATGATTATGTTCTGAAAGTTTCATTAAGATCATACGTCTACCAACGAAATTATTCAACAAATAAAATCTCACAATATTGCCCACACTGCAGCGCAGTCGCTGCTTACTGCGCAGTTAGCAGAGCACGGGCTTATGCGTGCGTGTGGATGCATGTGTATGTACGTATGCGTAAAAGAAATTAGAGGGTTCAGGGTATCTCCTAGTCGAGCAGTCTCGACTAGAGCCTTCTTACTTAGTTTTTTTTATACCCTGAACCCATTGAAAATTGGAAATCAGGGTATAACGGTTTTGTTAAAAGTATGTAACAGGGAGAAGGGGGCGTGGCGGACCCCACAAAGTATATATATTCTTGATCAGGGCGACGAACTGAGTCGATTTAGCCATGTCCGTCTGTCCGTCCGTCCGTCCGTCCGTCTGTCCGTCTATCCGTCTATCCGTCTATCCGTATGTTTGAACGCGTCGATTTCCGAAGATACAATAGCTAGAGACTTCAACTTTTTTTTTAAATGTCCGTATATAGCACGCGCATATCGAGTTTATCACAAAATTTCGATAACTCATCCCGTTATTTTTGTATCGATAAAAAACCTTATCGAAAGACAGTTATAAAATTATATCTCCTACATCTTTAAAGCTAGAGTCTTAAAACTTTAAATGTAGACTCATAAATAATTAATAGAATTTCGGTTTTTGTTATAATTTACCCCTCACCCCTATATCCACCCCCTTACCATCACCTTTGTAAAAGGCGTATTTCAAATACTAGAGACTTGAGCTTCAGCATATACACGCATAGTAATAATATAATCACAATCTAAAAGTTTCATGAAGAACGTACATCATACATACATGAGAAGCCCACACTGCAGCCCATGCGTGTTTATGCGTGCGTGCCTATATGTGCCTATGTATGTGTGTGTGTGTTTCTTTTGTAAGCAAAAAGAAGGGTTCAGGGGATTTCCTAGTCGAGCAGTCTCGACTAGAGCTTTCTTACTTGTTTGATATTACAACTCTATGAAATTTTTTTTATACCCTGAACCCATTGAAAATGGGAAATCAGGGTATAATGGTTTTGTGAAAAGTATGTAACAGGCAGAAGGAATCATCGCAGACCCCATAAAGTATTCTTGGTCAGGACGATGAACTGAGTCAATATAGCCCTGTCCGTCTGTCCGTCCGTCCGTATGAGTGCGTCGATCTCAGAAGTTATAAGAGCTAGAGAGCTGAAATTTTGTATATAGACTCGTGTATACCATACGCAGTACGAGTTTATCATATTTTTTCGATAACTCATTCGATATCTTTTTTATCGAGGATAATCGATAAATTGATATTGTTTTTTCAGCCTAATTTCAACACTTTTAGACATAGAGTCTTCAGATTTGTTGTGTATATACATTTGATGGATACACACATTTTCTCTTTTACAGATTTTAAATACCACGCCCCCTTCGCCCCCAATTCACAAAAAACGTATTTCAAGTACTAGAGACTTGTGATTTGGAATGTACACACATTTACATATTACGATTACGTTCTGAAAGTTTCATTAAGATAGTAAGTCTACAAAAGAAATTATTCAACAAATAAAATCTCATAATATTGCCCACACTGCAGCGCAGCCCAAGCGCAGTCGCTGCTTACTGCGCAGTTAGCAGAGCGCGGTCTTATGCGTGCGGGTTGATGCATGTGTACGTACATATGTATGCATAAAAGAAGTGCAGAATGATTAGAATATCAGATTGGAGGGTTCAGGGTATCTCCCAGTCGAGCAGTCTCGACTAGAGCCTTCTTACTTGTTATGTCTTAAAAGAACAACTAATTCCACTGTAAACTAATTTTTGCACTATCCCATTCACACGCGCTACGAATAGCAACAAAAGAGAGACAAACAAGTAAGAAAACTCTAGTCGAGAGTGCTTGACTAGAAAATACCCTGAACCCTAGGTAATAAAATATTGTTGCTTTTTGTTTAATTATTTCATTCATTTATTATTATTATATTATTAATAAAATATTAACACTACTATAAATTATTAAATTTTTCTTAATATTATTAAAAACAATACCTAAATACCTTAAATATTAATATAAATAAATATAATATAAATATAAATAATAATAATAAAAAAAAAAAAAAAAAAAAAAAACTTCAAACACTATCCTCAACACTTATAGAAATACCACTATGGTAACTATAAATAGTTTCAAATGTCCTAGCGGAAATGACCTCCCTGGATAGATTTGAAAAAGCCCAATCAATATGTGAATCGGAATGGGTTGTAGACGTCTTCAAATCTAGCAGGCTTCTAAAGCTTTTTATAATCAAATTATTATAAAAAGTTCTGGATGTTTCAGACCTGCTCAAACATAAGTTGAAATCTCCCATAATTACACAATTTTGAGTCAGAAATGAATGTTGATCGAACAGTTCCTCAAACTCAGTTCTAAACTGTGGTAATGAATAAGAAGGACTTTTGTAAGCTACAATAAAGCTTAAGGACTTATATCGAAACACTCCATACAGTTTTTGAAACTGCTGCGCCGCATATTTTTCTACCGCTTATGCAGCTTGAAATATTATTTAAAATTTCATTCCTAACATAAATAATTATACCCCTCTTGGTTCGAACAGCATTCGGTACTACGTCGCAATCAAGCCGAATTATAATACTAAATCCTGGAATTTCCACATTCTCATTTGGATATGTGGATGTCTCAACGAAACATAAGACTGACGACTTAAGCATTAGTATGTCTGACCGAATGTCTTGAATATGACTATGAATGCTCTCAGTATTATGAAAGAATATGTCAAGAGTGGAACTATTAACTAAGTGATCATAATGTGATCGAAGCTGCTTCACACTCCTCAATTGCATAATTTGATTTTGCACCTTATCTTCATCTCAAAATCTCCTATAATAAATGGTCCCGATGCAGTTGTTGCTCTACTACATGCTACGTATATTGAAGCGCGCTGCATGCGAGGACAAGTGTGGACCACCACTTTGTTATATGTAGCTCCCTGACTTTTATGGATTGTTATTCCTTCTGCAGGTACTACTGGAAACTGCTTACGGTCAATAGAAACTTGCTCGTTTCGTCGATACTGAAAGCTTTTAACAACCTTTTGAATAGGAGTCCATAAGCTTTCAGTACGATGTGTAAACTTTGACCGAGCAAGTATCCCTATATTATCATCAGCAAATTTCATCCATAATATATTTGGAGTATTGGAGGTATCCAAATCAATTTGCATTAACATGCCTGTTGCTCCGTTAACTAAACCATTTGCAGTATCTATATTAACCGTTATCATATACTTTGCAGTGGTTTTTAAATGAAGAGACATACACAATCCCTGTGTTTCTGAGCACCTAAAACTACTAACGGCGTCTAGAATTCTTTTCCTATTAGCATTTGTTAAGTGGGATGCTTTTACAAAATCAACAGCCGTAGAAAAAAACGGATCAGTCGGAATCATATTGAGCTTTGTAATATTAAAGCTATCAGTCGCTGCATTTGTGTTAAATAAATGAATTGCATCATCAGGCACCTCTGCTGCCTGACATATGCGAGAGCGAACTAAACTAATATCATTGGTTGTCATGGTTCCCGATGCCATATTATTCAAAGCAGTAGCGAAGGATTGGTCTTCCCGTTGTCTCATAATTTCTGTAAGTTCAGAATATTTGAAAAGGTCCCATAGGGATGAAGCATAAATTGAACTGTAGGGATCATTAGAATTGGACTCAAAAATCCAACGATCACCTACTGGTGAAAGTTGTCGTAAATCACCGAAAACCATTACAGAAATGCCACCAAAAGGAGAAGTATTTTTGAAAATCTGCCTTAATCGTGAATCTAACTGAGAAAACATTTTGGACCCCACCATTGAAATTTCATCAATAATGATAATTTTGAGGTCTATCAACCTTGAATGCAATGTGTTCACTAGATCGTGACTTAAGGGTCTTAAATTTGAACCAGATTGATTAACTGGAAGTGAAAACATGGAGTGCAAGGTTGATCCGCCTATCGCAAACTCAGCTTTTCCTGTGGGGGCACACAGTAAAATCTTAATTGTTGGATTATTTCCTGGCTTGCTATTGTACATTACTGATAATGACTGATATATAGCTAATATAAGCCGACTTTTTCCGACACCTGCACCACCTCCAACAAATTCATAAAACACAGAATTGTTTTTGGCATTGTGCAAAACATGAGTATAATATGTCTTTTGCTTCAAATTAAGCGACCTGACAATATCGGACAGTCTTTCGGGCGAAACTAAAGGTGGAAGTTTAATGACCCGTACATTATTATCTCCTAAGTCTGTGCTTTCATCACTTTCATTAATGTTTAGAACATTTAATTGAGGATGAATTTCGGGCAATCCCAATACCCTAAATCTGTCGTCTACGACTTGATTTTCTAAAGTTTCCTCATTTTCGTCCTGAGCTACATTTTCTAGAGCATTTTATAAATCGCTATCATCTAAAGAATTGTACTTGCTACGATTTATATTTATAGTTTCAAGGTTTTGACAACAAAACGTTTCGCAATCCCTCGTAACCAGCTCTATGTGCTTATTTCTCCAAGAGAAGTATAACATTACGAGCTCCCTAAAATAATTACACCTATCAGTATTTATATTAAATCTTGTATATCTAATTATGCTTGGACTTTGTCAAAAGTATGTAACAGGCAGAAGGAGGCGTGGCAGACCCCATAAAGTATATATATTCTTGATCAGGGCGACGAGCTGAGTCGATATAGCCCTGTCCGTCTGTCCGTCCGTCCGTCCGTCCGTCTGTATGAGTGCGTCGATCTCAGAAGTTATAAGAGCTAGAGAGCTGAAATTTTGCATGTAGACTCGTGTATACCATACGCAGTACATGCGTACTCAGGTTCTTGCCTACGTCTTGATCGACGCGAAGTATTTGCAAGTTGCTCCTGTTCCCTAATTTGCAAATCTAATCGATGCATGGCACGATTATCAGTGTTTTCTGCCTGCTCCAAGTTTCTAACCCTTAAATTAATCCTACGAGTATGACGACGTTCACTATCCTTAAGCTGCTCAGCTTGACGATATTCTAAGTTTTGCCTACGCTATCTTTGCGAAAGTGTGTTATATTCCCTTTCTCTATCTAAATTATCTGCTTATGATCTATTCAACTGATTCCTAGCTCTTATCCTCTCTGATCTAGCTGCAGCAGAAATTCTCCTAGTTCTTGGCATCTTTACAAATTTATATTAAAGAATATAGTAAATATAGTTTAAAAGTAAGTAAAATAAGTAACTCAAATGCAATTAATTAAATAATCCTATGTTATAAATATAAAAAAATTAATAGTAAATATAGCTTAAAAGTAAATAATCTAAGTGAGTTTAATACAAAAAATTATTCAACTACTTGTTAGTTTTCTTTTCTTTTAAATAAAAAATGTAAAATAATAATTAGACTACAAAGTCTTAAAAAAGACTATTTCGAAAATATTATAAAATTTAGTTTATATATTCTTTCAAAAGTTGACTTACATTCAATGTAGTAATTGTAAACACGTAAACGCGCGCAACGCACTAATTGATATACGAAAAGAACTTTTCACAATGTACACAGCTGAAAAACTATCACATTCACTTTTCTTTCCGGGCTACAATTTTCGCGTTGTTCACTTGTTCACAGTTTAATTATTACTAAAGAGGGGTGAATGAAGCTGGTGTTAAGTCGGTCAAGAATTTTTTTTAGGTCAAATATCGGTCCCAAAAAATCTAACCCTATCATCCGTTTGACAAACAATATTACAGTACCATAAAACTATCTGCCGTAACAGTAAATGAATATGAGTATATGAAGTATGTACATATTTCATTCATAAACGCAACAGTCATTAACAGTATTATTGGGTAAAGGATATAAAAAACGGAACTAACAGGGCGTGCAGATATTTTCGCTGCCTACTGACCCTTTGAAAAGATGCCACAGTTCATAAAAAAAGGCTTCGTTGGAATTTCATAGACCTGCCCAAAGGGCATTTCTTAAAAACGCAAATTATTTGCTTTATTGCCCAAAATACGAATAATTTTGCCTGGTTCATCGATATGTACATATATTAACTTCAGCAAGTACATCAGCGCGCGCTCTGCTAACTGCGCAGTAAGCAGCGACTGCACTTGGACTGTAATGCAATGTGAACAATAATATGAGAATTTATTTGTTGAATAATTTCGTTAGTAGACATACGATCATAATGAAACTTTCAGAACGTAATCATAATGTGTAAATGTGTGTACATTCCAAAGCACAAGTCTCTAGTACTTGAAATACGTTTTTTATGAGTTGGGGGCGAAGTGGGCGTGGTATTAAAAATCTGTAAATGACGAAATGTGTGTATCCATCAAATGTATATACACAACAAAGAACTGAAGACTATATGTCTAAATGTGTTGAAATTAGGCTGAAAAAACAAAATAAACTGATCGATTATCCTCGATAAAAAAGATATCGAATGAGTTATCGAACAAATATGATAAACTCGTACTGCGTATGGTATACAAGAGTCTACATGCAAAATTTCAGCTCTCTAGCTCTTATAACTTCTGAGATCGACGCACTCATACAGACGTCTGCCTGTTACATACTTTTCACAAAACCATTATACCCTGATTTCCCATTTTCAATGGGTTCAGCGTATAAAAAACACGTGGCGTGCGCAGTGAACGAAGCTAAAAAGCTATCTCTTGCCAAAAAATTAAATTTTAATATTAGGTCGTGGTTAATTGGCATAAATTATGATGCATATTGAAAGAAAAGGTTAAGACTATATAACAAAGTGAATTTTGTATAATAATATTTTCTATTATTGTATTAATAATGCATTGTTCGCAATGAACAATGCATTATTAACTAATGTTGTAGTTTTCTCTGTGCACTGATTTCAGTTGGAGAAAAAGGTGTGATCCCAGTCGCGCCCTCAAATTAACTTTTTATACCTTGAACCCATTTTCAATGGGAAATCAGGGTATAATGGTTTTGTTAAAATGCATGTAACAGGCAGAAGGAGGCGTGGCAGACCCCACAAAGTATATATATTCTTGATCAGGGCGACGAGATAAGTTGATTTAGCCCTGTCCGTCTGTCCGTATGTTTGAACGCGTCGATTTCCGAAGATACAATTGCTAGAGACTTCAACTTTTTTTTAAAAATGTCCGTATATAGCACGCACATATCGAGTTTATCACAAAAAAAACGATAACTCGTCCGATTATTTTTTATCGATGAAAAACCTTATCGAAAGCTAGTTATAAAATTATATCTCCTACATCTTTTGAGCTAGAGTCTCCAAATTTTGAATGTAGACTCATATATACTTTATATAATTTCGGTTTTTGTTATAATTCACCCCCCGCCCCTATATCCACCCCCTCACCCTCACTTTGGTAAAAGGCGTATTTCAAATACTAGAGACTTGGGCTTCATCAAATACACGCATAGTAATGATATAATCACAATCTAAAAGTTTCAGGAAGAACGTACGTCCACAAAAAAAGTTATTAAACAATTAAATTCCCATAGTAAGCCCACACTGCAGCCCATGCGTGTTTATGCGTGCGTGCCTATATGTGCCTATGTATGTATGTGCGTGTTTCTTCTGTAAGCAAAAAGACGCGAAGAATTATTGAAATATCAGTTCTCCGAAGGGTTCAGGGGATTTCCTAGTCGAGCTGTCTCGACTAGAGCTTTCTTACTTGTTTGTTTTATATTTGTTAATGCTGTAACGAACCTTCGGTTTATCCCGAGTCTAAGCTGGGCTAGTTTCAGCTGACTGTGGATTCGTTGCCAACAAATTTATTTGTTGAAGCCCCTGCGTTTTATAGCGCAATGGTATATTTTCTTAAATAAATATGAAATGTACACGTCACTTATGTAAATGTATGCTGGCTCGCTGGTTTGCTGGTTTGCTGGTTGCTGGTTAGCGACGCACACCTACTGAGCGCTTGCTCAACGCACTCCGGCTGGGAGAGTGTTGTGCTAAACACGCTAGCTCACCGTAAGGATTTGAGAAACGCCAGGATCTGGATCTGTAAGCTCTGGCGGTTCGCCAGCTATGCAGATCTCTCCTACTATCTCGCTCACTCACAGCACAACACTAGCTTCGTTCACTCACAAGCACTGGCTACGCGAACTCACCCAGGTGTGCAGGCCTCGCTTACGTTGCTGATATGCACCGATGTCCTGATCGGCGCCTGCTGATGATCTGCAAGGATTCCCACTGGATGTCCTTGTGGTTCCCACGATGTCCTTGCTGTTCCCACGATGTCCTGGGAGTCCTGTTTGTCACTCGCGTTGACTTGATTTCGACACTTTCTTCACTTTCACTTTGTATAAATTTCAACGGACACATTCTCTCGTATCGTTTTTCGACAGACTCGTATGGAGCCGCTGGTGGCCTTTTATACCCCAGCCACAGGCCCTGCCTCGTGTGGTAACGGGGCCTGTTCGGCTCTGGAGCGGGGCCTCTCTGTCGTTATTGTCCATAAAAACGGTAAAGTGGCGTGATTTTGGGTGACGCCACTTTCCCGCCAAATCCGTGGCAGCCTCCCATTGGCCGAAGTACCGTTGGCGCCCTACGAGTGAAAGTGTCCACTACTATCACTCGGCCCAAACGGCACCTCGGCTAACGGTCCCCGATGATCGTCGTGCGTGCGACGCGAACCCATTGCTGAATCTGTAGGAGCGAAAGAGACCGCCTCTAAAAGGACTTTGACCCCCCTTTCCAGTGCGAGGGTCGCTCCTACAGTATTCGCGTCGCTGTGTGGAGCAACATGTATATGCACGTATATGCATATAAACGCAAAGCAAATACATAGGTTTATATACATTAATACGTGCATTCCCATATTGCTCCTCACACTCCCCTCTTCCTTCGGGAAAAACACGAGACCATCGTGTTTGAATTTGGCGCCCGCCTCCGCTGCGCTGCTCCGTTTTGCGTCGCTCCATCCCTCGATGCTCCATTTTGCGTTGATCGCTGCTGTTAACGCTCTGTTAATGTTAACAGCTGTATTTTTCGCTTACCGCTGGCTAATATTTTTATAAGTCTCGACAAAACCTTAATGAAAATATTGTTTTTCAGGTTGGGCATCTTTTCCTCCATGCCCCTTGACCTGATGGCCTGCCGCTGCCAATGCCCACGCCGGGCGCTGCTGCAAAACTCGCCTGTCGGTATTGCAGCCCCCGGTGGCATTGGTGCACGTGCGCGCGGCAATGGCCATTTCGCCCATTTGGCGCATGTTGTCCCTCGCCGATGGAGACGTCTCTCTGCTGATCCCTGTTGCTTCATGGGCCCTTGGGGATGCTCCGGTGGGGCATCGCGGTCAATACATGCACTGCTGCTATGAGATCGGGCCACAGACGTCGTTCGCAAATGGACACCGATGTCAGATCTTTGGTGTCGGTGCGCTTGTTGGCCACTCCTCTTTCGCGCACAGCTCCAGCGGAGTCGCTGGCCAGTGCGCGAGGATTCGGTTGCCAAGCTTTACCGACACCTGGCGATCCATGGCCGGTGGAGCCATTCGCGTGGCTGGCGTCTGTAGTCACACTCTCACAGCAAACAGCCACATCTCCGACTGCATGCCCGCGGGCAATATGGGCCGCCGCTGCCTCCGCCCACGCCGGACGCTCCTGCACAACTTACCTTTTGGTTCTGCAGTCTCCGGTGGCTTTGACACTCGTGCGGCGGCCACCTGAATCACCATATCCCTCGTCGACCTGTCTGCTGCTGGCGAAGGCTCGTCGCTGATCTCCGTTTGCGGCTGGAACTCTGTGGCGGGTGCATTCAAATTCTGGATTGTTGTTGGGAGCTGGCCACATCGATGTCGTTCGCAACTGCCACCGGTGCCGAACTTTGACGCCGACTGGTATTTTGGGGCACACTCCTCATTCGCGCACAGCTCACAGCAAAATCGCTGGCCAGTGCGCGAGGATTCGGCCAACAAAACGCGTCTACGCCTCAGTACGGCATCCGGAAGAACAGTCGCGTGGCAGGCATCAGTGGTGAACCAACCTCCCAACGGGCAACCCAAAATTGTAAAATATGTGTTTTATATATATGTATATGTCGAAGCGCAAGTAGTATTAATATATTGGCGCGGACTGTAATTGTGCTTTCTACCTACTTGCCTATTTCCCTTTTTGCATGCCTTCGTACTTGTGCGTGTGTGTGCTCGATTCCCTTGAACAAAGAA
Source organism: Drosophila aldrichi (assembly GCA_035045965.1). NCBI lineage: Eukaryota > Metazoa > Arthropoda > Insecta > Diptera > Drosophilidae > Drosophila > Drosophila aldrichi. The sequence goes on from JAWNOM010000454.1 coordinate 4,519,938, forward strand.
TGCGAGTTCTATGACAGGGTATGGTGATTGTTTTGGTCTCACACGAGCGCAGCATGCATGGTGAAGTTGTTAAGAGTATTAAGAGTGCAGCATGTGAATGCGTATGGTTTTGCTATTTTGTGTGTTTCGCGACTGTTGTAATAGCCGATTATGCTTCGTAGGCTGGAAAAGTCCCGTTGTAGCGGGACGACAGCGTACGTAGCTGTCGTCGAGTGTGGTTCGGTGGTAGGCACAAAAAATGAGTGAGACAAAGAATTCAGAATCGTTTGAGAAGTTGACGGCCACCGAAACTCGCTGCGCTAAGGGATACTGTGTTTGTTTTGTGCTTTGACATCAGAAGTGGGATCTGGCTCGCGACTCAACATGAGAAATGAAACAATAAAATTAAAATTTGTTGATTTGATTAACTTGTAAAAGCCGGCATCTGACTAGCAATTTGAATTGGTGCAACTTCACAAAAATTAATAGCGCAGCGAGGAGGATCATGTTCGTGCATGTTCATGTGGCTTACTGTGTGTTTTTTTCTTGGTTGGCAATGAAACCGAGAGTGAGCGAGAGATAGAGTGAAAAGAAGTGCGTGGAGCAGTGCAGCGCCGCCGCCATGTGTAATGTGCGGATGCTTGCAAGCGGAGAATGAGATTCAGAAGGTTCCAGAATGTTCATTGAAAGAAAAGCTAAGTACAACATTTTTTGGTAATTCATTTGATATGTTGAAGGCCAGTGGTAGTACTGGAATGTGCAAAATGTGTAATGTATAAAAATTTAAAATCTTTCGATGAAGCCCATACAAAAAAAAAAAAAAAAAAAAAAAAAACAATTATTTCTCGAGTTTGTTTGTCGAGTTTCATTTTGGTATCATTGGTGTTATTATTATTATTGGACGGACACAAATATTGTCGTTTTTATTGATTGTTAATTAAGCATCAAGAACTAAACGTAACATATTTTATAGGTATTTTCATTTGATTTGCAGTACAGAGAGGGCAGCAGAATGGGTCATGTTGACTGCTTTTCTAGAAATCTCTCATACATTATCATATGGCTGAACAGCGCAGAGATTCTGACGGAATTCATTTTGTGAATAAGTTGCAATTCTTTGGCCGAGGCTCGATCCTTGCTTTGATTGCCAGGGGTTAAATGTTGATGTCAATCAGCTTTTTGTATTTTACTTGTAATTTATTTTGGTAAATGAGTATGGGGAAAGAAAGTTTTAAAGGGTGAGGAGAGTTGAAAAGAAAGAAATGAAGGCGTTGAAAGAGACTTCAGTAGTGAATAGGAAGAGTAATGGAACGTAACATGTGAGATATACTATGGAAATCGGACACTATACCTCAGAGTCTTACTGATAAACATGTCATTGGTTTGCTAGCGCTATTAGGGACACGAGTTAATGTGTTATCCTATCGAGTCGTTGGTAGTCACTGACAGTAAGATTTTAGGTATGCTGTTGTCCTGATGATCTAAGTAATCTTCATGTAAGAGTAGTCAGCTAGTAAAATGCCTTTTGCTATAATTATTTTATGTTGGAAACTCTGTCAATGGAATGACTTAGTTTGCCTTGTTCATTTATACTTTGTACTCACGAGGACGTGTAAATGTCAGAATGGCCGTAGTGAGATTTGTTTCAAAAAATAAATAAATAAACAATAAAAGAATGAAAAAAAAAAAAAAAGGTTTTTAAAGCAAAGGTACAGGTTAAAAGTACTATGAGCTTTTTTTTGAAAGATCTCTCTTTTGTGTTTTTGAAAAATTAAGAAAGCTTTCGAACAAAGTTAAATTTAAAGTTTAGAGGACAGTTGTAATTGTTAGAAAATTAATAATAGGAACAAATAGTCAAATAATAGAAAATACAATCATATTCATGATGATATGAGGAAGTTTCCAGATGGAGTGGGTGTATGTTAGTTGAATTCGGAATGTTGTGATTATGATATGAATGATATTGAAAGTGAAACTGTTGGAAGAGACAGTAATGTTCTGAGAAACTGTTGGAAGAGACAGTATTGTTTTAAGAAGCTGTTGGAAGAGACAGTAATGCATTGAGAAACTGTTGCAAGAGACAGTAATGTATTGAGAAACTGTTGCAAGAGACAGTAATGTATTGAGAAACTGTTGAAAAAGACAGTAATGTGTTGAGAAACTGTTGCAAGAGACAGTAATGAGTTGAATGATAGAGAAACTGTTGAGAGAGACAGTAATGTGCTGAATGAAAGAGAAATGCTAAAAGAGTCAGTAATGAGCTGAATGGCAGAGAAATGGTAAAGAGTCAGTAATGATATGAATGGAAGAGAAATGGTTGAAATAGTCAGCAATGAAATGATTGAAGGTGAAATGGTTGAACAAGACAGTAATGAAATGAGTGAGGATAGAACGGCTGCTTGAAGGGCTGATAATAAAAATGAGAATTTGTCATAGTGCACAAAAAAAAAAAAGAACAAATGCTTTGATGATGACGTGTGGTACATAAGATATTTTGATGTAGATCAGTTGGAACTATGATACCTTAAAGAATTATAAAGACAGTTGGATTATGTTAGTTCAAGAATAAAATTAAAACCTGAAGATAATATATTCCGTATGGAAAATATTTGTAATGAACGAATTTATGAGAAGATTTATTGAGTAAAGCTTTTTATTGTAAGAGTTACACGAGGCCGTGTTAAGGTCAGGATGGCCGTGTCGAAGCGCAAGTAGTATTAATATATTGGCGCGGACTGTAATTGTGCTTTCTACCTACTTGCCTATTTCCCTTTTTGCATGCCTTCGTACTTGTGCGTGTGTGTGCTCGATTCCCTTGAACAAAGAATGCGAGTTCTATGACAGGGTATGGTGATTGTTTTGGTCTCACACGAGCGCAGCATGCATGGTGAAGTTGTTAAGAGTATTAAGAGTGCAGCATGTGAATGCGTAGGGTTTTGCTATTTTGTGTGTTTCGCGACTGTTGTAATAGCCGATTATGCTTCGTAGGCTGGAAAAGTCCCGTTGTAGCGGGACGACAGCGTACGTAGCTGTCGTCGAGTGTGGTTCGGTGGTAGGCACAAAAAATGAGTGAGACAAAGAATTCAGAATCGTTTGAGAAGTTGACGGCCACCGAAACTCGCTGCGCTAAGGGATACTGTGTTTGTTTTGTGCTTTGACATATATATCTTTTTTTATACCCTGAACCCATTTTCAATGGGAAATCAGGGTATAATGGTTTTGTTAAAATGTATGTAACAGGCAGAAGGAGGCGTGGCAGACCCCACAAAGTATATATATTCTTGATCAGGGCGACGAGATAAGTTGATTTAGCCCTGTCCGTCTGTCTGTCCGTCCGTCCGTCCGTCCGTCCGTCCGTCCGTCCGTCCGTCCGTCTGTCCGTATGTTTGAACGCGTCGATTTCCGAAGATACAATAGCTAGAGACTTCAACTTTTTTTAAAATGTCCGTATATAGCACGCGCATATCGAGTTTATCACATAATTTCGATAACTTGTCCGATTATTTTTTTATCGATGAAAAACCTTATCGAATGTCAATTATTAAATTATATCTCCTACATCTTTTGAGCTAGAGTCTCCAAATCTTAAACGTAGACTCATATATACTTTTTAGAATTTCGGTTTTTGTTATAATTCACCCCCCATCCCTATATCCACCCCCTCACCCTCACCTTTGTAAAATGCGTATTTCAAATACTAGAGACTTGAGATTCGGCACATACACGCATAGTAATGATATAATCACAATCTAAAAGTTTCATGAAGAACGTACGTCCACAAAAAAAGTTATTACACAATTAAGTTTCCATGAGAAGCCCACACTGCAGCCCATGCGTGTTTATGCGTGCGTGCCTATATGTGCCTATGTATGTGTGTGTGTGTTTCTTTTGTAAGCAAAAAGACGGGTTCAGGGGATTTCCTAGTCGAGCAGTCTCGACTAGAGCTTTCTTACTTGTTTTATTCTGAAATATATTACAATTCACTTTCAGACATATTTGAATGCCCGGCATCCGATACGTGTCCGCCGCACCCTATACTTCGTTCCCCTTGCCCAGACGATGCGGGCGGTGCGCCCGCTGCCTTGGGCCTCCATCCGGGCGGCGTGTTCTTCTATCTCCGATGGCCACTCCTCACGCCGCAACTCCACCCACTGTGCTGCTCCCGCGTCGGGCCAAGATGCCTGCCGCTGTAGTGTAGGCCTCCTGGGTGGTGGCGGCGCTAGCTCCGACACCTGGCGTTGTAACGCTGGCCGGGCGGGCAGTCGGATCGGTCGCCACTCCTCGTCGGCGTCCATCGCTGTCTCCGGTGGCGTGGGCGGCGGCGCGGTCGCCTGTTGCGGCGTCGTCTGTGGTGGCGTCTCCTGTGGTATGGGCGGCGGCGGTGTCGCCTGTGGTGGCGTCTCTGGAGGCGAAATTTCTTCTAGTATGAACCCCGCGGGCTTCGTGGGGAGGGGTTCGCTCCAAGTTATGACAAACTCGGCGCGATGCTCCAAGCGACCCCCCACCACCTTTCCAGCGTAGCTGGCATTCACCCGCGGAGGCTCTGGCGTCTCTTCATCCTCTGAGTTGGAAATGACTATAGTCTCGGTCCGGTTGCGCCCTTCCTCGGCGCAGGAGAAAGTTTCGCCTCATCCTCCATGCGGCGATACTCCACATCGTCTCCAGCGTCGTCCATGGCCATCAGTCGTGACCGGCCAGGCCGTGGCTGTTGTCGCAACCTCTCGCGGTCTCTCTCCAGCTCCTCGAAATCGTCCGCCAGGTGCATCAATTCCACCAGACTCTGGAATTGATATGGCCGGGCGTAGGCACGCAGATCGGGCAGGCTGTTGTTTTATATGAGCTTCATCTCGCGGTCTGCTCCATAGCGCAGAGGCCGCATGAGCGTCTGCATCTCCACCATGTAGACTTTGAAGCACTCACCTACCATCTGCCTCCGGCGTTTGACGTCATCCTCCAGTTTCTCCAGATAGCCTCTGGGCAGGAAAAACTCCTGGAAGCTGCGCACGAATGTGGCCCACGCCGTCCAGTGCCGATTGTTGGCCACGTACCATTTCAAGGCCATGCCTTTCAGCAGCTCTGGCATCGCCCTTGGGATCATATCCAGATCCAGGCCATATGTGTCAGCCGACTACTCCACCTGCTCCAAGAACTCCAAAGGCTTTGTGGTACCATCAAAACGGAAGCTCCACTCCCGCACTTGTTTTTAAGATTATACACCCACGCTCGCACCATGTTCACAAATATATACTAATTGACTCTTATCGAAGGGCTCCACGTTGGGTGTCAGCTGTAACGAACCTTCGGTTTATCCCGAGTCTAAGCTGGGCTAGTTTCAGCTGACTGTGGATTCGTTGCCAACAAATTTATTTGTTGAAGCTCTGCGATAATTAATTAGTCTTGTGGTTTAGGTTTTATAGCGCAATGGTATATTTTTATACCCTGAACCCATTTTCAATGGAAAATCAGGGTATAATGGTTTTGTTAAAATGTATGTAACAGGCAGAAGGAGGCGTGGCAGACCCCACAAAGTATATATATTCTTGATCAGTGCGACGAGATAAGTTGATTTAGCCCTGTCCGTCTGTCTGTCCGTCCGTCCGTCCGTCCGTCTGTCCGTATGTTTGAACGCGTCGATTTCCGAAGATACAATAGCTAGAGACTTCAACTTTTTTTTAAAATGTCCGTATATAGCACGCGCATATCGAGTTTATCACATAATTTCGATAACTTGTCCGATTATTTTTTTATCGATGAAAAACCTTATCGAATGTCAATTATTAAATTATATCTCCTACATCTTTTGAGCTAGAGTCTCCAAATTTTAAACGTAGACTCATATATACTTTTTAGAATTTCGGTTTTTGTTATAATTCACCCCCCACCCCTATATCCACCCCCTCACCATCACCTTTGTAAAAGGCGTATTTCAAAAACTAGAGACTTGAGCTTCGGCAAATACACGCATATTATTGATTTAATCATAATCTAAAAGTTTCATGAAGAACGTACGTCCACAAAACAAGTTATTAAACAATTAAGTTCTCATAGTAAGCGCAAACTGCAGCCCATGCGTGTTAATGCGTGCGTGGCTATGTGTATACATGTATATGTGTTTACGCGTGTGTGTCTGTGTGTAAGCAGAAATACGCGAAGAATTATTTAAATATCAGTTCTCCGAAGGGTTCAGGGGATTTCCTAGTCGAGCTGTCTCGACTAGAGCTTTCTTACTTGTCTTAAATAAATATGAAATGTACACGTCACTTATGTAAATGTATGCTGGCTCGCTGGTTTGCTTAGCGACGCACACCTACTGAGCGCTTGCTCAACGCACTCCGGCTGGGAGAGTGTTGTGCTAAACACGCTAGCTCACCGTAAGGATTTGAGAAACGCCAGGATGTGGATCTGTAAACTCTGGCGGTTCGCCAGCTATGCAGATCTCTCCTACTATCTCGCTCACTCACAGCACAACACTAGCTTCGTTCACTCACAAGCACTGGCTACGCGAACTCACCCAGGTGTGCAGGCCTCGCTTACGTTGCTGATATGCACCGATGTCCTGATCGGCGCCTGCTGATGATCTGCAAGGATTCCCACTGGATGTCCTTGTAGTTCCCACGATGTCCTTGCTGTTCCCACGATGTCCTGGGAGTCCTGTTTGTCACTCGCGTTGACTTGATTTCGACACTTTCTTCACTTTCACTTTGTATAAATTTCAACGGCAACATTCTCTCGTATCGTTTTTCGACAGACTCGTATGGAGCCGCTGGTGGCCTTTTATACCCCAGCCACAGGCCCTGCCTCGTGTGGTAACGGGGCCTGTTCGGCTCTGGAGCGGGGCCTCTCTGTCGTTATTGTCCATAAAAACGGTAAAGTGGCGTGATTTTGGGTGACGCCACTTTCCCGCCAAATCCGTGGCAGCCTCCCATTGGCCGAAGTACCGTTGGCGCCCTACGAGTGAAAGTGTCCACTACTATCACTCGGCCCAAACGGCACCTCGGCTAACGGTCCCCGATGATCGTCGTGCGTGCGACGCGAACCCATTGCTGAATCTGTAGGAGCGAAAGAGACCGCCTCTAAAAGGACTTTGACCCCCCTTTCCAGTGCGAGGGTCGCTCCTACAGTATTCGCGTCGCTGTGTGGAGCAACATATATATGCACGTATATGCATATAAACGCACAGCAAATACATAGGTTTATATACATTAATACGTGCATTCCCATATTGCTCCTCACACTCCCCTCTTCCTTCGGGAAAAACACGAGACCATCGTGTTTGAATTTGGCGCCCGCCTCCGCTGCGCTGCTCCGTTTTGCGTCGCTCCATCCCTCGATGCTCCATTTTGCGTTGATCGCTGCTGTTAACGCTCTGTTAATGTTAACAGCTGTATTTTTCGCTTACCGCTGGCAATGCTGCACTCTGCCGGTAAGTGAATGGGGCTAATATTTTTATAAGTCTCGACAAAACCTTAATGAAAATATTGTTTTTCAGGTTGGGCATCTTTTCCTCCATGCCCCTTGACCTGATGGCCTGCCGCTGCCAATGCCCACGCCGGGCGCTGCTGCAAAACTCGCCTGTCGGTATTGCAGCCCCCGGTGGCATTGGTGCACGTGCGCGCGCCCATTTGGCGCATGTTGTCCCTCGCCGATGGAGACGTCTCTCTGCTGATCCCTGTTGCTTCTTGGGCCCTTGGGGATGCTCCGGTGGGGCATCGCGGTCAATACATGCACTGCTGCTATGAGATCGGGCCACAGACGTCGTTCGCAAATGGACACCGATGTCAGATCTTTGGTGTCGGTGCGCTTGTTGGCCACTCCTCTTTCGCGCACAGCTCCAGCGGAGTCGCTGGCCAGTGCGCGAGGATTCGGTTGCCAAGCTTTACCGGCACCTGGCGATCCATGGCCGGTGGAGCCATTCGCGTGGCAGGCGTCTGTAGTCACACTCTCACAGCAAACAGCCACATCTCCGACTGTATGCCCGCGTGCAATATGGGCCGCCGCTGCCTCCGCCCACGCCGGACGCTCCTGCACAACTTACCTTTTGGTTCTGCAGTCTCCGGTGGCTTTGACACTCGTGCGGCGGCCACCTGAATCACCATATCCCTCGTCGACCTGTCTGCTGCTGGCGAAGGCTCGTCGCTGATCTCCGTTTGCGGCTGGAACTCTGTGGCGGGTGCATTCAAATTCTGGATTGTTGTTGGGAGCTGGCCACATCGATGTCGTTCGCAACTGCCACCGGTGCCGAACTTTGACGCCGACTGGTATTTTGGGGCACACTCCTCATTCGCGCACAGCTCACAGCAAAATCGCTGGCCAGTGCGCGAGGATTCGGCCAACAAAACGCGTCTACGCCTCAGTACGGCATCCGGAAGAACAGTCGCGTGGCAGGCATCAGTGGTGAACCAACCTCCCAACGGGCAACCCAAAATTGTAAAATATGTGTTTTATATATATGTATATATCTTTTTTTTTATTTTGAAATATATTACAATTCACTTTCAGACATATTTGAATGCCCGGCATCCGATACGTGTCCGCCGCACCCTATACTTCGTTCCCCTTGCCCAGACGATGCGGGCGGTGCGCCCGCTGCCTTGGGCCTCCATCCGGGCGGCGTGTTCTTCTATCTCCGATGGCCACTCCTCACGCCGCAACTCCACCCACTGTGCTGCTCCCGCGTCGGGCCAAGATGCCTGCCGCTGTAGTGTAGGCCTCCTGGGTGGTGGCGGCGCTAGCTCCGACACCTGGCGTTGTAACGCTGGCCGGGCGGGCAGTCGGATCGGTCGCCACTCCTCGTCGGCGTCCATCGCTGTCTCCGGTGGCGTGGGCGGCGGCGCGGTCGCCTGTTGCGGCGTCGTCTGTGGTGGCGTCTCCTGTGGTATGGGCGGCGGCGGTGTCGCCTGTGGTGGCGTCTCTGGAGGCGAAATTTCTTCTAGTATGAACCCCGCGGGCTTCGTGGGGAGGGGTTCGCTCCAAGTTATGACAAACTCGGCGCGATGCTCCAAGCGACCCCCCACCACCTTTCCAGCGTAGCTGGCATTCACCCGCGGAGGCTCTGGCGTCTCTTCATCCTCTGAGTTGGAAATGACTATAGTCTCGGTCCGGTTGCGCCCTTCCTCGGCGCAGGAGAAAGTTTCGCCTTATCCTCCTTGCGGCGATACTCCACATCGTCTCCAGCGTCGTCCATGGCCATCAGTCGTGACCGGCCAGGCCGTGGCTGTTGTCGCAACCTCTCGCGGTCTCTCTCCAGCTCCTCGAAATCGTCCGCCAGGTGCATCAATTCCACCAGACTCTGGAATTGATATGGCCGGGCGTAGGCACGCAGATCGGGCAGGCTGTTGTTTTATATGAGCTTCATCTCGCGGTCTGCTCCATAGCGCAGAGGCCGCATGAGCGTCTGCATCTCCACCATGTAGACTTTGAAGCACTCACCTACCATCTGCCTCCGGCGTTTGACGTCATCCTCCAGTTTCTCCAGATAGCCTCTGGGCAGGAAAAACTCCTGGAAGCTGCGCACGAATGTGGCCCACGCCGTCCAGTGCCGATTGTTGGCCACGTACCATTTCAAGGCCATGCCTTTCAGCAGCTCTGGCATCGCCCTTGGGATCATATCCAGATCCAGGCCATATGTGTCAGCCGACTACTCCACCTGCTCCAAGAACTCCAAAGGCTTTGTGGTACCATCAAAACGGAAGCTCCACTCCCGCACTTGTTTTTAAGATTATACACCCACGCTCGCACCATGTTCACAAATATATACTAATTGACTCTTATCGAAGGGCTCCACGTTGGGTGTCAGCTGTAACGAACCTTCGGTTTATCCCGAGTCTAAGCTGGGCTAGTTTCAGCTGACTGTGGATTCGTTGCCAACAAATTTATTTGTTGAAGCTCTGCGATAATTAATTAGTCTTGTGGTTTAGGTTTTATAGCGCAATGGTATATTTTTATACCCTGAACCCATTGAAAATGGGAAATCAGGGTATAATGGTTTTGTTAAAAGTATGTAACAGGGAGAAGGAGGCGTGGCAGACCCCACAAAGTATATATATTCTTGATCAGGGCGACGAACTGAGTCGATTTAGCCATGTCCGTCTGTCCGTCCGTCCGTCTGTCCGTCTGTCCGTATGTTTGAACGCGTCGATTTCCGAAGATATAATAGCTAGAGACTTGAACTTTTTTTTTAAATGTGTGTATATAGCACGCGCATATCGAATTTATCACAAAATTTCGATAACTTGTCCCGTTAATTTGTTATCGATAAAAAACCTTATCGAAAGCTAGTTATAAAATTATATCTCCTACATCTTTAGAGCTAGAAACTCCAAGCTTTAAATGTAGACTCATATGTATATTATAGAATTTCGGTTTTTGTTATAAGTTACCCCCCACCCCTATATCCACCCCCTCACCTTTGTAAAGGCGTATTTCAAAAACTAGAGACTTGAGCTTCGGCAAATACACTCATATTATTGATTTAATCATAATCTAAAAGTTTCATGAAGAACGTACGTCCACAAAACTAGTTATTAAACAATTAAGTTCTCATAGTAAGCGCAAACTGCAGCCCATGCGTGTTAATGCGTGCGTGGCTATGTGTATACATGTATAAGTGTTTACGCGTGTGTGTCTGTGTGTAAGCAGAAATACGCGAAGAATTATTTAAATATCAGTTCTCCGAAGGGTTCAGGGGATTTCCTAGTCGAGCAGTCTCGACTAGAGCTTTCTTACTTGTCTTAAATAAATATGAAATGTACACGTCACTTATGTAAATGTATGCTGGCTCGCTGGTTTGCTTAGCGACGCACACCTACTGAGCGCTTGCTCAACGCACTCCGGCTGGGAGAGTGTTGTGCTAAACACGCTAGCTCACCGTAAGGATTTGAGAAACGCCAGGATGTGGATCTGTAAACTCTGGCGGTTCGCCAGCTATGCAGATCTCTCCTACTATCTCGCTCACTCACAGCACAACACTAGCTTCGTTCACTCACAAGCACTTCTCTTACGCACGGCTAAGCGAACTCACCCAGGTGTGCAGGCCTCGCTTACGTTGCTGATATGCACCGATGTCCTGATCGGCGCCTGCTGATGATCTGCAAGGATTCCCACTGGATGTCCTTGTGGTTCCCACGATGTCCTTGCTGTTCCCACGATGTCCTGGGAGTCCTGTTTGTCACTCGCGTTGACTTGATTTCGACACTTTCTTCACTTTCACTTTGTATAAATTTCAACGGCAACATTCTCTCGTATCGTTTTTCGACAGACTCGTATGGAGCCGCTGGTGGCCTTTTATACCCCAGCCACAGGCCCTGCCTCGTGTGGTAACGGGGCCTGTTCGGCTCTGGAGCGGGGCCTCTCTGTCGTTATTGTCCATAAAAACGGTAAAGTGGCGTGATTTTGGGTGACGCCACTTTCCCGCCAAATCCGTGGCAGCCTCCCATTGGCCGAAGTACCGTTGGCGCCCTACGAGTGAAAGTGTCCACTACTATCACTCGGCCCAAACGGCACCTCGGCTAACGGTCCCCGATGATCGTCGTGCGTGCGACGCGAACCCATTGCTGAATCTGTAGGAGCGAAAGAGACCGCCTCTAAAAGGACTTTGACCCCCCTTTCCAGTGCGAGGGTCGCTCCTACAGTATTCGCGTCGCTGTGTGGAGCAACATGTATATGCACGTATATGCATATAAACGCAAAGCAAATACATAGGTTTATATACATTAATACGTGCATTCCCATATTGCTCCTCACAATGCTTTCTAAGTTTGTATTCTAAACTTCAGCTGCCACCTTTCGCCTCCCTTTCTGTTTTCCGTGCGTTTTTTGTGCCGTCATGCATTTAGGTTAGGTGTTAGAGCGTTTAAAAAGAAAAACACTCCACATTTGCCGAATTCAAGATCTTAACTGAACTGTTTATTGCTTAAAATCCTAGTTCTTATATACCTAACAGAGACTCTTAAAACTACTTCCAGTCACTGGAAGGGTGCATTTTCTCACACAAACAAGTGCCCAGATGTTTACTTAAGTGTCCCTTTTTTTGAATCTTTGGGCCCAGGCTCACGTTACATTTACATATATTAGACGCTGCATTGGTCGCTGCAACTAAGGGATGACATATTTATTACTTTGTGTCGGATAACGCGCAGGTTATTCGAGTACTGTCTCTATTTTTATTATTATGTATGTTCATGTTTGAACATTCTGCCAGGGGCCCAAAAATGTTGTGGCTGTAAAAATTTTTATTTTTTGTTCGATGACTCGCAGGTCATCCAGTATTCCCATGTTTTCAAACATTCTGCCAGAGGGGCCAAAAATATATTTGCTTTTTTGTTTTCATTTTAATATTAGTTTGATAACGCGCAGGTTATCGAATAATTTATTTTTGTCGGATAACGCGCAGGTTATCGAGTATTTTTCTGTATATTTTTTATATTTCAAATTATATGGGACCAGGAAATGTTATAGCTTTTAATCGCCTCTTTACATTACATTTTCTTATTGTATATATGATTAATATTAATGCAATCAAAATACTTATTAACATAGAAGCATGACTTGATATGTGATGAAAATGGAGCCCTTTTAATTCTATATGGCTCTCCTTCATTTGTTGTATTGCTATTTGTAAATGCTCAATTTCTTTAGTATGATTTATTCTTGATAGTTCTAATGGGTTCCAAACTATTTTTGGAACGTCAACAATCTTTCCTACGTATGAGGGTGCGATTTTCTCGTATCTTTCAGTGTGAATATCATTATTATGAGCTATTATGGTCTTATCTCCTGATCGAGCTGTGCAATCTGATTTCATTTTCAACACACCCTGTTCTGGTAATTCTATTAGTTCTTGCTGTGCTCCCTTGCATCGTACGCTTAGCTTTTCATTAATCGGTACTTTAAATAACCACCTACTTTTACCTTCCAATTCAACCCAGTATGTTTTTGAATGAACTAATGTTTGATAGATACAGTTCGCCGGTCGGTTTGGCTTGAATGGTGATATTTCGCAGCTGTTATCGTTGGCATTATCCCAGGGCCAGTTACCTTCACATATGAGCTTGTTTGGTTGCCATTTTTTGCATTTATTTAATGTGGCTTCAGCCATTAAGTGGTAAGAATCAATTTCGAAGTTATACACTAAATATTCTGTTCTTTGGTGTACCATTATCATTTGGTCGTCATTGCAGACTGGTATTGGGATAACCTTATATAAATGAGATGGGTATCTGCTGAATAGCGGAATCTTGGCGTTAACTATTATTTTGTTGTCTATAAAGGTTCCTTTCGTTGTAAGTAATTGATATATTTCTTTTAGTTCCGTACCTGTCCTTTTCCCTGGTAAGACTAAATTCTCGGACAAACTTTCTTTTATCTTGGCTATTTCTTCCCTAAATTGGTAAGGCTTCAATATAACCGGGCTTAATCTGCTATGATTTATATCAATTAGCATATTTATTACCCCTGTTTGAATCTTGTCACATTCTTCAATTAAGGCATTTAATTGATTTGTTATCATAAAGAAATTAATTGCTTCCTTATACACATAATACGATTCTTTTAGCAATTCTGTCATATTGTCTATACGTATATTCATGTCATTGAAATGAATATTGATTTCCTCAGTGGTTCTTTTGAGTATATTTGCTGTGGAATCTATTATTGTCTGTTTCTCACTCAATTTTTTTATGTTATGTTGGTTGTCTAATAAACTGACCATGTTTTCTTCCATTTGTTCTCGATCTTCTGCATCCATTATCCCAAATAGCAAGTGATATAATGAGCCCATGAATTCGAAAGGTGCACGTTTGGTTCTTGGTTTATTTTGTAGTATAAATAGTTTGTTATTATCTTCTAATTCTGCTATTCGTCTTTTTGTATTATTTAGTATTATATTACATTGGTCCTCGAAACTCTGTAGTTTCGTACACACTGCTCTCATTTTCCCTTCTAATTCACTCCCTTTCTTTAACATGTCAAAATATGAATCTAGGTTATAGTAAATAATTAGATCCCATGATGAGGTTACTATTTCTACTTCACCCATTGGATCTAAATAGATTGCTGAGTTGTTACCTAATTTTGAAATTGTTATCTTATCGCTTTTCGTTACTTCTGTACTTGATACCTGACAGAAGAGAGCTAAGACTAGCATCGCCATTAGTACTTTTAGTCTTGATCCTCCTTTCCCTCTGCTAGATTGTCTTGTGCTTCTTAGGTCTGAGTCTTCATTTTTTAATTCACCTAGCTGACAAACTTTATTGATTGGTCGTGTAACTAACCCTTCTTGAGATTTAACTTTTACGACTCTAACTTTATTATCTTGGCCTTTGTGAACTTCTTTTATTATCCCTAGTGGCCATCTAGCAGGGTGACAATTTTCATCCTTTATTAATACTATTTGCCCTTCTTCTAAATTTGGCATCTCTTTTTTCCATTTATTTCTTTGCTGAAGGGTATATAAATAGTCATTTTTCCACTTATTCCAAAAATCTCTCCTCATTTTTTGGATCAGTTTCCATCTATCTAGGTTTCCTATTTTTTCTTCTCCTGTTGACTCCACTTCACTTACTGTGGGTCTACCTATTAAAAAATGTCCTGGAGTTAGTACTTCGATATTATCGATATCATCCCCTGTAGTGTATAGAGGTCTGGAGTTTAAGACTGCTTCAATTTGACATAATAGTGTCGTCATTTCTTCAAAGGTTAAATTGCTATCTCCTATTACTCTTTTTAAATGATATTTTACTGATTTTACTCCCGCTTCCCAGATTCCTCCAAAGTGAGGGCTTGCCGCCGGGATAAAATGCCACTTTATTTGTTCTTTTTCTAACGTTGAAGAAATTTTTGTATTTTCTTGAATTGTTTTCTTAAATTCTTTCTCTAGTTTTTTAGCCGCTCCTACAAAATTTGTACCGTTATCAGAATATATGTTTAAGCATTTTCCTCTCCTTGCAATAAATCTTCTCATTGCAGCTAAAAATGCATCTGACGTTAAGTCACTAACTGCTTCTAAGTGTATAGCTTTTGTTGCCATGCACACAAATAATGCTATGTACCCTTTATACATTTTTTGCCCACGATACTTAGAACATTTCATATAATAAGGCCCTGCATAGTCTATTCCCGTATTCAAGAATGGGTATGACATTGTAATTCTATTCATAGGGAGATTTGCCATTATTTGTTGTGTGGGTGTATGATTATATCTAGTGCATGTAATACAATTACGTAAGTATTTCTTTAGACAGTTTCTGAGTCCAATTATCCAATATTTCCTTTGAATATAGTTTCTCATTACATTAATACCTCCGTGCAGAGTGATAGTGTGCGCATCTTTAATTATTAAGTTAACTAAATGGCATTTGTCAAGAATAATTGGATGCTTTACGTCAAATCCAATACTAGCTTTCTCTAATCTTCCTCCTACTCGAAGTATTCCCTTTTCATCTAAAAATGGATTCAAACTAATTATTTTACTCTTATTTTGTAAATATTTTTTCCCCAACAGCTTTCCTATTTCTGTTCTAAACTGACATGCTTGTTGTTGTTTAATAATTAATATTCTAGCGTTATTTAATTCTTCTACTGTTATATATTTTTGTGGCTTTTGTATCGTTTTTTTGGTTATGATTTTAATAAATCTAATAATAAATGCTACTACTTTTTGTAATTTTTGCATACAAGAATATCGTTTGATTAATTCACCTATTATATTCTTTTCTGAGTTTTCTATCATAGTGTTAACACTTATTTTTTCTTCATCTACATTTTCTTCTTCTTTTGGCCAATGGTTCTTTGATTTGGCTAACCACTTTGGCCCATTCCACCAAATTTCGCATTCTACTAATTTATAAGTATTGATTCCTCTGGATGCTATATCTGCTGGATTGTCTTCTGATTTTACATGATTCCATTTAATTTCTGACATTTTCCTAATCTCATCCGTTCTTTTTCTAATGAATTTATTTTTATTCAATCCGTTTTGGATCCAAGCTAATGTGATAGTGGAATCACTCCACGCAAAGATTTCAACATTAATTCTAATCGATTCTGTTATTTTAGAAATGAGTTTAGTCAAAAGATGGGCAGCGCATAGTTCCAATTTGGGAATAGTTTTACGAGTTTTCTTGGGATTAACTTTACATTTACTAGCTAATATCATTACCGAATTACCTACTTTGGCATATACTACTGCTGCATAGGCTTTTTCAGAAGCATCAGCAAACCCATGAAACTGTACTTCAATATCTTTTTGTATTTTGACCCACCTAGGTATTCTTAGGTTTTGTAGATGTTTCAAATTATCTTGATACTCTTTCCATTCTTTGATTTCTTCTTTGGATAGTTCTTCATCCCATTTTTTATCAGTTAGCCATAGCTTTTGCATAAACAGTTTCCCTATTATGGTCACTGGAGATAACCACCCTAAGGGATCATATATTTTAGCAAGTGTTGATAAGACTGTTCTTTTATTTATTGTTTTAATATTGTTGTCAGTGAAACTAAATTTGAATTCATCTTTGAGGGGTTCCCACTGTAGACCTAATGTTTTTATTGACTCATTCTCTTCAATGCTTAACACCTTATTTTCTTCATTTCTGTCTATTTCTTCAATTATTTCTGATTTATTTGAAATCCACTTTCTCAGATTAAATCCTACTTTTGCTAGTTCACTGGAAACACATTCAACAATTTCTTTACAGTTTTGTATGGACTCAGCGCCTGTCATAAGATCGTCCATATAAAAATCTGTTTTAATTATTTCTTTAATTGTTGCGTTATTGCAATTATTGGCTATGTCTAAAAGAACTCTAGTGGCTAAGTAAGGAGCTGATGCAGTACCATAAGTGACTGTGGTAAGCTTAAAGTTCTTTAGTTTTTTACTTGGAGAATCTCTCCAGACAATATATTGAAATTCTTGGTCATGTTTTGCTATTTTTATTTGCCTATACATTTTTTCTATATCTGCTGATACTACATATTCCCAGCGTCGCCATTTTAATATAATGTCAAATATATCTTTTTGAACTCTTGGTCCCGTCCACATAATGTCATTTAGACTTTTCTTATTTGTTGTTTTTGCAGATGCGTCAAAAACTACCCTTAGTTTCGTTGTCAGACTACTATCTCTTAACACTGCCTGATGTGGTAAATAATATTTTCCTTCTTTATTTGTAGATGTCATATGTCCTAACTGCAAGTATTCGTTCATGAAATTTGTGTAGTCTGTTCTTAATTTTTCATTTTTTTGCAGCTTTTTCTCTAAGCTAAGAAATCGAGCTATAGCTTGTGGCTTTGATTCTCCTAATTCATTTTCTTCTTTGAACGGAATTGTTACAACATATCGACCCCTTGAATCAATTTTTGTTGTATTCTGAAAATTTTTCTCACAAAATTCTATCTCTTTGACATCTTCTTCTTCTTCGTTTTCTAATTCCCAGAACCGATCTAGGTCTTCTATTGCAATACTTGTCGCTACTATCGTTGTTTTACCTTTTGATTTTGTACAACCTGATACAATCCAACCAAATTCAGTCTTTTGCCCAAGTAATCCATCTATCTTTACTATCCCATCTTTTAGTACGTGTGGATATAAGTCTGCACCTATTATTATGTCTACACGACCTGGTTTATAAAATTGTGGATCAGCTAAAGTGAAATTGTGCCATTGAGCCATGTCTATATTTGCTTTACTAACTGGGAGAGCTTTCATTAACTTTGATAATATGATGGCCTCAACCCTAAACTGTTCTTTATTTGGCTCTCTAGGTTTTATTATTAGCTTAACTTTGTGTTTCGATCTACAAGTATTTTCTGATGAGACACCACTTATTTCTGTCTCATTTCTGATTCTGGGTAAATTTAGCAACTGTGCGGCCTCCTCAGATATAATTGTTTTTTGAGATCCACTATCTATTAAGGCTCTTAAGTTAATATAATTCCCCTTTATTGCTTTAACTTTAATTATCGCTGTTGCTAATAAGGCCTCTTCATTTGTTACTACTGTATTAACTTTTTCTGTATTTATATGTAACATTGTATGATGAGGCTTCTTACAAAAGTAACAATTCATGTTACTTGTGCATCTATTTGTATTCGTGTGTCTTAAACACCTCAAGCATAACTGTATCTTTCTTGCAGCATCCAATCTTTCTCTTGGGACCATTGCCTTAAATTTCGTGCATTGCGTGGTACTATGACCTACTACTTTGCATATAGGACAATTATAACCAGAGTGAATTACTTTCTTTTCCTCCTTATTTGAAGTGGATAATGAACAATGTCGCTGATCTAAGTAGTCCATTACGTCAGTCAGTAATTGTATTTCTTTTGTCTTTTTTATTTGGCTTTCGTATAATTGAAGTGCCTCTTTACTAAATTTTCTTAGTATTATGTGTGCAAAGATTTTATCAACTTCTTCTGAAAGTTGAGCCTTACTTTTAATTATATGTATTGACTCATTAATTGTATCAATAAAATAATTAATACTTTTGGATGAGTCAATATTTAAATTTGGAAGGTCCATTATTCGGTTCAATTGTTCCGAAAAAATTTTCCTTTTATTTTCATATCGCTTGGTAAGTAATTCCCAAGCGGTAGAATAATTATCTGCGGACCCCGTTAACAAATGAGCAACCATGCTCTTTGCTTCTCCTCGTAATGAGGACTTTAAGTAACTGAATTTGATAGAAGGAGTTAAATCTTCTCTTCTATCAATAAGGTCGCCAAATAATTCAGCGAATAAATCCCAATCTTTGACATCTCCAAAAAATATTGGGACTTGAATTTTTGGTAGACCCGGAAGGCTATCCATTTTTTCGTGGATTATGGGTTGAATTGGGGTGCTATTTTTGGCTTCTAACGCACTGATTGCATTTTGCACATCAAATTCTAACTCATTAACTTCTTCGTCAAACATTTTGTTCGACACATATTTATTTTTTAGCTCCTGAACTAGCTTCGAAACTTTATTCCATAAATATTTAATTTTATTCTTTCGAATCTCGAAGATTCCTACGTTACCTTTTGCAATGTCGTCATATACTTCTACTAAATATAGTTTTAACTGTTCGACTTTGCTTTCAAACTCTACTTCTTCTTCAGAGCTTTTGTGAACTGTGACTGCTCTAACATGCTTCACATCTTCTTTATCTTCTTCTTTCTCAGCCCTCATAATTTCTAATTTCAAATCTTTTATGCTTTTCATCGCTTTATCAAATTCCTTATTGTTAAAGTATGCGTGGTCTATTACCCCTACTTTTAACAATAAGGTATGATTATTTTATAATTCTTCTTTTATTTTTTCTAACTCTCCTAAAATTTCGCTCGGTGGCCTAATTTCTTCAGATGAGTCTAGTTTTTTCAATCTGGACACTAAGTCCGATTGCATTTTCAAGAGCTTTATCACTTTTTCTGACAGCATTTTTACAAATTTTTTTTTTTTTTTTAAATTAAATTACGACTTATCTTATCTTATCCGCGCTGTCCTCCTGTTGATCCAGTCTTCTCTGAAGGGGGCGCCTGATGATCTTGGTGATATTCCTCTTCCCGTTGGCCACTGACGGTTCTGATGAGTCGCTTTCTTTCGTCGAATTTCGCTGTAGTTTTACTCTGTCTCTCTTTTTGGATGGAGAACAGAAACCCTTTGGTAGTATTCTGCCTCTCCGCACTTTGCGCGAGAGAACAGAATTACTTCGATTTTTTGTGTGTTTTTTTTTTTAACCGAATTTTTCGGATTTTTATTTATTATTTTTTTTTTTTTTCTTCTCTCCGCACTTCACGCGAGAGAACAGAATCACTTCAATTTTTGTTTTTGTTTTTTGTTTTTCCCTCTCCGCACTTCGCGAGAGAACCGAACTTCTCGGATTTTTAATTTTTTATTTTTTCCGTCTCTCCGCACTTCACGCGAGAGAACAGAATCACTTTAACTTTTTGTTTTTTGTTTTTTGTTTTTCTCTCTCCGCACTTCACGAGAGAACCGAACTTTTCGGATTTTTAATTTTTTATTTTTTCCGTCTCTCCGCACTTCACGCGAGAGAACAGAATCACTTTAACTTTTTGTTTTTTGTTTTTTGTTTTTCTCTCTCCGCACTTCACGAGAGAACCGAACTTTTCGGATTTTTAATTTTTTATTTGGTCTAGTCCCTTTTTGGGAATGCAGACCAGCACTACAAATTTTCTTTTTTTAAATTTGAGCACCACTTTTAGTTTATATATGTATATACTCTGTCTCTTACCACTGGCGGGGGAAAACAGAGTAATATACTATATTTTGTCTTAAGCTGAGTTTTAAAACTATCAGCATTAAGACGCTGGTTCCTTTCTCTGTGTCTCTTACCACGGGTGGGGGAAAACACAGAGAACGCCGAAGGACCAAAATGTTAGAGCTTTTAAAAAGAAAAACACTCCACATTTGCCGAATTCAAGATCTTAACTGAACTGTTTATTGCTTAAAATCCTAGTTCTTATATACCTAACAGAGACTCTTAAAACTACTTCCAGTCACTGGAAGGGTGCATTTTCTCACACAAACAAGTGCCCAGATGTTTACTTAAGTGTCCCTTTTTTTTAATCTTTGGGCCCAGGCTCACGTTACATTTACATATATTAGACGCTGCATTGGTCGCTGCAACTAAGGGATGACATATTTATTACTTTGTGTCGGATAACGCGCAGGTTATTCGAGTACTGTCTCTATTTTTATTATTATGTATGTTCATGTTTGAACAGTTAGGTTTATGTTGTCTTTGTGTTTTCATTATGTGGGTTTTGATCGTCATATTCGTTTGTGTTTTGGCTTCCGATTTTAATTGCGAATGTTTAATATCATCAAACGTTTTTTTTATACATACTAATATATAGGCACATCATATCAATATAAAGTTTCACGCATATATATTTTTATACCCTGAACCCATTGAAAATGGGAAATCAGGGTATAATGGTTTTGTTAAAAGTATGTAACAGGGAGAAGGATCCCACAAAGTATATATATTCTTGATCAGGGCGACGAACTGAGTCGATTTAGCCATGTCCGTCCGTCCGTCCGTCTGTCCGTCTGTATGAGTGCGTCGATCTCAGAAGTTAAGAGAGCTAGACAGCTGAAATTTTGCATGTAGACTCGTGTATCCCATACGCAGTACGAGTTTATCATACTTTTTATACCCTGAACCCATTGAAAATGGGAAATCAGGGTATAATGGTTTTGTTAAAATGTATGTAACAGGCAGAAGGAGGCGTGGCAGACACCACAAAGTATATATATTCTTGATCAGGGCGACGAGATAAGTTGATTTAGCCCTGTCCGTCTGTCTGTCTGTCCGTCTGTCCGTCTGTCCGTCTGTCCGTATGTTTGAACGCGTCGATTTCCGAACCTATGATAGCTAGAGACTTGAATTTTTTTTTTAAATGACCGTATATACAGCGCGGATGTCGAGTTTAGCGTTAGAATTCGATAAATTATCCCGTTATGTTTTTATCGAATACAAACATTCAAGTTCAAATCAGATGCCAGTACAGCTAATTGTGAATGATTTTTCATTTTTTTAAATTTGTCAAATATTCAATGGAATATGTAGATCATATGCTGAAAGTTTCATTTAATTCCGTTAAGTCTATCAATTTTGAAAAAATCATTAAAGATTAGGCCAATTAACAAACGCACATGCAGCAGCCACAGCAGATTTAGATTTGCTAGATGGCGCTGCAGCAGTGAATGTATTGCTGTTTTGCCGTCAAGCTGTGAAGGAGTGATGTGGCGTAGTGAATAGCAGCGCGTCGCCCCGATCAAGAGGTCTCGGGTTCAAACCTCAGAGCGGTCGAAATTAATTTATGTTTATTTTTTTTTTAATTGTTTCAAAATATTTATACATATATTTATTTAAATGAGCTTACTATTCAATGGAATATGTAGATCATATGCTGAAAGTTTCATTAAATTTCGTTAAGTCAATCAATTTTGAAAAAATCATTAAATATTAGGCCAATTAACAAGCGCACATGCAGCAGCCACAACAGTTTTTTTATAATTGTGCACACATCCATTCAAAGAAACAATTAGTTTAGTTTAGATTTGCTAGATGGCGCTGCAGCAGTGAATGTATTGCTGTTTTGCCATCAAAGCGTCAAGGAGTGAAGTGGCGTAGTGAATAGCAGCGCGCCATCTAATCGAGAAGAGGTGGTCTCGGGTTCGAACCCCAGAGCGGGCGGAATTAATGTTTATTTTTTTTTTAATTGTTTCAAAAATTGAAATTTTAACCACACTAAATGTGAATATTTATTAGTTTGGTTCAGGGTAGTATCTAGTCGAGCACTCTCGACTAGAATTTTCTTACTTGTTTTATTTGTTATTATACCCTGAACCCATTGAAAATGGGAAATCAGGGTATAATGGTTTTGTTAAAATGTATGTAACAGGCAGAAAGAGGCGTGGCAGACCCCACAAAGTATATATATTCTTGATCAGGGCGACGAGATAAGTTGATTTAGCCCTGTCCGTCTGTCTGTCCGTCCGTCTGTCCTTATGTTTGAACGCGTCGATTTCCGAAGATACAATAGCTAGAGACTTCAACTTTTTTTTTAAATGTCCGTATATAGCACGCGCATATCGAGTTTATCACATAATTTCGATAACTTGTCCGATTATTTTTTTATCGATGAAAAACCCTATCGAATGTCAATTATTAAATTATATCTTCTACATCTTTTGAGCTAGAGTCTCCAAATTTTAAACGTAAACTCATATATACTTTTTAGAATTTCGGTCTTTGTTATAATTCACCCCCCACCCCTATATCCACCCCCTCATCCTCACCTTTGTAAAATGCGTATTTCAAATACTAGAGACTTGAGATTCGGCACATACACGCATAGTAATGATATAATCACAATCTAAAAGTTCCATGAAGAACGTACGTCCACAAAAAAAGTTATTAAATAATTAATTTTCAATGAGAAGCCCACACTGCAGCCCATGCGTGCGTGCCTATATGTGCCTATGTATGTGTGTGTGTAAGCAAAGAGACGGGTTCAGGGGATTTCGTAGTCGAGCAGTCTCGACTAGAGCTTTCTTACTTGTTCGATATCTTTTTTATCGATGATAGCCGATAAATTTGTATTGTTTTTTCAGTCTAATTTCAACATTCTTGAACCTGGAGACTTCAGAGTTGCTGCGTATATATATTTGATAGATACACACATTTTGTCATTTACAGATTTTCGATACCACGCCCCCTTCGCCACCAATTCGTAAAAAACGTATTTCAAATACTAGAGACTTGAGCTTTGGAATGTACATACATTTACATATTATGATTATGTTCTGAAAGTTTCATTATTCATTCATTCATCATATGTCTACAAATTAAATTATTCAACAAATAAATTCTCATAATATTGCCCACACTGCAGCGCAGCCCAAGCGCAGTCGCTGCTTATTGCGCAGTTAGCAAAGCGCGGGCTTATGCGTACGGGTGGATGCATGTGTATGTATGTATGCATAAAAGAAGTGCAGAATGATTCGAATATCAGATTGGAGGGTTCAGGGTATCTCCTAGTCGAGCAGTCTCGACTAGAGCCTTCTTACTTGTTTTTAATATGTGGTGCTTGGAAAGGGGTTCATTTGCTGATAAAGCAAAAATAGTATATGATATCCTAAACTATAAATTTGAATCTGATGGTTACGAGAATATGGGCAATGATGTAAAGAAAAAACTTGACGATATATTTAAAAAAAATTGGGGAAATTTGGAATAAGAGCAACCGAACTAAATCTAAAGTGGTCGAAAAAAATTCGGATTGGTTTGCGCAGTATGAATGTGTACCACAAAAATCTTCATCGTCTACATTAAATCCACATCGAGGACGTCCTAAATTAAGTTTTGAGGATTGTTCAGAAAGAACCAAGCGTCGACGGATAGCAGAATTAGCAGACCTCGATGTGTCCGCTGCTGATGATTTGCGTTCGGCTTTTAGTCATCCAAGGCCTGTGAAATTGTATTTCTTATAAGAGAAGCCGGTTTGACTTCTAAGTCTTCCTGAACAGTAAAGTTGATGCTAATTTTCTACCATGCTACGATACTGTTGTGAAGAAAAAAAAAAAAAAAAAAAACACAGTTATCCCGAAGCAATGACTATTAGCGAAGCTCAGGCTGAAGTGGAGCTCCAAAATTTGTTGGACCTACCGCTTCGAGGATTCTTCAGTGACAAAATGAGGTAATAAATGAAATAGTTGAGGCATCAAATTGTTTTACCTTAATTGGTAAATTGGGTTTCGATGGTAGCTCAGGGCAGAGCGCGTACAAGAAGAAAGTTGAAAATAATAATTTTGAAGAAAGTAACTTGTTTGTCACGTCCTATGTTCCGCTCCAACTTATTAAAAAGTCACCAAATGATCCGGAAAACATAATAATTTGGAAAAACCCAACACCATCGTCAACCCGTTACTGTCGTCCTATTAGATTTCAATTAAAAAAAGAATCTGTTGAGTTGACTGTTGATGAAAAAAATTATTTTAAAACGAAAATTTAAAAGCTGATCCCAACTAAGTTTGAAACATCATCTAATCGAACAATACATGTTAAACATATCTTGCAACTCACAATGGTTGATGGCAAAGTGATTGCACACTTAAGAACAACTGCGTTAACGCAAACCACAAAATTGAAAGAGAACACTTTGAATTTGGATTATCTCCTCTACACGCATATATTCGATTTTTTGAATACTTTCTTCAATTTTCATACAGATAAGCAATCAAACAATGGCAAATCAGATCTTTCGAAGATAAGGAACATTCTCAAAAACGAAAACAAAAGATTGGTTGCGATTTAAAGAATGGATTATTACTAATAGAATAAAGAAAATTATGTTAATACGACTTGTCATTGCAGAGCTGGTTTAAATTTACTAAACCTCCAAATTTGATCATTTTTTTACCTAAAGTAATCTATATCTTTTGAGTTCCGCCGAGTTCCGAGCATCGGTATATATACACGTGTTAAGGAAGATATCCCCTTTAATATAAATAAAACTTTTGCTGCCCCTAGGTGCCAGCTTGGGTGTCTATAGCAAAAAACTAACCCAAAGTCGGCATAGAAATGCACAAAATGTACTAAAAAGGTCAAATTTGCATGCAGCTGCATGCCGTAGGTAGAAATGCCGACGGCAAAACGTTTATAGAAGGGATTGGGTTTTTTGCAAAAGGTTCCGTAAATGTTTTTTACTTATACCTGTTGTGAAATATTGTAAACACTTGAAGAATACAGGAACCTGTATATTAGTCATGAAGTAATCATTGATTCATAGAAGTTTGCGCAATATGAATATGTGTTGTGGCAACGATAAAAAGTTCTTAAAAAAGAGTTTTTGATAAAGAGCTTGGAGAGAAAGTTAAAAATTTGTATTATAAAATGAAAGTAAAATGGTCTGAATGCAAGCGGACTATTAACAGATTTAATACGAGACATATGGAATGGCTTCGCAGCTCAACAACCTTTGAAAGCGATGAAAACATCGATGACAATATTCCCAGCACATCAGGGAATAGAGGAGGGCCTACAAAATCTTTGGACGAGTGTTCAGCATACACAAGGAAACGGAAACTTGGGGAGGTTACAGAAGCTATTTCTCAGGAACATCTATCGGAAGCATTGTCAGTAAAGTATACAAAAGTCCAAGAAAGAAGCAAATCAGAAATAACGAAAGCAGTGCTCAAAGCAAGTCTAGCGAGAGTGCAAAGGATTAAGGAGAGTATACCAACACCAACTGATGATATTCCATCTAAATACACCCCGGAGGAAGCCGTTGCGTTATTTATGGACTTAGGGCTGTCCAAGGAAAAGTACAACATCTTATGCAGCTCTTATATTCGGCATAATTGCAATATCCTTCCCGGCTATAAGAAAATTGCATTTTGCAAAAAGGAAGCTGTTCCACCAACTGTTATCGTCAATGACATATCGGCTGTAGCAAAACTGCAAGACGTTATGGACCACACTGCGAGGCGGCTTATAAGAAGCTTGTCTTACCAAGAGGTGGCCGTTCTCCCAGAATCACTCACATTACTCAATAAGTGGGGGTGTGATGGATCGTCTGGACAAAGCTCGTACAAATAAAGCATTTGTGGGAGTGATAACACAATTTCAGATGCCAATATGTTTATGGCATCTGTAGTTCCGCTTCGGCTAAGAAGTGGAAGTTCTGATTATTGAGCGAGCTTACAAGTATTATGTCAACTTTAACGTGATGACTCCTTACAGAATGAATATAATGAGTATGGATTATCCCCACTTCATGCGAGAATAAGGTGCATGAAGTTTATATTGAAGCTGGGATATACAAGTGCATGATCTGGAGAATCTTTTGCTGAAAGTGCAACGAACAAAGAAATATTAAATGCTCGAAAACAAATTATTCAACAGGAGTTTCAGACTTCACTCGCTTGAAAGTCAATTGCCACAAATAAGGATATGGAAATTCTAATGATAGTAATGCCTCACGCAAATTTTTTGCTAACCATGAGATTTCCGCTCGAATCACAGGTGTGGACCAAACGATAATAAAACGCTTAGGCATAATCTTAAATGCTATCAACTGTAAGGAAATGGTGAATGGACCCAAATTTGACGAGTATGCAGCAACAACTGAAAAGCTATTACAAGAATGATGTATCAGCAAAAGAAACTTACTGCCTCAGTTCTTAAAGTTGTTGTCTATGGTCGAAATCTGATAGAGTATCAGTGTTTACCTATAGGAGAGCTATCAGAAGAAGCCCAGGAATGTAAGAATAGAGATTACAAAAAAATTCGCTACTCCAATACTTGCAAGATTTCACGCATTAGACAGAACGAGGATCTAATCGCAAACGGGGGGAGTATATAAGGCCGTTACGTTCATAAAATAAATTAGTATGAAAATAGCACTTGAAAATAGAGCAACGAGTCTCGTCTTTCACTATTTGACACTCATCTCCGTTGTCCAACTGGTTCAAGTACTTGTTGCGACGCCCGTAGTCACTGGTTCTGGCTTACAATTAAACACAAATACAACTACCTAGTCTTGGTTTTGTACCAAGGTCTAATAGATACTCAACATTTTGGTACCCCGACGTGAAGGAAGACGAATCTTTAGAAATCATAGCGTTCATTTGGCGAACCCTATTTCTAAATTAACCGGTAGACTTGGTCAACTTAACGACCAACATCTTCATAACCAAACAAAAATTACAGCGGATTCATTTGGCGAATCCTATATTTTCGAAGTGATCAACAAGTGGTCAAACTAAGCGCTGAATCGGCCTCAACTCAATCAACCAGACTCACCAGGATTATCATCTTGGCGACAAGTCAGCATAGGCATCAGCACCACAGCATCATTCTGATTAATCAAACATCAGACAGCAAGAATTAAAAATGGAGAGTTTAATTAATAACCAAACCACGCTTGGTGAGGAGATCCAAGCTCTAATTAGGAATTATAAACAAGTAAGAAAGCTCTAGTCGAGACTGCCCGACTAGGAAATCCCCTGAACCCTTCGGAGAACTGATATTTCAATAATTCTCCGCGTTTTTTTGCTTACAAAAGAAACACACACA